>NHNW01000028.1:0-317978 GCA_002786025.1 Zasmidium citrigriseum
AGAGCTCTACTTAATAGAGCTAGCTAGGACTATTAGACGACTATAAAGGATATAGTAGTACTATTTAGTAAAGACGACGAAGCTCGCCGCGCTCTAATTATTAAGATTCGCTAGGAGAACTTACTAGTCTTTAGAGAACTATTCGAGGAACTTACTAGCCTTATTCGTAGAGACGCCGCTTATCTTAACGCCTATAATAGCTTTAAGATTAAAGAAAAGAGCTTCCGAGTACTTCCTAGAGAGCGAATCTAAGAGGAGTCGATAGGTATAGGCGATTTCTACGCCGCTAAGGAGTACGCCGCTAAGGAGTTACTACTATACTAGAGCTTCTTATCTAATACTAGTATATTATAGGAGATACGTAAGGCTAAGGAGCCGAGGGGAAATTAGTAGGTAAGGGACTAGTCTAACCTATACTTAAATAATACGGCCGACTTACCCTTCTTTAAGTATAGAGTTTAGCGTTACCGCTAAGGACTCGAGCTATAGCTAGACCCTAAGAAGCCTAGACCTTCGTAGTAGGCTTAGAACGTCTTAGCTACCTCTACCTAAGCCGCTAGAGCTAGCTCTAAGAATAACGATAATCTTAGTAACGAGGAGACTAACTTATAGCCCGTTTCGACTAGTAGAACTACTCGATCCGGTACTTTAGCTAGTACTAGCTAGAGCTAGTCTTCGTCTTAGAAGAAGGGAAAGACGCTAAAGAAGGCGCCTACGAAGAAGCCGCGTAGTAAGAAGGAGACTAGTAAGCCTACTACTAAGGATATATAGTTATTTAGAGTAGATAGAGAGCCTATCGAAGAGCTAGCTAAGCCGAGGAGAACTCTACGGAGTAAGGGTAAGAAGGACGCTAGAGATTCGGGTTTTTAAGGACTTTAGGGTTTAATAGATAGTTAATTTAAGCGTTTTAGAGTATAGTTTAATAGACAAGGGCGCTAGATTAAGGCGCATATAGGTTTAATAGATTATATAGTTACTAGCGTTTCTTCGCGCGCTACGCGAAGGTTAGTTAGAATCTAGGTTTAAAAATTTAGGCGTTTTAAGTACTTTTTACGTTAATTTATAAGCGATTTAATACTCCTTTACTATCGTAAGGGCACGACTTCTCTAAGTAGGGGAGGTATATAGTAGGAGATCCTATTAGCCTACCTTAGGCTATAACGGGTTACCTAACCTTCTTTAAGCTTAGCTTTTCTAAGCTTCTTCTTCGTAGATAGCTAGATATTTATAGCTATACGGCCTATAGGTTATATATACTACTTCTAGCCTTCTATAGCGTTTTAAGATAAGCTAAAGGGGGTACCCTTTACTAAAGGCTCTAATTTAGAGCAATTCTTCGAGCCGCTAGCTAGTTCGGCTACTACTACTATAGGTATTACCTCCTAGAGCCGAGCCTAGGCCCCGCTATACTAGCTAGTAGTAGATCTACGTATATCGAGATCGCTAGCCTAATCTACGTTAACGAATATATATAGGTTAGCGTAGTCTAGCTAATTCTTATAATAAAGTCTAAGGTTAGTAGATCCTTTTATATATCTATAGATACGTTCGTATACCTTACTATAAGTCTTACTCGGGTCGTAATAGAATCTTAATACGACTCCTACTAAGAGTACTAGGTCGGGTCGGGTCTCGATTATAGCGTAGTTAACTAAGCCGACCTTTAACTAATATCTTCGAATCTCCTAGATAGGCTAGGGATTTCTAGTATACTTCTATAGCTTCTTAGTATCTATAGGAGTTAAGTATTCTTTCGCGTTAAAGTAGTCGAAGCGCTTTACAATTTACTATATATAGTTAGATTAGTAAAGGTATATATCTCCGTTATCGCGTTAATATACGTAGATACTAAGATAGTATACGTATTCTTCTAGATTAGTTATTTAGAATCTTTAGGCGAGTTTCTTCTTTTTAAGCTTAATTCTAGCGTCGTCTAGGCTAAAAATAAGTAGGTCGTCGACGTAGACTATAAGATATATCCCGTCTAGATAAATAAAGACTAATTAGTCGAAGTTAGAGGCCCTCTATCCTTATAATTTAAGGAAATATTAGAGCTTAAGGTACTATAGCTATAGCGACTATTTAAGTCTATATAATACTTTCTTTAGTTTAAGGACTATACCTTCTTCTACTAGAAAACCTTTAGGTAGTTCTATAAAGACTTCCTTATCGATTTCTCCGTTTAGGAAGGTAGTCTTAATATCTATCTAATAGTACTTCTATTTATTAAGTACTTAAAGTACGAAGAGGATTCTATATAAGGGAGCTTTAATAACTAATACGTATGTTTCGTCGAAGTCTAGGCTATATATTTACGTAAATCCTTTTATAACGAAACGGGACTTACGTCGTAATATCGTTCCGTTCGTAGCTATCTTTCGCTTATATACCTATCTTAACTTAAGTACTTATTAGTCTTATAGTCTTAGGATAGCTTCCTATGTATTATTTTCTTAAAGGCTATTAATCTCTTCTTATATTAATTACTCCTACTAATCTACGTCTTCTATAGAAAGTACTTCTCTTCGATTTCTAGGCTCTAGTCTATATACTTTATATACTTTAGTAAGAATATATTCTAATTTATAGTTTAGTTTCTAAATATAGCGTTCGGACGCTCTTTGTTACTATCTAGAGGTTAGGATCTTCTTTTTAGGTAATATTAGTAGTTAAAGTTCGAAATATAGTTCTACGTTAGTCTCCTTGCTATATTAGGCTTTTATTTTAAATCTAGATTACTATTTCTTTATGTTCTAATCCTTTAAGCTTATACTCTAATTCTTTATATCTTCTTCTACCCTCTTATTAGTATTAGTAATAGTAGTAATATTCTAAGTATAAAGTTATAGGTCGAGCTAATCTTCGTTATCGTCCTAATCGTTCTTACGAAATCCGAATTAATCTATTATTAATAGTAGTTTATTAGGCTTAACTAGTTCTTCTACGTCTTCTAAGTTGTTATTAATCTTATCTTCTAGGTTATTATTAATCTCCTCTTCTTCTATATCTTCGTCGTTACTAAATCTATAATCGTTAGTATTAATAGTAATAACTAGTACTTTAGAGCTACTTCTCTTTCTCTTACCTATACGATATATCTTATAGGCCCCGTCTAGTACCTAAGCGTAGTAGTAACTATAGTTAAGCTACTTATATTTATTATATAGGAACTTACCGTCGTAGTTAAAGGATTTACCGAATATACGGTTATTATAATAGATATATATATAGTATATTAGATCTTTAGTATTTAGTACGTCTCTCTCTTCTTAGGTTAGTACTAGGAGGAATTTAGCCTCGTATCTAGGGAAAGGGAAGCTAATCTTAGTATTGTTATCTACTATATAATAGTAAGTATAGTAAGCTTATCCTTTAAACGTTAATCCTATTCTTTCGCGTAATTGTATTACTTTTCTATGCCCCCTACCCTCTAGGGTATATCTCTTAATATATTTATTATAGGGCCTACTTCCTTATCTAAGGTAGGATAAGGGACTTTCGTATTACTTATATTCGTTATAAGCCGTTATTTCGATTTTTCGTTTCTCTATAATTTCGTTAATATATCCTATAATCTACTTTCTTTTCTCTATATCGTAAAAACCTAGGAACTTAGTCTCGATTTCGGTACGAGAGCTTCGGAATACGAATCTTAACTACTTTTCTCTAACTTTTTTAATAACGTTCTTATTTCTAGTAATACTATAGTCTTTTATAAGTTCTTATATTATAAAATGTCTCTTACTCTTCTAGAGGTGAAATTCGTTACGACTATTTATAATAACGATAGCTAGTATTTATTTAGTAGTAACTAGGACTTTATTTAATAAGGCGAGTATACCTAATCTAACCTACTTAGCGATAGCGTTACTTATAACGTTATTATTAAGTAGATATCCGTCGTTAGTAAATAAAGGATCCTTAGTTAGTTCCTTAACTATTAGTTTCTTATTACTATTATACTTCTTATATACCTTAGTTATAAGTTCGTATTTAGCGTCGTCTTACTTAATTAAGCGACGTAGTAACCTTCCCTTTTAGTCGAGTTTTTCCCTACGGCTTTTAATCTAGACTACTATAATATTAGGAAGGCTAAGTATAGCTCCTATAGCCGTTACTCGTTACGCTAGGGTAAGGTATAGTAAATCTTAGAAGCTTTTAATTAAAATCTCGTCTCGCTTATCGTTCTAGAAATTACGTAGAAGCCGCCCTTTAGTTAGGGTAACTATTATAACTTAGTACGTATTAGATAGTACGGAGAAGAAGCGTAATCGTACGATAGGTTCGCTATCGTTATTAACTTTAACTTATTAGTCGTCCGTTTAATGTTTAGTATTTAATTAGTTAGTAACTTCTTCTTCTTCTTCTTCGTTACTACTATCTAGCTTATTATTATTACTAAGTATACTATAATAGTCCGCTATATCGTTAGTATTTACCCTCTATATAAGAGACTACCCTTCTTAAGGGTTATCGAGTCCTTCTCCTTTATCTACCCTTCTAATAGTAACCCTATAGACTTTATCCTTTTTAGGGTAATAGACCTTTATAATAGCTTTACTCTTAAAACCAATAAAGTAACCTACCTAAGATCTTACTATTAGTAGGCTTTTCCGTCGATATTTAGGAGGAATAGTAATATAGACTCTACTCCTAAAAATATATTTAATACTAAGGTCTAGTTATAAGTCTTTTAGTACTTCCTACGAAGTCTTCTTATTCTTTAATACCCGCGTTAGGGATCGATTCTTAAGCTAAATTACGTATTCGAAGGCGTTAAGTACTATAGATTCTCGTAGTAAGACTTATTAAAGTACCTATTAAGTTCTAACGTCTAGAATTTTAAGGATTCGTTATCTAACTATATTAAGGTTAGTCTCGATTATTATAGAGGAGGCCTTATCTCTACTAGTTCGTATCGATCTCTTAGTAACTCCGTTTATATAATAATTATATACTACGCTTAGTTTAATAGCTATACTATTATCGTTTAGGAATTTCTTAATTTCGCTATACGATAGTAGTTTATTATCGAATCGAAAGTAGGCGATATTTCGTTATATCTCGTTCTAGATCTTTTTAATTATTATAATAAAGACTCTTAAGAGTTTATACTTAAAAGTAAAGCGTTAAGACTACGTAAAGCGTTTAGTATTATCTATAATAGTTAGAATATAGTAATACTCGTCCTAACTCTTAACTAGGTACGGTCTCTAGGTATTAGCGTATATCCTATTACTAGCCTCTATACTACGTCGAGTAGCTAGATCCCTTAGGATTTAATTAACTTACTTTACCTAATAGTAGACTAGATAGTTAAAGTTAAGGAATTCCTTAATCTAGGTATCCGTAATATCTATACTAGTACTAAGAGGTATTAGTTTCTATAAATTAGAGAATCCTAGATAGCCTATTTTATAGTACTATATAAGAACTAGGTAAGAGAAGTCGACTTTAGCGACTATATATAGTAGTAGGACGCCTAATAGGACTACTATTACTTCTAGATAAGCTTCTATAGATACTAGTAGTTCTTCGGAAGTCTAAATATAGTAGAGTCCGTTATAGAGGCTTACCTTTCTAATAAAAACATTATCGGGATTAAGAATTATAATTCCCTTAACGTCCTATACGCCTTAGTAGTCTCCTCTCTTAGCGAGGTAAGATATTAAGATAATATTAAAGCGTATATTTAGGGCGTACGCTATATTACTAAGTATAAGTATTATAGGCTCGTTATGTTCGTTATATAAGTAGAGTCGTACGGTTCCGCTACCTTTAATACTTAAAGTAGTAGGATTATTAGCCGTTCTAACCTTATAGTTAATAGACTTAAAGTCGATAAAGTAGGATTTGTCCTAAAAAATATATAAGCTTACTCCTAAATCTAGGATAGTTAAGGTAAGACTATTAGTCTCTTTACCGCCTTTAAGAAGTACTATAACTTATAGCTAAATTCGTACTATTAGTATATCCTCTACTTCCTTATACTCGTATTAATAAACTAAATTATTTCCTAATAGTAGTATACCTATACTATCCCCTTTAATATCCTTATTATAAATTACCTTAGCCTATCCCTTAGTAGGATTCTACGGTACTTAATTAGTATAGTAAGAGGATAAGAGAGATAGCGTTAGGTACGTACCTTCTTAGGTAGATTAGTTATCTATATACTTATAGTAGGTATAGACTATAGTTATTAGGTAAAAGCTAATAGAGCGTATACGTTAGAAAGTTAGAGTTCTACTAGGAGTACTAGGGATAGAGTTAGTTCGGCCGCGGCGAATAGCGTTATTTGTTAGATATTCCGTAGTTATATATAGCTAGTTATAGAAGGCGTAAAGTAGTAGAACATTTTTAGTCGAGTCTAGGAGTTAGACGTTCTTAAGCTAGTTATAAATATTTCGGAAATAGACTAGTATATTAATAATAGCGTAAAGAGTAGCTAGGTCGAGTTCGCGTTAGAGTTACTTATTAACGTCGTCTTAAATATAGTTTAGGTTCTTATCGTCGTTTAGTTTAGGGATAGTAATTCGTTAGGCCGTATCGAGATTAAAGTTTATTTAAAGTTTAAATAATAGGTCTAGATCCTCGTTAAGTCTAAAAGCGTTATTAAGGTTATATTATATAAGACTAATACGTTAAGGCGTAGACGTTTAATTAAGGGCTTCTTTAAAGTATTAACAGTTACTTATTACTACGATAACGAAATCTCTCTTATATCTAGTAATAGTAGCGACTTCTTACTTTTCTTCTTTCTAATTAGTAATAATAGTAATATCTTCTTTAGAATCCTTAGACTCCCTATTCTTCTTAAGAATTTCTTTTATATTCTTTCTAAAGTTCTTTCTATTAGGATTCTTATTATATTTAGCCTTAGTATAGGTAACGCCCTCCTTACTATAGTATTAATAATTATACTTTAGCTTTAGAGATTAACCCTTACCTTCCTTCTTCTTACCCTTTCTCTTACCCTTATTACCTTTATTAGAATCTTTAGGATTAGATTTCTTCTTAAGTAACTAGTATACCTCTTTACTAAGTAGTCGTACTTATAAGGTATCGAGGTCCCTTAGGACGCCTTATATACTAGTAGTAATATCCTAAGTCCTAATAAATTCTTTAAAGTTAATAGGAAGAGTAGTAGTAATTTTAGTTATAATTTAGCTATCGTGAATTTCTCTACTAGTAGACTTTACGCGTAACTAGATAACTTTAAGTTAACTAATATATTTAGAGATACTACCCTTACTATAGAAGGCGTTAGTAAAGGCGATATTATATATATATAGGGCTTAGTTATCTAATATCTTAGTAAGCTTAAGAATTCTATCGTAGAGTTCCTTTAGATTAGTAATATATAAGACGTAGTCCCGAATTGCCTTATAAAGTAAGGATAGGATAGTAGTACGAGTTTCTCGAATACGCTTCTATTACTTCTTATATTTCTTACTATAGATATCGTAGAACTAGTATTCGCTCCTATATTTATCGTATATCTTATCTATAGCGTTAGAGCCGTTTTGTTCTAAATAAGATATAGCGAGTTTAGCGAGTTCTTTCTTAATTTTCTAAGTGTTTAGTAGAGTTAGTTTAGTTAGTTTATTAAGGACGGCTTCTTCGCTAGTAATTAGGTTAAGTATATCGCGAGCCGTAAGAACGGTTTAAAGATCTTTCTTCTACGCTAGCTAAGTAGTAGCGTCTTTATAGATAGTAATATTAATATTATTAATACTAACCGTCTCTAGAATAGCTATAGCTAAAGACGGTAGTTAAGTCCTAATATAGACTAGTATAGGGTCTAAGTAGGTCCGTAGTTCGTAAACGGTAGAGGTGCTTAGTTAGAAGTAACAAATAAGACTATAAATTAGTTGAAATGTAACCCCTAAGATAGGAATACCTAAGTTACTTAATTCTTCTATCTGTTAAGGCTAAGGTTGGCCTCTTTTATTATCTCTGTAGCTGTTTGCCTATGTTTACTGCTGCCTTAGATAGCCTCCTATCTATTGTCTCTAATCCATTGTCCTAGTATAGGGAGTCAGAAACAACTTTCCCTAGGTTCTTTTGATCTTTGCATCTGATACTCCTCCGTGTAGATTCTGTACAATTGGAGAACGTCATGAAACAGCAGTCTTTATCAAAATCATACAATCTGGGTAAGGTCATTCAATCTTGTTCTGTTGTCCGTATCGCCCTTCACTCTGTTCTTACAACATCGCCCGATATCCCTTTTCACCTCTTGCCTCGACTCCCAAGAACTCGAGCAGCTGCCCCATGTGATCAACACCCCAGAAACCCTCCTTCTTCCCCTCACTGTTCTCCGCAACAAACCACGGCAATCCAAAAGCCCCCTCATCAAAGCTCTTCTGCGTATTGCCCATCAACGTCTTCTTCACCTCATCACTCTTAATCCCCTCCAACACCTCCTTCGTCCCTTCCTTCCCAAACACCTTCTCCAACGCCTCGGTAATCACCTCGACCTTCCCGATCGTCTTCCTCTCCACCCAAAACGCATGATACAAAGCGTCCAACGCTTCGGGGAGCTTAGAGGGGTGTTTGAGGTAGATGTAGGTCAAGGCGCGCTGGGTGTTTACTGTGGATTGTGGGAAGGGGGTGGGTGTTTCGGCGGCTATGGGGATGTTGAAGGCTTTGGACCAGCGGATGCGCTCGGTGTTGATCCATTTGTCTTTGTTGAGGATGTTGAGGGGGGGTTGGTTTTTGGCGGTTTGCATTAGGCCGCCGAGGAGGATGGGCGTGTAGGTTACGTCGATGGATTTGAAGGCGGCTGAGTGCTATTGGATAGTGTTAGTCAGGCATGGGTGGGAGGGAGACGGATTGAGTGTGTTTACTCAACATCTCAATGTCGTGCTTGGAGGGATGCTTGCTTACCCTTGTTAGGTAGTACGCTATGTATGCGAAGGGCGAGATGACATCGACGTAGAGCGTGACTTTTGGTTTTCCCATTTTGGATATAATGATACCTTCGTTCAATTCAAGAAGTATTGCCCTAGAGACTTAGAAATGTGTTGTCCAAGGTGAACCTCCATCTCACATGAACCTCTCGGCATGCCGATGACGCAAATGCCGAGGTCCTTTCAATGCCCCATAGGTATCTCGGAGACGGCAACTGTAAATTTGTTCACTTCACTTCATGCTCATAGTTTCGCCGGACGAGCACACAGAAGCATGTGATACATGTAGAAGAGACGCATGGTCATGTACCAACTCGAACGGGTCTTTTCACTTGACAGACGTGTAGAGAAGCTTCACGCGCTGCCACAGCTGCCGTGATCGGAGCAGCAGGCAGGTGCATTTCCTCATCCCGTTCATTGGAGCTCTTCCTCTCCTGCGATTCGAACGCACATGAGTCTTACCGGGGATAGACGGGGAGACTGGTTGACCTTTTGAGAAAGAAGACCTCATCCCTGCTACGCTAGCCAAAGACCGCTGCTCGTCACGATTTCATCGCCCTCGTTTCTGGATCACATCATGGACCGAAAAAAAGACTCAAATCAGGACCGAAGACCATCATTCCGATACACGGGTGCTGCGAGTTGAGAGCTTGAGAGATGACAAGCTTCAGAGAGATCTCTTTCAAGTTCGACATTTCGTTCATCTACCGTGTGGTTGAGGAAACCCCTCTTCACGGGCTGCTGCGCCAAGTCGGGCCGGGCAAGTATCTAGAGACTCCTATGGAGATGGTGGACCACTACTCCATCTCCCCGCCGCCAACTCCCACAGAATCCCCAACTACTCACTCGCGACCTTTAGCCGTCTGGGCAATCCTTCACCATGGCGAGTGTAAATACTGAGGTCCCGCGGCAATGTAAGAGCTATCTCACTTCCTCATATCCTGTTCTGCTTGGACAGCAGCAGCGACGACAAGATGCGTGTGCCACCGAACATCGTCTTCATCATGGTGAGTACGATCGACGAATCTCATGCAACAGGCTAATCGAGTGTCCATGAGTAGGCAGATGACCATGCTGCCAAAGCGATCTCTGCATACGGAGCCGGTATCAACACCACGCCAAACATCGATCGTCTGGCGACAGAAGGTGCTCGCTTCGATCACTGCTACGTGAGCAATTCGATCTGTACCCCAAGTCGAGCATCTATCCTGACTGGCACATACAATCATGTGAGCGAAGACTGGGCCTTGCTTTCGATTCAATCTCATTCTTCCATAGGTCAACGGCGTGATGACGCTGGTCAACGATATGAACAACACATTGCCCAATGTCGCCAAAGCTCTCCGTGTTGGCGGATATCAGACTGCCATGATTGGCAAGTGGCATCTCGGCGAAGGCGAATATCATGAGCCGAGAGGGTTCGACTACTGGAGCGTGTTGCCTGGCCAGGGAGACTACTTCGATCCCAAATTCATCGAAATGGGCGAGAACGTTCAAGAACAGGGCTATGCAACAGACATTATCACCGACAAAAGGTACGTGCTCACTCTATTCGCACATCAGCAAAGCTAACAGTCTATCAGCATCGACTGGATCCGCACCCGCAACACCTCCAAACCCTTCTACCTCATGTGCCACCACAAAGCACCTCACCGAAGCTGGGAGCCCAATCCAAAACACAAGACCCTCTACCAAGACCCCATCAAACTCCCCGACACCTTCAACGACGACTACAAAAACCGCGCCAACGCCGCCTCCGTCGCCAAAATGCGCGTCGAAGACGATCTGACATACTACGACCTGGGCCTCGTGCAACCCGAAGGCGGCGACGAAGTAGGAGAACCAGAATTTGCAGGCTCTACAGTCCGCAAAGTGCCCGATCCAGAAGACGTCTCCAACCTTCACCTTATGGACAAAGACACCGGCGAAGTCTTCACCTTCAGCACACAGGTAGAGTTGAAAGAATTCAAATTCCAACGTTACATGCGCCGTTACCTGCAAGTCGTCGCCTCCGTGGACGAAAACGTCGGTCGCCTGCTAGACTTCCTCGACGAAGAAGGTATCGCAGACAACACCTTGGTAATCTACACCTCCGACCAAGGGTTCTTCCTGGGTGAACACGGCTGGTTCGACAAACGCTTCATGTACGAGGAATCCTTCCAGATGCCTTTCCTCGCGCGATTGCCAAATACAATCCCGGCTGGAACCGTTTCCAACGATATAATCTCCAACGTCGACTTCGCCCCGACATTCCTCGACCTCGCCGGCCTCAAAATCCCTTCTCAGATGCAAGGCCGCTCCTTCGCACCCCTCCTCGAAGGCCAGACCCCTGAAGATTGGAAGCAAGTCGCCTACCACCGCTACTGGATGCATCGCGATAGCATTCACAACGCCTACGCACATTACGGTGTGCGAGATCAGAGGTACAAGCTCATTTACTGGTATAACGAGGATTTTGGTTTGGCGGGGACGAATCCTGGTGGAGAGGAGAAGGAGTGGGAGTTGTTTGATACGGAGGAGGATCCGCTGGAACTGTTTAATATTTATTTTGAGGAGGGGTATGCGGGTGTGAGGGAGAGGATGACGAGGTTGTTGGAGGAGAAGATGGTGGAGATTGGGGATGAGCCGGTGCATATCTTTGTTGAGGAGGACGGTGAGGTGGCGAAGAGAGGGATTTCGAAGGGGCTGGAGGAGGCGAAGTATGCGCAGGTGAATCATTAGAAACATATGCCTTCATCGGCTGCTTTCGACTTCTACTGAGACGCGGCCAGTCTCAAGCCTTTCCCTTCCCCTTCCCACCCCTCCTCCTCTCCCAAACCATAACATAACTCTCCTTCGTCGCCAGCAAATCCGCATTCACCTTCTCCACGAACAGATCCTGCATCTCCCACCACTGGCCCCCATCCCCACCCTCCTTGACCTGCACTTTCCACACTTTCCTCTCCGCCTCACCTTCGACAGAGTCATCCCTCACCTTCACACCTTCGTATGTGACATTCGCCACGAGATCATAAACCACCGGCTCGCCGGTCGGATGCAATTTCGGATCTGGCTCGATGTACGGCGACATGTCCAATGCGCGAGGGTTGAAGGTGACGATTGTGGGGTTTCGTTGCGATTGCAGGAATTTGTTCGGTTGGAAGCGTTTGATGTGCATGATCAGGTAAGGTGGGAGTGGGTGCAACAGTCGATACCGCATGCGGGTATTCATGCGTTCTTGCGCCGTGATGCCGTTGTATTTCTGCAGGATGGTCGTGAGGGGCACTTGCGGGATGATGTTCTTCTCCACGTCGTCTTGGAAGAGCGGCGCAGGCGGGAGGTCGAGGGTGAGGATCATGAACGGCGAGGTTTGAGATTTGATCGCCGCGTCTTCGAATCGTAGACGATCGCTCACGTCGGCACGGGCGCTGATATCTTGCGATTCGACTCGTAGAGATCCCTGGAAGATCTTCTGAATGAGCGAACTCCGCGGTTTCGTCTTGCTGCCTCCCAGCGCCAGGTGCAGATTATTCAGAAACCAGCTCAGAAAGTCCACGGGATCCGCCTGTTCCGTCAACAAGAACTTCTTGCCACTTCGCAAGCTGATCTCCTGTATAAGCTCATGCGGCGAAACATGACTTTTGAAAGCCTTCGGATTCCAGATCTTGCGCACGAGGATACTGAATCTCTTGACCAACTCTGGCCGCGCGGACAGATCCTCCAACATGAAGAAATTCCTCAAGGGCGTGACGTGCGACAGCGCCTGCACAACGACATTCAAGTAATCGTTCGCCTTGATGTTGTTCAATCCCACAAACCCAGGAATATACTTCTTCCCCAGCAAATCCCAAGCAGGTCTCGCCTCTTTATCCAGCGCTTTCACTTCCTCCGCCGTAAATCTCGGATCAACGACGACTTTAATATCATCCAAGCTCTTATTCTTCACCTCATATCCTTCCGGCAGCACGTAGACTTTCTTCGTCTCCATGTTGATGTATACGTGATGATTCTCTTCCAGCGCATGGAAGTAGGCTGGTGTTTTGGCTCCTCGTCCGGAGAAGTATTTGCCGCAGACTAGACAGGCGTAGACGTTGATATTGGAGAGTGTGACGGAGCAGAGCTTTTCGAAGTCGAAGTCGAGCCGCGGTCGTGAAATGGTGTCGAGGTAGAGATCCGAGTATCCGTCCGCCGGCGCACTCTGTCTCGTGTTGGTCAGTCCCTCCTCTTCGTCCTCATCCTCATCTATCTCATCCTCGTCTTCTTGCGCAGCCCCATTCGCGTGGCCGTTGACCGGTGCTGGATCTGAAGGCGGAGGTGGAGGCGGCAAGTCATCGTCGGGCGCATCTTGCACGCGCGCTTTCTTCGACGCCGGCGAGTCGGTGACGGAGTCTTCGAGAGACTGCTCTGCAGGTCGTTTCGCCATGTTGATGGTCAGGGTGGTGGTGAGCGGGCGCATCTGCAGGTTTCGGAGGTGGTCGCTCGCCCGCAAACTCTATTTCGCTAGCTGGAGCTTCACATGTAAAAGTCCCAGTCGTTTCTTTCGACCACACCAAGAACAGGGATGAGGAGACAGAGGAAGAGATGGGCAAGATTTGTCAGTCTCAAGAGCCTGAACATTCCTACTGTATATACTCTACGAAGCTGCCGCAGTACCATCATCGTTGTCAAACATAACCTGCCGCTTCTTTTTCTTCTTGACCTTGGTCGTGACCTCACCTGCTTCATCTTCCCCAGCAGGCGCTTGCGTCTCATCTTCGGCGTCTCTCCGCTTCTTCTTTTTCTTCTTCTTGACAACTTCCCCATTCTCTGCTGCTTCTGCAGGCTGTTCGCCATCATCAGGAAACTCGACCTTCGACTTCTTTTTCTTCTTCCGCTTGACGACAGTACCCTCTTCAGGCATGTCTCGCGGTTGGATCCGTTCCTGAGCTCTTTGCATCTCCAACCGCAATCGCTCGACTTCTCTGATCGCTTTCGCCATCTCTTCTTCTTCAGCCTGCCGTCGCTCGATGTCGAGTTTGCTGGCGCCATTGGTCGCTGAGGATTCCATGAGAGAGAATGACGAGAGTCCACTGCTATCCACTTGAAGTAGGGACTTCTTACCCTTCGAGTTCGTCGCTCTAGTAGCGCCAGATAAAGATGATGGTTCGTCGTCGCCGCCCAGCGTCTCATCTGCTGCGATCTCGAAGTGCTTCCTACTCTTTCGCACCGGTTGTGAAGCGATTGGGCGTTGTTGGACAGGTGCAGTGTCTCTCGCGTCTAGGTTGAGTTCCATCACCGGTATTGAGTCCACGTCTAGCTCTTCGCCATTCGAATTTCGCAGGATCTGATGCATTGGCGTCGAAGTCCCGGAGTTGCGCTCAGAGTCGATGTAGTATGGATCGTCCTTGTACCTCTCTCTTCGCTCAGCCTTTTTTCTGAGAAGCGTTTCCCGATCGACCGGCTCGTCATCAGCTTCTTGGTATGATGCAGCTCTCGACGAGCCTGGTGTCTCCAACAGTTCAGCAGCCGGCCTTTGGAAGTCTATCGCCACAGCCGAGGGCTTCTGGTGATAGAACTTATAGACCTCGTCATCGCCGTCCTCATACTCAGTGTCGTACTCCGCTTGGCTCAGCAGCATCTGCAAATCACTATTGATTGGCGTGTCCAAATCCAGCTCTTCTGGCTGCGGTACCTTGCGAATGGCGGTTGCGGCCACTGGATTGAGCTCCATACCAGAGAACAACGCCGGAATCGCCTGTGTCAGGAGCAACGGAGGCTCTGCGTATCCATCGCCGTCTGTATCCTGATTGCTTGCTGCCTCAGAAGCCAATCTCATGAGATCAAGATACTCGACCGCGCGCTCTTGCACTTCGAGATTAGGATGTAACGTAAGCGGCTCCAGGAAATGTACAATACGAGTGATCCATAGCGTCGTGGTTGACCTCCTAGTAGAGCTCCAAGATATCTGTTGACTTCCGGTCAAAGCAGCAAATATCTTTGGGATAGCCTGCAAGTAGCTCTTGAGAACCTCTGCAGGCAGTTGAGAACTTGATGAGTGCAGTAACGAAGTCAAGACTGCTTCAGCATTTGGTAGCATGCTCGCATACTCGCCGGCAACGAAAGCAGCTGGTGATAGGACTCCTTGCCCAGCACTGCTTCCAGTAGGGAACAGCTTCTCACGCTGCTCTATTAGTAAGAGCGATTGCGCAGCTGCGGCTGCTTCCGGTCGAACGGCCTTCACCCTGACAGCAACATTGAGTAGTTCAGAGCCAATAGTATCAGCAATGCTAGTCTGTGGTGTGCCAAACTTGCCAGTCGAAGAAGACGGGCACTGCTTGGCAAGTTCCAACAGCACACCAATGTACCATTCGAAATCGTTCATGTTCGAGTAAGTATCCTTGGAGCACATTTCGAGTATCCGTTCGATGACAGATGCCCGATAATCGTCCGGAAGGGGCGGTCCTTGAGCTGATCTTGCTTCTCTGCTTAACGTATTCGAAGGGTCATCATCATCGTCCTCATCGTCGGCCATGGGTACTATGCCTTCGTGCATTGCTCGATCGTTCTCAGGTACTTCAGCGGGAGACGCCTTTCCGGCAGTGCGAAGCTGCTTGAGCAGACGTTCCACCACAGTCTGCAGATTGCTCGCGTTGACCATTCCGACAACGAGGTCCAACGCTCGTGTCCGGATAGAGATGTCAGGATCATCAATGCACTCCAGAACGACGTCTTGGTGCTGTGATACCAGCTCTGCATGCGAGCCCCCGATCTTTCCAAATGCAAGCAATGCCACATACCGCAAGTTTGGATCACCCTCAACAACCAACATGGCCCGGAGCTTGTTGACGCATAATCGAGCAATCTCGTCCCCTTCAACTGTGCCACCCGCAGCATCTAGGATGCCGCCCTGAATGATGCCATTAACACATTCGTACAGCAAACTCATGGCCGGTGTCGTCCTGATAATCGAGGTCAAAGGCGGTAACAGCTTCTTCACCAGACGAGGCTCCAGGGGTATCAAAACCGAGAACAGCTTGATGATCTTGATCGCGATCCAATTGTTCCCTCCGGCAGTCAGAAGCTCAAACAATCGCGGTGCCAGAGGAAGGAAATCATGCGGTCGTCTCCATCCCAACTCACACACCACATTCACAATCGCCGCCGTAACACTCGGATCCTCATTCTCATCCAACAACCTCTCCTTGATCTTCGGCCACGCGGGTCTCAGCGTCTCCGGATAAACTAACGCCAGACGATACAGCGTCACAATCGTCTTCTTACGAATCGCGGGCAACGAATGCGACAATCTCGGCAACAGATCCGTAAGCAAAGAATTCGCCATAGACGGATTAATCACATGCGGAATCGCCCCCAGCGGCAACTGTATCATGATCTTATCCGGCGAGTTCAAATCCTTCTTGAGAAGATTCTCCGCCAGCATCAAGACTTCTGTGTCTGGTCGGAAAGTCTGCACTGCGGCGAGGTATCCCACCCGCTTCTGCAGGTACTTGGCCGAGGACATAACCTCGAGGACATTGAATGACGCCCATGACATATCATGCCCGAACATCTCGAGATAGACGAGTTTCAGCAAAGCAGTAGCTTTCTGGTCCATATCCTGGCTCTTGATCTCCTTCCGACATTCTCGCAGACTCTCTTGGATGTACTCGCGCTCGTTGCCCTTGTGGGCCCGCAGGCCGCGGATGAGCTGGTAGATGTCCTTTTCGAACATGGTGCTGGCTGTCGTGTGACTTCTGCTATCTCTGTAGTTCTCTTTGTGCTGGTAATGAGGCGCGATCCAATGCGCGCAGTTCTCGAGATGCTCTGCCTAGACGCAGCATGGTGCTGCACGCTCTGGACTGGAGTCGCAGGTCTATCGTGTCACCGGCATCGAGTCTGGCCGTGGCGATGGGGGCTCGAAGGGGATAATGCAACGGTCGCGTGTCCGACGGTGGCGTCGTCGTATGGAGGGTTTGGAATGTCTCGTGACGCAGGATGGACCCGAATGGTGACGGCTGCAGTGGATGGTGGGTGGTTGTTCCTGCGAGCGGCGAGGGGCTCCAACAGTCGTCCACCATTTCGGAGCTTCTGGCTGCCCGCGATTCAGGCGAGCTGTGCCACTATTACTTCCAGGTTTCATTTCAACAGGTTTCCTTTTCCCTTCCTCTAACTTCACTATCTTTCTATAGATTGTCGATTATTACCATGGACGAAGAGATGGGGGATGCCGCTCCACCGTCTTCATCGGCTGGCCGAAAGCGTACCGTCACCGACGTTGACGACAACGACGAAGACAACATTGACTACGAACCGACCCCTATCGACACGCCCTCCAAAAGACTACGAAACCCACAAGGCCAAGCCGTCGAAAGAGTGCAACTGCGGTTCAACGCGCACGAGCTTTTGAATGATCTGGCATATACACGTCTCTACGTGACCGGCAACTACGACCGCTTCTCAGCCCAGTCTCCAGTCCTAATCTGTGTCCTGTCTCGCCACGATGCCCTGTATCGTGCTGTATGGTAAATCAATCCCGCTTTGTCCCAATTCCTAAAAGATCAAATGCTCCCTCTCGTGTATGCGTTACAATCCAAACATAAAAGCTGAAGGACGAAGCCAGACGCTGCCCGCCCTGTATGAACTTTCGCCCAATCTTCAGGCCATCGCCATTGTGCCTGATAGCGACTCTCGGCTGGACCATCCTGAGCTCATCACGCCGTCCTTGCTTCGAACACTGCCAATTGTGAACATCCTTAGTCTTGAGCCAGCTACCAGCCATCGTCTCAACACATTGCTCAGCTCTCTTCCTCGTTCAAGAGAAGTCGTGGTCCTCTTAGACTCCCATGGGTATATCTCCGGTGATTGCGACCGAACAAGCCCGCTTTCGCTCCTGGATAGTCTGCGCACGATGTTGTCAACACAAGACCTGCGAGAGACCGCGCCAAGCGATGCGATGGACCAAGGGGTATAAAACTGCTGAAAAGGTGCAAGGAAAGGAATTTGCGGACAGCAATCAATCGCCGTCATCGTCGTCTTGCGCCTCGTTCTTGTTGTCCTTCCGTATCGGTATTTTGATACCTTGAGAAGCAAACGTCTTGCTGAGGGGTGTGGACTCGATCACTCCCGGGAACTTCTTGGCCGAGTACACCTGGAACTTGTCGGAGAACGTCCAGGCCAACACCGGTGCCTTGCCTCGATTGACACCTGGAGCTCCATGGGCGCTAATATCGATAAAGCTCATTCGAAGTCTGAGAGAAAGGTTAGTAAAAGCAACGTTGTAGCATGAGACACAGATACTAACCTGAAGAAGCCTTCGGTTCGCACACTCAGATCTTGCAAGACGAACCAGTAGCCGGCTTTGTTCTCGTTGTCGGTCAGACGCGCCGCATTGACAGTCAAGCTGCCGATCAGGTTGCGAGTGTACATGGCACTGCTTTGGGACGTCGAAGGTGGTTGCTGGAATGCCATTGCTGGAGGATACATGTAACCGCCTCCATACTGTGGCATCATCGGCCTTCCCAGCTGCATTGCATAGCCTGGCATGTTCGCGTACACCGGATGCCCATCGTGAGTCATGTACATGATGGGCGGCTCGCCAGTACTCATGTGACGCGGAGCTTCCTGAGGAGGCGGGTATGAGGTCGTGGTCGCGCTGCTGATGCTGACGGCTGGACTGCTCGAGGATGCTCGAACAACGTTGGCCTCTCTGTCAGCTGTCTCCGCCCACAAGTCGACTTGCAGAACGAAAAACGAAGGGTCCGATGCGATGTCATTAACGTCGATTTCGCGACCACTCGATTCATCAACAATAACGAGGCGAACGCAAGGCGGTGGTGTGATGGGTCGTCGATCCTTGTCTCCGAAACCGCACATTCTGGCGCGCTGAGGCTGCTGGACAACTTCGAGCGAGTACCTGAGTCCGTCCCGCACCATGCTCGCAGACATCTTCCTCTCCTGGGACTGCTTGGGCTCTGCGGATCTTGAGGGCGGAGGCAACGATTGCTGCGGTTGTGGTTGCGGCGGCGCTTGAGGCTGCGGCGGCTGGAGCATGGGCTGCGAAGGCGCGGGCATGTAGTGAGCTTGCATGGGCTGACTACTGTTAGCAGAAGTGCTCGGATATGAGGTCTGTTCTTCTCGCACTGGTGGCATTCCGGGCATGGGAGGCGGAGGCATGCCAGGTACTAGCGGCGGCAGCTGGTTCTGCATGTAGGACGGCTGCTGTTGGTGCTGAGGCGGCGGCTGCTGCTGATATGGATTTTGAGGATGCTGGCTCTGGTACGGATTGCCTCCGCCATACTGCTGGTAGGGATTCATGTCGCTACCGTTGGTATAGCTGTTCCTGCTCTCCGAGCGCTGGGAGGCGGCGTCGTGGTGGATGCCGTTGGAGGGGTACTGGGACTGGGCGGACGAGGGATGATATTGCAGATGTGCCTGCATGGTCGATGGGTGAAGAGCGCGAGGATTCGATCGAGTCGTGCCCTGCTGCGGCAGGCTCGTGGGACGCGGGTAGGTGCAGGGAAGGCGAGGGCGAGGGCGAGTGGAAGGTTCAGGTTGGAATTGCAGAATTGCAGCAAGTGCGGGAGCGAGGGGATATCGTCTTTGACTTCGCCCGCAACCAGGTCTCTGGTACCCGTGGCCAGCACTCTCGTCGCGCGTATTCGACCTTAGTCACCGCACTCTCTGCTCCCAGCTCTCATGCCCCACAGCTCGCACTGCACTTCAATGGCGTGTCCCTTGCTCATGCACCTCGATGCAGCGTGCCGGCCGTGCTCGCAGGCTGTTTCGAATGGCGATGTCGTGGAGGCGGCGGTGGAGGAGCGAGCCGCCTGGGAGGATAGTCAGGTGTCAGGCGGCCGGCGGCGTGGCGATTTGTTGTTGATTGGTATGTTGCACAGGCCTGCACGATGAGCCAGTTAATCTCAAGCTTCAACAAGGAACAAGGCCAGGTTCACGCACATGCGGCAGCAGCGATATATGAGGGCCCCAACGATCCTTGCGCCGCAACGACGTGTCGTCCTGGTCGTCAATCGCTGTCCTGTCCAGGCCTTTCGCGGCGGGAATATGCCACAGGTCTGCTGGTGAGAGAACCCAGCAGCACGGCGCCGCCGACGTTGGGCTGGCGAACGTTGGCGATTGAGGGGAGGGGTCGCACACAGGGCAGCACTGCGTGCGGAGGACAGCTGCTTAGACGGGCATGGCGATGGGCACAGCACTTTATGGAGACAGATGTTGCCAGGCTCCGCTCGCCGCTCGTCACTCCAATTCTCAGCGGGCGCGGAGGTCGATGTCGCGCAGCGAGCTATAGCAGCCACAGACCACACGCCGGCCTGAGCAGCGCATCGAAAGGAGACGGCCCGCCGCTCATCAGATGGGTGGGGGTTCCCTGCAGGCTGAGCCATACTCCTGGGCCTGCCAGGAGTGCTAGCTGCTCGCCGGGCCAGTAGGATATCGTTCTCTGCTCCGCGCGAACATTGCGATGCCAGGCATGGCTACCTCACCCAACCGCTGTGTCCGCCGCGCTGTTGGCCGTCACCGTCCCGCCTTGCAGGAGGTTGCCGGCAGCCGCAGCGCAGCTCACAGCAGCCAGCAACCATCACAACTCGGCCTCGCGACAGAAAACTGACAGCTCGGCTGCAACCAGACCGACCGATCGACCGTTGCCTCCAAACCGGCGCTCTGGGAGCTCCAGAGCAGTGGCGCTCGCGATGCTCAATACGCGGCCTCGGGAGACTCTAATTCAGCCTCCCCGTCTGCTTTCAGCGACCTGCTGCTTGTTGGCGGTCTGCCATTCGGCCATGCGGATCCGCCGCGACTGGGATGCAGGCCCGGCAATCCCAGCTGGGCGTGCATTGGTGCGGTTAATGCTGCAGCTTGCATTCCGCTGTCGAGGACACTCCACGCTCTCACAAAACCCTCTGAACGCTTCTGACTCGCACGAAATTTGAGACTCCCGCGAAGGACGGCCATTTGGTGCAACTCAGCCCACGAGACGAAACAATGCCAGCACGCAAGGCTCGTGATGTTGGGGGCGACAGTCCTCGTGAAACGGCTGTGACAGGCGAGGAGCAAGCAGGCGGTGGAACACAAGTTTCACCTGCCTGTCAGAGTGGAGTTGCTTTATTGCAAAGGCTCGACAGGTGCAGGTGTATGACAGCTCACTCACCCTGGCGATATCTGCTCACCACCTCACCTCTCGCTCTCGAGTCTCGACAATCGCACGATCGACTTCAGCCCAGGGAAGCCAACACCCTCTTCGGCTGCACCTAAGCGAGCGATTCGCCAAGTGATACTCGTATTGTCGACCCTCCATCATTGAGATCAGCGCGATGTCGTTCGTATGATGCGATCACATATCTATTCCTCGCGGGGACACAGGCAGCAACCAGCCGGACGAGTGGTTTGTTCATGAACACCACCACCAAAAGCTGACATATGACAGATCCCCTAAACTTGCTCTATGTGACCGGATCCTGCCGAACCAAGGATGGAGGCAAGTGATACCAAACATTGTGACGGAGCTGCAAAATACTTTCTGGTTATCGATCCCGTGTGTGGCAACGATGCGCAGTCTTCAAGCGCGACTCCTCTTTCAGTCGATGGGCTTCGACCGCAACAACTCTTCATGGACAAATGCCTGATCAATCAGAGACAACTTATGGTTGTTTCTCTTGGCAGAACACATCCGAGCTGTCAATCGAGTGCAAATGTTCCACCCCTCTGCCGCTGAACGGTACCAGGTGAGGCGATCGAACGGCTACTACTCCGGGAAACGGGGCCGCGAGCCTGCCATCAGCAAGGAATTGCAAGCTCTCAGACTGCCACAAGCAAGCTTTCATCCGACTCCGCGAGGCCGTCTACAAGCACGCTCACATCCAGGGTGTTCTGGCGGTGAGAAAGGGCGCGTATCGCTTCTGCGGGTCATCACATTCGTATGAGATATCCACACAATGGTTTGTTCTCACCTTTGTGACGGGGATGCCATGCAAAAGTGAAGCTGCATCTCGGGAAATCGACCTGCAGCCAGGATGCTCGCGATGCCTGCCTTGGCATGTTACCCGGGCTGTGGAACATTTAAGATAGAGGCTGGCAACATGCACGGCAATGACTCGCTCGCGAACACGTTGCGTGCTGTGTCCGAGGCGGTGGGTAAGGTTTGTTTCAGGTCATTGTTTACTCATTTCACCTTTTCGAACAGCAGCCGCGTCAACATCTGGACATGAGACGTTCAACTTCAGGCCACAGCCTGCCATGCAATCCGTGAGGACGACACTCAGCAACACCATCGGAATTCATCCGCGCGTCAATACCTTCTAATAAGATTTCAGGGGAAGGCAACATGGCCAACAACTTGGTTTCAGGAGAGTCAATCAACCAAGAAAACGTAGTGCTTCACCACTTCGCCGAAGTTGACTTTCGCCTTTGCAATCACCGCAATAGGAGAGGACCAGATGGTTGTCCGGAAGCTCCTGAGCCAATCTCTCCTCCAGTGGATTCTTGGTTGAGTCTCCAAAAGTTGGATACAACGCTCTTATCTCATGGTTCTCGTGAGACAGGTGGAGTCGGATGACAACCGGTCTCACACCTCGACGAAAGCTAGCAGATGGAAGACATCTCCATCGAATCAGCAAGTACACCATCGCCTGCCCACGGGCGAAGAAGAGGCTCGCGTCGAATATCAAGGCAATATGCCTTGAGCGTCCGGTGGCAAGGCATGAGTTGACAGCCGCATCTGAAATGACCGCTCGCCTCGAACAAGGTCGTTCGCACAACTTTGGGGGCAAAACATCCGAGCCGGACACGCCTAGATCTCAACACTGTCGACGAGTCCTCGTGACCGGAGCACAAGACATCAACATCCATATAGAAGAGCACGCCGGCTACAATCTCCATACACCCATCGAGTATACCCGTTCGTCAAGCAAGATTCTCACAGCAAGACCTTGGACACGAAACATCTTCGCTTGCTTGAGCCAACTTGGCAGTACGAAGAAGCAATCTAGGAAAGAGACCTCTCGGTCCCGAAAGATTTCCATCATCACATATCTTTCTTATTTCCCCACATTGCTTTCTCCACATGTCAAGGACATCCGGATCTGTAACGCGGCCTCCCCGAGTGGTAGCTCCTGACGCCGGGACTTGGTGTTCGACAGATGCAGGTGCAATGGAAGGCGGCTAGGGTTTGTCAAAGCTGGCGTACCGAGTTGTGATGAAGGTGGTGCTCGTGATCAACGTTGCATCCTGTAATAATAAGTGAGGCGAATGTTGGTGGCTGGGAAGTTGAGTTGTGGCGAGTGAGGGAAACAGACCGCGAGGTCACTTCCTTTACAACTTCGCGGGACAAGGCTGTCTCTTCAAGTATGAACTTCAGTCGAAGATGGGAACAGTGCATAGATGCTCCAACATAGATTCAAACAAATATCCCGGCCTTTGCACGTGACACCAAAATCAGGGTCTCAATCCATGTAAAAGTGACGTAGGCAGAAACACCTCATGAGCTTGCGTGCCTGCTCGCGTGAAGGTTGGAAGAAAACAGCTGTTTGGTACACAACAACCCTCAATATCCTATAGAGCCTGTGGTAACATCGACCTCTTGTTCTACGTTCGCAACCTACTCACACGTGGTGTCTCTTCCACAGAACTGGAAACCTCACCACAATGGCTGGTAAGTGCCAACGGTACCAGAGCTGCTCGAGAACCAAGGACTGACTTACTGACGTTTGTGTTTTGAAGCTCCGCCTGTTGACTACTGTAAGACATATCGGACTCGCTATTTCGTGTGAAGAGTAGTTGACATGTGTGGTGTATAGATGCGGCGCTAGAAATCGACTCGAAAGCCTCGGCGCAACAGGTTCGCGATGCCTATAAAAAGTACGTTTGGACACAAAACGTGTTGAGGTCTATACTCTTTTCTGACTGTATATCTATAGACAAGCTCTCCGCCACCACCCCGACCGCGTCCCAGCTAACAGCCCCGACCGCGAGACACGCACGAAAAAGTTCCAACAGATCAACGATGCCTACTACACCCTCTCCGACCCCACACGCCGCCGCGACTACGACGTAACGCGCAATTCCTTCCATGGATTCCCAGGCAGTTCCTCCTCCAGACCCGCCGATGCAGATGAAGAGATTCCTCGTCCAGAGCCGGGCACCATGCCAGGCGGCTTCCCGTGGTCGGCGTTTGGGTTTGGCGGGAATGCGAAGACGGAGGAAGATGCGAATCGGTATAGCAATGAGCAGTTCGGAAGTGTTTTCGAAGAGATGATGCGCGATGAGGGAATGGCGGATGAGGATAAGACGCCGAATAAGGTGTTTTGGTCGATTGTGGGTGGAATGAGTGGCGGCGCAATGGGCTTCATTGTTGCCAATGTGCCTGGTGCGATTGCGGGCGCTGTTGCTGGGAATCGGTTGGGCGCTATCAGGGATAAGAGGGGCAAGAGCGTTTATTCGGTCTTCCAAGAGCTTGACCAGCCGGAGAAGATGCGTTTGCTATCGGAGCTGGCGCAGAAGGTGTTTGCTCATGCCATTAGCTGAGTGGGATGATGGAGGCTGGATCGGGCGTTCGGTTTTGTCTTCTGTTCTTAGCTAGATACCACGACAGTTGTTGAAGAACCAGTAGAAGGATCATCGTTGTATTTGCTGGGTGTCTCTGTCCAGAAGTTCGCGAGCAGCGATCAATTCGGAGGGATTATAGCCATCCCAGCCCTTCTCGCCTGCAGTGCCTCTTCGAACGATCTCGGCGAGCTTGGCTGTTGCAGCTTCATTGAGCTTCTTGACTGCCTCGATGGAGGGAGGCGCCAAGTCTCCCGTCACTGGATCCGATGAGACTTGTTGCGACTTCTTGGCGGATTGGAGAACGTCCAGGAGTCGGGTCGTGGTCAGCTTCAGGCCATAGTATCCGCGCAAGTAATCATCACAAAGCTCAATACTCCGGCAGAACCTCCTCATACTGTCCGACAAGCCCTTCAATTGCTCGGCTCCAGCTTCTTTCTGGTTCGCAGACAGATAGATAATTTCTCCAAGCTTGGCGTGTATATTCCAGGCGTTCGGCATAACCAGCAACACTTCCTCCAGCGAGAAGATAGCCTGATCGTAAGCGCCCTGCGTGAGGTACAGATCCGCCAACTCCGACCAAGCCTCCGCATCCGTAGGCGACGTGTCCAGCAAATTCGTCAGCGCACTAATCGCCTCCGCCGTCCGTCCCATAGACCTCATCAACGCGATCCTCCTCTTTCGAATTGCAAAAACACTCGGATCCTCCTTCAGAATCTCCTCATAATGTCTCATCACATCTTCAAGTTCCTTGGGACTATTCGCCGTGGCTTCCGCGTAGAGGCCTCTGAGCGCGGTTACTCGCTCGTTCTCTTTGCCGAAGCGGTCGGTGAGTTCTTCGAGGTAGAGGTAGGCGGACTCGTTGTCGCCGGTGCGCAGGCAGGCGAGGAAGATGTTTTCGTAGGTCTGCCATTTTTCTTGGGATTCGTTGTTGACGAAGAGGCTGAGGGGGTAGGGGAGGGACCAGGAGGCTTGGGATTTGTAGTACGTTGGCGCTTTTTGGGAGAGGGTGAGCGCTGTTTGGGGGTTGGTGTTTGTTGGGGGTTCGAGGAGTGAGAAGGCCATTGTTGCGATGGTCTCGGGGTTCAAGGGGTGGTTTTGAAGTGTAGGGTGAGGGTGGAGGAGATGTCTGAACGATGGATGTGAGCTTCGATGTCGAGCTGTGGTCCGTGCTGCAAGGATGCCTCAAGCCGATGCCAGCGAACTGCCTGACTTCTTCCCAACAACAATCAACATGATACTCCACTTGAAGTCACTTGAGCTCCTACTTCAGCGGTAATGCCTGCGACATCTGGCAGCATCTCTGCTCTTCAGTCGAAGTTATGGAATGGATCACTGCCGTTGGAGATCCGTTTGGCAGCGTCAGACTGCCGGACCTACGATGAATCGGAACCGTATTTGATCCAGTATCCAAGGCTGTCGTATCTGGCCTTTCTGCTCTCGAGGCTACATACTTTCTTCTCACCTAGCTTGATAAATCCGGACATCTCGCCATACGACGCCTGGCTTTCGTTCGAAGACGTGCCTTTGAAGTGGCACTATCCACTGGGTCTTCTGTACGATCTCTTTTCAGGCGCCGAACCGGCCGACCTTGATCCTCCAGGGCAGAATGAACCGATTGCTGCATCTCAAGCCACTGTGGAAGCCAACACTGGGCAGATGCCGATCCCTTGGAAGCTGACGATCCACTATACGGACTTCCCATATGATCAACTCATTCAGCTGGATCCTGAAGGCTTGACAATGCGAGACACGTTTGTCAACAGTGTCAAGGAAGCGGACTATGTGCGTAATGGGTCAGCGCGTACAGTCATGTCGTTGAGCAAGGAGGACTCGGACAACCTCTGGCTTTCGGTGCAGAAGCGTAAGTACTAAGATGTGCCGTTTGAAGGCTTTTGCTGATTGAATATACTAGACGACCTGCCTCAATTCCGTTCAATCAACAACAAACTTCTGAACCCACCTGGAATGGAGCTGCGCCATGTTCCCACCAAAATCTACCTACCAAGCTCAGCCAGCGCTGACGATACGTCGACGATCCCAGAGGAAACGAAGCCAGGACACATGCGAGTGGTCCAGTCACTCATCCCACTGCAGCTGCCGTCGAAACAGCCGCAAACCCTTGGCACTGCTCTGAACACGATCTTGCCCAGCATCTTTCCGAGCAGACGCATTCTCCTTTACGCAAGACCTGTGCTCCACGGTGCTGCTATCCCACTGCCTGCTCGTATGGACGAACTTGGAAAGGCTGCAGCATACACGGACGGATTCTTGCATATAGCGATCGTCATGCACGGTTGAACAAGAGCTCTACTTGAAGCAAAGATCCAATGTTGTACAATCATCGGACAGAACCAATGGCCGCAGGCTGTATCGCAGAAAGTCACTACACGAGCTTGTATCAAGGTCCAGGCACATTCGAACCAATATGGCAGTCGACACAGTCAATCACTCGACGAAAGGAGCTTGAAGTCAAGCGCCATCTTCACGAGAACAGGACGACTTCATGACATTTGCAACTTCTTTGCTTCAGGCGTCCCGCGAGGGCAAACAAAGAACTTGAAATGCTCACTAGAGATGGCGATGCAGAGCTTTGTACTTCGACAATTGCATTGTACACAAATAGCAGGTGCACTCCGCGTCAGCCTCACTATCACAGCCCCAGTGATCTATTTTACCGGAATGACTGCTCTTCATTGCACCGCACCGGAGGTGTCAGTGCCGAAGTTGTCTCCCGGTCTCGTTGTCTCACCATGGTTCGTCCTCATCAAGCAGTGGACTCGGCCAGCGCTTATCTCCTGGCTATGCGACGACACGCATGGCCCTGTTTGCAACATCTGCAGGCTGTTCCCAACTATAATGAACAGAGAAATAGTGGCAGGGATAGCGGCTCTACTTGTTCCTGGCAAGATCAATATACCTGAAGTAGGAAGTCCTGGCAACCATAGCGATGCCAATCGGCTGAAATGCTGCGCAGGATGGAGTTGTGCTCGTCTCAAGGCGTAATGACGCACTTGTACGGCCTTGCACTCTGTGCTCAAGGAATATGTATCTCGGTGGCGTCCTTCGGCCGCCTTGCTATGCCGCGGCTTACGACCTGGTCTCTGGAAATGACTGGCTAGCTGCGGCTGTATTCACGACTTGAAACGAAGCATCACTTGCCGGACATACTCGATGAGGCCATCCATAGGCTGCACATATCGTTACAGGAATGCAAATGCGCGCTGCCATCAACGGTTCGGGCAAGTGCGAAGGCCACTGGTACTCCGGATCGGAAACAACTGCTTCATTTGACAGTTCACTCGCCCTTGTGAGCCAGTGTGCCTTCCATGAGGCAACGACTCAGCTGACAGGACTTCATATTAGGTACTTAGGTACCTCGACGTTGTACGTCGTACTGCCAGCTCCCGACCTCTCCACCGCCCCTGCGGTCTCCACTTCAGCCCAATCGGTATCACGACAAGCCCTCCACGCGGCCACCCTTCCCTGTTCCTGTCCCTGCTGTGCTAACTCGACTAAGACGTTCCGGCACATGTCGCAACGTGTTGTCTGCACGGGAACATGGCACGCGCGATCTGTGACACCCCGGTCGACCAATGTTTGCTGCGATCAGGCTGTCGATGGATGGTTCGCATCCCCGGGGCATATGGGCCGATCGGGCGCACTGCCGACTAGGACCAGGTCTGTATGAGGTAGAGTGCGGTGTGGACGGCGTAGTTCCGAGTTGTGTCCTACAGAAGACTGGTTCACTTTGAGTGATGATCGTCATGTGGGTGCAAGTATAACTTCGGCTTTGGGCCCCGGTAGTTGACTTCCTCCTATCCAGTCTTTTTGCTGTTCCTGATCCATCTCTAACATCCTTTGATTGTCTCATGAACACTTTCATATCAAAAGCCTTTCAACATCGCCATCGACATCGAAGATTCCAAAATGAGCGGCTACGCCTGCGCCTTCAGCTGGTGCTCATGCCCCTATTGTCCCTCGAACGGCTCAACTCACCAATCGTACCCTCTTCGATACCTACCCTCAGTCCCCTACTACGACCCAGGCCATCAACACCAGATCTGCGAATGGTGCAACGTCTGGCAACAACTCGGCCCCGGCTACGTAAGATTCATCCACCTGCCCCTTCACCCACCCAACTCACCCTGCCATAGGAACTCCTCTCCACCTACCAAAAATACATCGACACCTTCGAGTCCATCCACGACTACTTCCGCGGCGCCTCGCTCTCCTCCCGCGAAGTCGCCTTCGCCATCCGTCAAGTCGCCGACTTCATCCGGATGAACGCAGGCGGGTTGCGGTGGCAGCAGCTGGCGATGGATTTACGGGCTCTGGCAGATGAAGTGGGGTTTGGGTATGTGCAGGATTTGAGGTATTATTCGAGGTTGCCTGGGGGTGGGCCTTGGTATCGGAATTCGAGGAGGTTGTTGTGTTGACTTGTAGTGAGGGGGCGTTCTGGGATTTGGAGGGAAGTGGGTGAGCGTAGGGTATTTTGGTATGGAAATTTTGTCAAGGTTGTTTCTCCTCTTGGAGCGAGTGATTCAGCTCAGTAATGGAAGCTACATGTAGGTTTGTAAGTGAGACGAGGCTGTTCGACAAGCGCTTGAGGGCCTCAATGCCCCCGAGTCGAGATGCCCCGTTCTCCGATCTTGAAATGCTGTCCATGCCACCAGAGGATGGTTTGATAGTGTTAGAGACCTGGTAACCGACGGAGATCCAGACGTTCAGAGGGGAGAGTCCAGGTGGAAATGTTCTGGTGAACCGGGGCATAAAGGCGGAACCAGGTGAAGATGGCCGCGCTGCGCCCAATAGCCCCTGGCGTTCCCAAATATACCTTATGTGAAGTCCAAGTTCACGCAGGCGCTCGTATCGGTGCACTGTCTGGGGTTAAGACGGTATCTCTTCGATTGAGATGTATAGCTTGTGAACTCTACTCTTTGCGAGCAATTCAGGCGGATTGGAAGCAATGTCGAGGTCGAAAACATTGCTCCTTTATTGAGGAGCTCTTGATTACGACGATCATGTATAGTGGAGCCACCGATCATTTGAGAGAGCGCTATATGAGAGGTGAAGGAGCCGCACCATGCGAGTTGTTCGACATAATACCAGCGGAGGAAGGCAGGCAGGACAGGAATCCTCAGCGCCCTCGAGCCCCAGTCTCAAGGTTCAATTCCTAGGCTAGGCTCAAGCCTACCGAAGCTGAGATTCGCTTGCGTGGACAGAGACAAGGTCATCGTCCCTTCTCAACCACTCTCCTCGTGCCCTCCACAATCAGCTTATGCTCGGCTTCATGTATCCTCGTCTGCAAATCTCCCAACGTCTCACAACCCTCAATGCTCACTTCCTGCTGCACAATCGGCTCTCCCATGTCCACTTCCGCAATCACGTAATGGATCATAATGCCCGTCTTCGTCCGCTTGCCCTCCTTGAACTCTTCCCACGCTCTCTCAATGCAATGTGCCCCGATCAGATCCCCATGCAGCGACGGATGCAGGTTGATGATCGGTATCTTCGCCTCGTGCAACGGCTCTAGGAATGACGGCGTCACGATCCTCATGAAGCCCGCACACACGACAATGTCCGGCTTGTTTTCCAGCACGAGCTTTGCCAGGTCCGCATCATATGCTTTCCGTGCTTCTGAGAATTGTGGATTCTCGCTGTCGTCTGGGTACTTCTTCTTGTACGGCAGAATGCCATGGTATGTGGTTGGTATCTTGGCTGCTTCTGCTCGCTTCAGACCGTAGGCGTCTTTTCGATCTGATATGACTCGGACGAATTCGACGTCCGGGAGCGAGGGAGTGTTCGAGGCGTCGATGAGAGCTTGTAGATTGGAGCCCGATCCGGAGATGAGCACCAGTATGCGTGCGGGCGCCATGGCGGGCCTGTAGTCATTCACTTGACAGGGCGCTAAAGGTTGTGCCTTCCAAATTTTGAGAGAGGTGACGTCGGCGCTTGCCCCGCGATCGGCAGCGCACGAGCCAGACGATGCAGGAACGATGCTAGCGCGAGATTCGATGACGCTTGCCGGCGTAAATCACTGGAGAAAGCGGCGATCATTGTCTGGACTCTCGAAGCATTCCTCACCCTTTGACAGAGAAGAACAATTTCCTATCTATACCAAGACTCCCACACCTGCCAAGAATCGAACAACGACCGCAATGGCTCCACTTTTGACCCCACGAAACGTTGCCATTGGAGCAGGCGCTGTTGGTGCAGCGATGTACTTCTGGCCGAAGAACAAGCCGTACGTCGTCCAGCTCACCGGCAAGACAGCAGCTGATTGAGGGAACAGCATCGAGACCTTTGGAACACAGAACATCGCCAACAGAATGTCCGCTGGCGGAGGAACGCATACCCATACGCCAGCAGTAGCAACACCAAGAGGTAAGCGAAACTCAATCTCACATGCCAATGCGAGATACCGTTTCCCAAAAAGAGAATGTGCCGAGCAGAGGTACCTGTGACTGACCTCTTCCAGGGAAATCGGACCAGACCGCATCACCTCAGACCAATCCCAAAGGCATCGATACGCCGCACTTCATCAATAATGTCGCAGACCAGAAAGCGGACGACAAGATTGCTCCCGAGAAGGCCCTTAACAAGGCAGCATATGGCCAAGAGAAGGGAAAGTGAGGGAAGAGATACAAGAGGCACCAGAAGGAGAAGAGGCGAACGAGAGACCACGGTGAGAAAGGTTCCTGAGACGTCTCTTCTTTGATCCTGAGGGGCCGCTCCTGCATTGATCTTATTTTCCAGCGTTGCATCGGGTGGAGCGTACAAAATATCGACAGACCATCAAAAGCTTGCATGCAAAGACATGACTCTCAATGCCTGCGTTGCATCGTCCACGTCCACGCTCACGCCACCGTCGGATGTCCTCTTGCGCCAGTGTAGTCTCTTCCAGAGCCATCTCTTCAACTTCTTGATCGGGCCGCCGTTCAGTCCCTGCCCACACGAGGGACTCCAGATGTGCATGAACAAGCTTGACAGTAGGGGGAAGGAGTCTTCGCAGCGTGGACACTTGAAAGGGTGCAGCTCTGGATCCTTGCGGTAGCTGTCGTCTCCAGCGAGCAGATCATCGCGGAAAGGTTTGTCGAGGTACTTCTTCCACTGGAAGCACATCGCCGCCGAGCGATTGAGTTCTTCGATGGAGATGCCGGACGGGCAGCCGGTGCCTTCGAGATGGATGAGCATGTCGGGGTAGCGGCGGAACTTGCGACTGCAGCCGTAGCAGGAGACTTTGAACGGGAGGTGGGTGATCTCGTGCTAACGATTGATGTTAGATTCGACGTATATCCATGCAGTTGGAAAGACTTACGTGCGCGAGCGCGTTGTCATCGGCGAATGGTCTACCACATCCGGGCTCGCGGCATCGCACACTGCTGCATCGTAATCAGTACAAGCCCAAGGATGGCGTTCCAATGGCTAACTCACGAAGGTGCCATGTTGGGCCTTCAATGGCTGACGAGGAATTCGACGCTATTCTGATCCGGCTTACAGATGAGAAAGCTCTTCATTTATGCTAGGAGAAGCCGTTCGCCATACAAACGATATAGGAACTGGCAAACACCAACCGTTCGGCGCTCTCATGCAGCCATCCGTTTGCACAGAGCATCATCAATGCATCTGCCCTTTGGGACGAGCAGAGTTGGCATTGCGCCCGCAGCCCGGCGGATGAAATGTTTGTTGGGCAAGGTTCAATGGAACCTTCCAGGCGGCGCCGAAGTAGAGGCCTATCCTTGTCTGCAACGAAACATGACCTGTCAACTTACAGCTTGTGCGACCACATCCATTGCTACGTCAAACTTTGACAGAATAACATCAGAGAGATCAACCGCTATACAGTCATGTTTGGTGTCTCCTGTTCCTGTTTTGCTTCCTACTCTTCAAATTGGTGGACAAGCTCATGTCAAGGCGTTGCGCTGCGAGATTGGGCACATAAAATGTGTGCTGAGAATCGCCGTGATTGAAGGATCCTCATCGCCATGGTGCCAATCGATTGCTGTGGTGCGATATGGAGAGGAGCGGCTTGGCTCCGTGACTCGCGTTCGGGAACAATCGTTGCCCACCTTCAGCAGGCGCTGCTGTCGTCATATCGGTAGAGTCGTTGCTCGTGAAAAGTCACAGGTATTAGCAGTCGGTGATACTCAAACGTTCGTTTCGTTCGATACAATCTGTGAAGCACGAGCAGGTGTTGTTCGTGGGAAGGAACGATTGTCTAGCGCACGGGCGTCGTATCGAAATGAATGCGACCCACATCGATCGGAGCTCGCAAAATACGAGGTCCGACCTCACCTCTTCATTCACTCACTTCACATGATCGGAATACTACTTCCCAACACTTGTTTGATAATTGATGTATTCCCAAATGACTTAATGCAATGAGTAGGAGTCTGCCGAAATGATCTCCCAATGCGACACTGACGATATACCGCCAGCCTTCAGTTACTTTGCACGCGGGAAGGAGTCCCTTCGGAATACATCCATGGTCTTGATTCAGTAAAAAGATACTGTGGACGCACATGCACTTTCAGGACCATGTCGCTGAGCCACTGAGCGAGACGCTCAGCTGTCTGAAGCGGAACGAAAGGGGTGACAATATCTCAAAAGTGCAAAAAGAACTCCCGGCACTTTGGCCTTCTGGAGAGAAAACACGCTTAGCAGGATTGCACCCTTCCCGGGCCGGTTTTCTTTGATTCTCTGTGATAATGTAAGCAAGCAATTCTGGACAAGATTCGAACCGGAGCTCTGGGGAATCACTGAAGCTGATTTGGGCGAGGCTGTATGAGTAGTGGCGCTAACCCCTAGACCATAAGGCGCCCAAATCAGCTTCAGTGATTCCTTGACGGCCACCGATCAATTGCGCCTTGTAATAACAAAACACCGCGCTTTGAAAGTTGCGCATTCTTCCTCGGCGGGCAGTCTGCGTAAATACACAGCGCGCATTCATCATTCGCAGCGCCATTTGATCCATGCCTCGACCTTGGCTCCCGTCGCACTCTTGCCACGCCCCGCGATGTTTCCATGGCCACCAATTGCCCTTGATGCTCGACATCTTTCACGCCTATTGCAAGAACCGCCTGTCGCACGGCGACCCTTCTGATGTGTCGCAAAGAGCATATCGCACGGGCGTCACTCGCATCCACCTCAGTCCCTTTCTCGGATACTCATCACGGCCGCCGCCAACACCATGGATCATCCTCTCGCGGAACAACAGCCGAAGCTCGCTCATATCCCCGCCTCGGCCGATGCCCGCAGTTCGAGTCTTCTTGACTACATTGCGATTGCTGAATCCAGGAGATCCGGTTGGATCCAGTCAAGAGACTCGTCACAAGCCATGTCTGCACCGAGAAGCATGAAGTCCTGGAGCTCTGTTAGAGATGACATCGTATGATCTTCTCTGCTGTATTCAATGGTGTCGTCGCCGCCAAAGTCTCCCGAAAACGAGATTGGCGCACAGTCCAGGGAAGCGCTGCTTTCGGATGGGTAATGCTGGCACAGATTGCGAAGCGCCAGGGCACAGCGCTGAGACTTGGGCTTATGCGTACGATCCAAGGTGTCCAGTCCTTGCCGCAACGAATTGGTCAAGGCACTTTGCCCGACGAGCACAGAGATGGCTGGACACTTTCGAGCTTCGCTGATGACGGTGGCCGCGGTGTATACAACTAGCGAGGAGCGTTCAGCTGAAGGTGACGGGACTCAGCGATGATGGCAGACTTACAGCAGGCATTGTAGTAGTCTTGCAGTGGCACTTCCTTCTGAAATCGTTGCAATTGGCTCATGACCTGTAGAAGCTCTCGTGCGCTGGTCATGCATCGAAAGATGAGCTTCTGAAGGAGGATATCCTCAATCGTGGATTCGTCAGAGTCCAGATCTTCATTCAGCCGCCTGTCGGCATTTGTGGCAGCTGCTGATAGTAATGGACGGAGAAGAATGATGCGAGTATACAGAAATCTGGGCCATACTTAGTTGACTGCCAATGTGTTTGTTGCTTGGGGCACTTACCGGCTTCTCAGAATGTACGACTGATTCCGATGAATGGATCCTGGGGAATCTAAACTCCCGAATCCCGATCTCAAGGTCGTGGGTAAACTCTTCCAGAATTCCGTCAGCTGGCGGTCGAAGTAGAGCACTTTCGCAAACCTCTTGACAGTGTTTGGATCTTGGGCTCCAGGAGTCTCGGATGAATTCCACATGGCATAGATCTGTCTGAGTAGTCTGTTCAGCCGCAGCGTGTTGCCGTAGAACTCCAGAGGTTCAACATCGCAGTGTGCAAGTCTTCGATTGTCCTCGCTACTTCTAGGGAAGTCTTCGGATTCGCAATGATCTTTAGACCCAGGGATAGGCACGCCGCCTGCGATTGTAGCAAGAGTCTGTGTCTCTGATAACCTCCCGAGAGGCGATGTGACGACACTGTATGAGCTAATTAGATCCACGGTCTTTATATGGGATGTCAACGGAGTGGATATACCAGCAGAGAAGATAGCACCCATGCCAGACACGGCGAAAGATCTCTTGATCGTCCGGGTTGCATGTGACAGGATTGTCTTCCTCAAATGAAGATTTCACCGCCTGAATGCTACAGCAGGCCACGTCAAGCACTCGCTTGGCATGTGACAGTCGGCCAGAGCTGATCTGATACAGTCCCATGAGCAACAGTACTTGAACTTCCGTCAGGGAGGGAATGTCGCAAGGGTCGAATCGAAAGCTCGCTCTTGCTCGATCAAAGTATGCTGCAGAGTGGTTCTCCTTATGTGAAGAACATGAGTCCAGCTCCAGCTGACTGGCAAGAGCAAAGACCATGTTCAGCAGAGCGTGAAACGTTGGCGACAATGGCGGATGGTCACTAGTGGACATCCATAAGCTTTGGTACTGGCTCTCGAAAGTTTTACGATGTATGAAGGGATAGAATGGATGGATGCCGTCCCAATATCCTCGAAGAAGGCGGTCTGCTACACTTCGTACCGGTAGCACGCAATCGACCTCACTACTTCTAAAGGTTGTTCTTTCCATAGAAAGACCTTGAGACGATATAGGTGGGTCGGTTTCCAGAATATAGCGTAGCTGATGGAGAAAGTCCATTGACTCCTTCACATTGCCCACTGATGGTATCGCGGCTGGTTCTGCAGTCCATTTGCTCGGAGAGAACATCAAGTCATGGAAAGTTCCCGGTGGCGAGTCCACTGCCAGTGATGTGTGAGTCCCAGGAGGAGTCGCAAGAGTTGGCGTTGCCATATCTGTCGAAACGAATTCCTCGTTCGAACGGGACTGTATTTTTCCTTCGAGATACTGGATATATCGTTGCGTTCGGTCCGCCTCTGGGTATGAACATTCGTCGCCTCCAGCTCCATGACGGCAACGGATTCGACGAGAGCATGGACCGCATTCTACTACGCATCAACAAGAAAGGTCTTAATCGGATTCTTGCCATTCATACCAGGTTCTTGTCCATCGCATCGTACTTTCCGTGCTCGACATGGGATGCAAGCTACGGCGATCTTGACCCTCTTCTTGGGCTCTGCCAGCGCAGTCTCGGCGTCTTGATGTCTCTTCTTACTGCTCATGTTATTCGTGGATATGGTAGAAGGGAAAGAAGATGAGAGAGTGATCGCTGACGTTGATTGAAGCTTCTCCGCAAATTTCGCCAACTCCTCGGAAGGGGCGGGCACGATCGTCAGCCTTGCATCGATCCTTCCATATTGCCTTTGGAGAGGATGTTCTGGATCCTCTTACAACACCAACGGCGGACACTGGGGACTCCGTTCATCTCTATCGATCTTTCGATAACTGCGTTGAACGGAGCGAAGTGGCATCAATGCCCATGGGGACAAGACATGGCTCTGCTCATCAATCAGGACTTCTCGGAACCCTTCCGAAATTCGGAATGGCACTTGTCTAGGTAGCTTTGTCTAATTACATATGGAAGACTCGCGAGAACCGGCAGAAAGAACGCCACTCGTAACAGTCTCAGTGCTACTAAGGATTTGCATCATGTCAGAAGCCTGGTCAAACGCCGAATCGATCCCATCGAAGCTCTTCGCAGAAGGTCTCATCTTCGGCGAGAGCCCTCGATACCAGAATGGCAAGCTCTTCGTAAGCGACATGCTGAAAGGCTGCGTCTACACATTCGATGAAAAAGAACCAATACCCAAAACGCTCATCGAGAGCCCGAACAGCATGAACGGCACTGGTTTCCTCCCTAACGGCACTTTTGTCTATTCATCATTCTTCGGTCAGGCTCTCTACACATACCGCAATGGAGAAAGTGAGCTCTACGTCGACCTCTCACACTTGATGACGGGCTACTGCGGAGACATGATCATCGATGACGAAGGGTACATCTATCTCGACGACGTTGGCTGCCGGCCGTGGCATGGTGACAAGACTTCGATGGGACGGATCATTGTTGTTTATCCGGATCGTACCTCACACATCGCCGTGGAGAATATGCACTTTCCGAATGGTATTGTGTTGGACAAGAAGGGAACGACACTGTATGTCGTCGAATCCTGGTCGAAACGTCTGACGGCTTTCGATGTCGTCTCGCCTGGCAGATTGGGAAATCGACGGGTTGTATTTCAAGGCGAAGGGTTGAGTGGCCATATCGACGGCATCTGCATCGACAACGAAGACGGGATATGGCTGAGCTTCATACATCAGGGCGTCGTTGCTCGCAGGTCTGCCACGGGAGAGTTCACACATGTTGTGAGAACGGGCAATCTTGCTACTGCGTGCACGCTTGGTGGTGATGATGGATGTACGCTGTACATGGTCGTCAATTCTAAGCCTGACGAGCTGGAGTTGTTTCAAGCGATGGATAAGAAACTGACGAAGGGTGTCGTGCTCACGGCGAAGGCGCCGTTTCCATGCAGAACACTTAAGTAGTCCAACGAAACGATTGAGCTTGTTCAAATTGATATCAGTAACGTCCTATGAGGACATGAAAGTCAATATTCATCCGTCTTGTTCCCCTGACGAAACTTTGCAGACTGGAATAGCATTCACATGTCGAAATTTTTGATGGAATGATGATCGCGATAAGTTGCACTACCTTCGATCTTCCGTCAATCTTCGCAGAAATGACAACTCGTATCTTGAGACCCATCCCAAAGAGCCAACACCGTCTGTATCAATGACAGTTCTACAAATTAAAGGAGTGGAACGGCCATCTCAATACGATCATATACCTAAAGATTCCCCTTCACCATCTCATCCTCAGAGAGGTACTTCCGCAGCCTAGGAAACAACTTCAACGCATTCCCAAACGCAATCCCCTCCCTCATCCCCTCAACATCAAATCCATACTCCCCCAAATTCGGCGTATGAGCCTTAATGATCGTCTCCGTAGCGTAAGGATAATCCGACCCATGCAAAATATGATCCTTCTCCAAAAATCCCGACTTGATCCAACCCTCCAACATGCCCAGCACAGAGTCACTACTGGAGATCGCGGTATCGTAATAGAACATCTTGAAGCCCTTGAAGAAGTGCTCGGACTCGGAAGAGCCTTTGGGATACTTGCTCGCTGCGCGGGTGATGATCCAGGGGAGCATGCCGCCGGCGTGGGAGAGGATGACATTCATGTTGGGGCGGCTTTGGATTGTGTTGTTGAGCATCATGTCGACTGCTGTTTGGGTTGTTTCGAAGGGGTAGACGAGGGTTGGTTGGAGGAGTTTGGGGTTGATGAGAGTTGTGTCGACGGGGTGGGTTGGGTGGATGAAGACGACGGCGCCTCGACCATCCAGCTCGTCCCAGATGTCTGTGAAGTCTGGGTGGCCGAGGTATTGATGGCCATCGCCATACCGTGTGAATAGAGTCACACCATCTGCTTTGAGCGTGTCGAGAGCGTATGCTATCTCATCCAAGGTGTCTTGCTTGTCGAGGAGAGACGGCAAGGCTGCGAAGAAGCCATATTTGTCTGGCTCTGCATCACGAACCTTGGCACAATACTCGTTCGCCTGTCTCGCAAGATTCTTCCTTCCTTCGCGAGTCATGACGATGCAAGCACCAGGTGCGGTCAGAGACAATATGGCGACTTTGATGCCGTACTTGGCGTTGAAAGCCTTGTCGTCTTCGAGACTCCACTTTGGCGCCGACCAGCCTGAAGGGTCGCCTCCGTTTTCGTCGATAGCTTGCAAGTATCAGTCAATCTCATCTGCACTAACAGGTACAAGGCAGTTTCGTACCCTTCGAGTAGAAGTCAGTGACCCAGTGGTGATGGGTGTCGATGAGAGGTGGAGACATGTTTGCGAGGCTTCGAGGGTCGTATCACGCAAGGACTGACTGCTGTCTTTACGGTTCTGTGGGAAGTATAGTGGGCTTGACTTCTCTCGACGTGCTAAGTCCCTGCTCTTGTACGGCTGGTCGTGACCTGGTAGGGCTCGGGCTGATTGGGAAGCCTTCCGTGAAACTCGGAAGCCTTCCGAATTCCTGCACCTTTGTAGAGCTTCGCACTCGTCATCGCCGTCTGGATGGTCTCCATCAGCGCTATCCAGATGTCAACGTCTTGGACACCATCGACTGCCCAGAACGCGTTGGAATAGATTCGGCATGCCGTCCGAGAACAGAATCCGAAGTCGACCTTGAACCCGAAATTCACAGCACGATCTCGAATGAGGACATTGGCCTTCCGAGACAGTTCTCTCGTATTCGTCTCGTGATAACTGACCGTTTGAGTGAGGTATTGACAGTTCGTATCCTCGTAAAACGCATCTTGCTTGACCGTTGCACGGCTTCGTAAATTGCCGTTGACCTCCTGCAGGGTGCAGCGTTTCTCGCGGAATCGTCTCGGGTCTCCGCCTCGTATCGCAACTTCATCCCCAATGATCAACTTCCTTTGCATCGATTCCAGTGCCTTCGACAGTCCACGCTCAGAGGAAATCTGCGTCAAAGATGTCGAAACCAGAGAAAGACACATCCACCACGCAAGATGTTCTCATCATCGGCGCTGGAATCTCCGGCCTCGCAGCAGCTCACCAAATTCAGGAATCCCTCCCTCATCTCTCATACACCATCCTCGAAGCACGGAACTCCATAGGCGGCACATGGGATCTCTTTCGCTTTCCCGGCGTGCGATCAGATACCGACCTGGTGACGTTCGGATTCTCGTGGTATCCCTGGACGGCTCCAGAAATCATCGCGAAGGGACATCTGATTCGGGAGTATCTCAAGGAGGCTGCGGCGGTAGACGGTATTGATCGGCATGTGAGGTTCGGGCATAGGGTGCGGAGGGCGGAGTGGGATGGAAGGGAGGCGAAGTGGAGGTTGAGTGTTGAGGTTGAAGGACAGAGGGTGGTGGAGTTTGAGGCGAGGACGATTGTGTTTGCGGCTGGGTATTATGATTATGAAGAAGCGCTCGCGGCCGATATACCTGGGTTGAAGAATTTCGAAGGGTTGGTTGTTCATCCGCAGTTTTGGCCGCGTGATTTGGATCTGTCCGGGAAGAGAATCGCTCTCATCGGGAGTGGTGCGACTGCAATCACGCTACTTCCCAGTCTGGCAAAGGAGGCTGAACAGGTCACCATGATTCAGCGCAGTCCGACGTACATCCTGTCCCTCCCGAACGCCATTACGGGTACGTGGCTGTACAAGTGGCTCCCAAGCTGGATGGCTTTTCAGCTTCAACGCATTCCTTATTTGCTGGGCCCTCTGCAGTTGTGGCTGTTTTGCAAATGGTTCCCAAAAACGGCCAGGAAGAGTTTTCGAGATGGCGCTGCTGCGCAACTGCCGGAGGACTACCCAGTGGACAAGCACTTTCAGCCGAGATATGAGCCCTGGGATCAGAGAATCTGTTTCTCGCCAGACGGAGACTTCTACAAAGCCATTCGCGACGGCAAAGCAAGCATTGTTACAGGCACTATCCAACATGTCAGCGGCAAGTCTGTGGTGATGAACGGTGGCGAGCGCATCGGTTGCGATTTGATCGTCACGGCAACTGGCCTAAAGATGCGGATAGCTGGTGGTGTCCAAGTCCTCGTCGATGGCGAGCCGATTGACCTTTCTAAGAAGACGCTTTGGAGGAGTACGCTGCTTCAGGATCTTCCTAATTGTGCCTTTCTGGTCGGGTACACGAACATGTCCTGGACGATCGGAGCCGAGCTGAACGCTTCGTTGTTCTGTCGGATCTTGCGGCGTATGGAAAGCCGCGGTCATCGGATTGTCGTCGCCAGGCAGACCAGCTTAAGCGAACGGATACCGTTCATTTCGCTAAAGTCGAACTATGTCTTGAGAGGCATAGACGACATGCTAAAGACTGGTGTTTCGGGGCCGTGGAAGGGAAGGGTGACTTACTTTGTTGATAGGTTCAAAGCGTTGTATTCGAGCATCACAGACGGCTTGGAGTATTCGTGAGCGGCGGTCTTGAGCAAGGTGTCGATAGAAGGCCTTCGATTGTCGATTCTCTGTCATGCGTACTTCATCTCCACCATTCCCTCCCAGCCCTTCCCTCTCCTCAGAGATCGCAAGTCTGGTAGCCATCTGAGTTCTACTTCACCGAAGTAGTTGGGCTCTTCAACCGTCCTCAAGAAGCCCACACTCTCGAACAGCCGGATACTACCGACATTGTCCTTCTGCACCTTCACTCTGAGGAAGCTCAGCTGCGGCGGCTCCTTTTCGTGAGAATACTCGAGAGCGATGGACATCCAGTGAGTGATAATGTAGTCGATGAAAGTTAGTAGCGCCGCTCTGCCGTACCCTTTTTGCTGAAGATCCTTTCTTGCGATCATGAGTTCAAGCTCGCCCACTACGCCCTTAGTGCCTGGAGTCACGGCCTGAACGTCTTGCTCCATTTCCTCCGAGTCAGGCTCGAAGAGAAAGAGGTTGATGTCGCCGATCATGCGGTCTTCCGAATCTGCCTCGCCAGCCTTTACTGAGTCAAAGGCGGCAATTGGATCGTTGGGAAGAGGCAGGCAGATGATGAAGGTGAGCTTGTCTCGGTCATCCCTCCAAGACCTCTGCATTGCGTATTCTTCCTCGAGAGACAGTGGCTCAGAGGCAGTCGCAGCTTGGAGCTCTTCATCTTTCATCCACTCGTGATAGGTGACGACGTGTGACTCTGAGTAGGGAACCAGCAGGACAGTCGGAGTTGAGAGCGCTGCCAAAGTCCAAGTGTGAGTCGATGTTCCAGGAGCATGGGCTTTGGCGTTGGCATACCGGTGTGCTCGTTAATCTTCATCTTGAAGACCTAGATGGGTTTGCGATTCCTTGTGTCGCCGACTTTGGCTGGCTTTCGAGATGAGTCTGTGGCCTTGTGATGGACTGCAAACCTTGATGAGTGGGGTCAGATTTTCAGAGTCTGGATGATGAGGCGTCTGATGGCGCATATGCTCATTCTCCTACCTCGGGGTGATGATCAGCTATACTCGACGACCGTGTCACGCAGCAGGATATCATCGGTCGGTGGACGTGACGTCGAGGTGATGGGAGGAGAAGAAGTGGGTACCGACCATGAAGCTTTCCAAGTAGCCGCGTCCTGGAAACCAGATAAGCGAGATACTCGGACCACAGAGCGAATGGACGCGATGACGGATTCATTGAAGAGAGAGGCAGAGTGGCATACAAGCGGTCTAGTGTTGTCACTGGGCAGCCTCGCACTGCGCGAGAGCGAACGAGAAGACAACGCCCAGATTCTCATCATAGTCCTTCGATTGTATAGTGTCATGCTATCTGTAATATACAGGAGCCATGCTCGCCTCCCGCAGTACGCTCGCAGGACTGGCGGAGCTGGCTCTTCCACGCGAACGCCATGCTGAATGCACGATACAATGCATATCCTCCCTTCTCCCTCAGCTGTTCTATGCCCTCTTCTGCGATTACAGCTTTACAGCTGCTTGTATTCCAGCTTTCCTTCGAGTTTCTTGCTCTCTGCGACTTTTCGTACTGCCTTGTTGAAGTCGTCCTGACTGACGGACTCCCGGTAGTCCTTGATCGCGAACAGCCCAGCTTCTGTGACCACGTTCCTCAAATCGGCACCGTTCAGACCATCACTCATCTTGACCACGCTCTCAAAGTCGATCTCCCCCTCTTTTTGCACACTCGCGGCATGGATCTTCAACACCTCAAGACGTCCTGCCTCGTTCGGCAGTGGAATCTCGATCTTTCGGTCTAGACGGCCGGCTCGCAGAAGGGCAGGGTCGAGGGTATCGGGTCGGTTGGTGGCCATGATGATCTTGGTTTTGCCGAGATAGTCGAAGCCGTCGAGTTGGTTGAGCAGCTCCATGAGTGTTCGCTGAATCTCACGATCGGCGCTGGTACCTTCCGAGAATCGTCGTCCACCGATGGCATCGATTTCGTCCATGAAGATGATACAAGGCTCGTGCTCTTTCGCATAACCGAACATTTCACGGATCAGACGAGCGGATTCACCGATGTACTTGTCGACGATGGCGGATGATACGACTGCGGAAAGTCAGCAGATGGGACATGATGCGAAGGGAGTAGCCATACCCTTGAGGAAATTGGTCTCCAGCGAACTGGCAACAGCCCTGGCAAGCAGGGTCTTGCCAGTACCTGGGGGACCGTAGAGTAGCACACCCTTGGGCGGCTTGATGCCTACTCGCAAGAACAGCTCGGGGTTCTTGAGCGGCAGTTCGATGACCTCTCGCAGCTCTCTTATCTGATCGTTCAGACCACCAATACCCGCAAACGAGACTTGGCCAGGATCTTCGAGAGACATGTTGTACACGAGCGGGTCGACCTCGCGCGGAAGCATGCGCATGATGGTGAGGGTGGTCATATCCAACGCAACACGCGTGCCCTGCTTCAGCTTGGCCTTCTCGACCTTTGATCGACAGCCGACGACATATCGAGGTCCTGATGATGCCTTGACGATGACTGCGCAAAGTATCCATTAGTATTCCATCTCATGCTACATTCCCGACGCTTCACTCACATCTCTCCTCGTCCAGTTGTTTCAGCACCTCTCCGATGATCTGACCCACGCTCTGCAACGCCTTGATGTTCTCCTCAGAGATGTCGAAGTCGCGCTGGAGTTCCTTGATCTGTAACCGCAAGTCTTTGAGCTTCGCCTCCCATTCTCTTGATTCGAGCAGCTTCGCCTTATACGCCTCCAGCGCGTGGTCTCTCTCGGGGTCGGTGCTCATCTTGAGCGACGGCGATGTGATGGAAATGCGGTGTTCTCGATTGGTCGCTGGGGTAATTGCGGAGGGGAGTCTACGTCGATGGCGATGTTCGGGGTTCGTGAGGGGTGTAGAGTGTTGTTGTTTGATGGACGAAGCTCATGCCACAGCGGCTCTGCAGGTGGTCTACGCAACGCCGATGACCGATTCATGCCTGAGGCACTAGGCTCCTTACTCATCCGGACCGCGCTGCATGACTCGAGCGCCACTTCCTGAAGAATCTTGAAGTCGAACAAATCAACAACTTGCGTGCTGAGTTGGCGAGGTTCGGAATGGCTCATGACACTCCACCCTTCTTCTTCCGCTGACACTGGACGGGTAGCTCTCTCCGAGCTAAACACATCGGTCTAAGCTCTTGAAAGGCTTGTTCCACACTTAAGCCTTCGCGGTGAAGTTGGGGATCGCTGATGAGGGTGTCTTCAAGATGGATCGGAACACCGAAGATGTCATTTGAAAATATAGCTAAGGATTTACCGATGTCATGATGCCCGGCAGGACCTTCACGCAAAGTTCGCAAATCTTGTTTGCGATGTCCCCAGACTCAAGCCCGATTCCTCAGATACCTGCTACTCTCCAAATCCTCTCGCAAGACGACAGCTGTCTATGCCACACAACACGCTGCTGGATACCTTGTCACATCACAGGAAAGGAAAAAAACATGTGCGAAGCAAGCGGCGTAGCGATTGATGCAGGGGCACAGGCGTAAGTAAGTGAGCCATGGAAAAGTTACATTAGCAAGGCCAGACGAATCTACAAGTAAAGGGTGAACGAGATCACAAGTGAAAGATGTAATAGTGTACTTAGGAAGACTGAAGACTGAAATGAAGGGCGAGTGAACCATGGAAAGGATAAGGTGAGGTCGGCGGTCGATGAATGGTTGAGAGAGGCCTGAGGCACACATGCGTCCGTCAGTCGGTCCTTCCCGAACAAATCCGTGGTCCTAGCGTCGCCGGTCGCGCCTGCCCCTCGGACCCCACCATTGAGTCAAGCGCGACTTCCTAAATATTTGTTGGAGCTTCTCTTCACTTCGACCTCAACGAACGCTCACTTCCCCCTTCACTGTAGCATTCACTCCGGTAAGTCCATCCCCGCCGCAACAGCAGCTGCTCAACGAGTGCAACAGCCTCTTCAGCAGCCTGGACGGCGCACCGTGTTTCGGGGATCGAGACAGCCCACTGACATCGACACCGCTTCTAGGCACAACAACCTCACGGCTACAAGATGGCGATCACCAAGATCCACGCGCGCTCCGTCTACGACTCCCGTGGCAACCCAACTGTCGAGGTTGATATCGTCACGGAGACCGGTCTCCACCGCGCCATCGTCCCATCAGGCGCCTCCACGGGCTCCCACGAGGCGTGTGAGCTTCGCGACGGCGACAAGAGCAAGTGGGGTGGAAAGGGTGAGCATCACACACAACCACAACGCTCGCCAGGCCCTCTATTCTAACACTCTATAGGCGTCACCAAGGCTGTGGCCAATGTCAACGACAAGATCGCCCCCGAGCTGATCAAGGCCAACTTCGACGTCAAGGACCAGTCTGCGGTTGATGGCTTCCTCAACAAGCTCGACGGCACCCAGAACAAGACCGAGCTTGGTGCCAACGCAATTCTCGGTGTCTCCATGGCTGTGGCCAAGGCCGCTGCCGCCGAGAAGCGTGTGCCTCTCTACGCGCACATCAGCGACCTCGCAGGCACCAAGAAGCCATACGTCCTTCCCGTGCCCTTCATGAACGTCCTCAACGGTGGCTCCCACGCTGGTGGCCGCCTCGCCTTCCAGGAGTTCATGATCGTCCCAACGTAAGCCTCACAACACTCTCTTTCGTGAACCACCCACTGACACGCTCGCAGCGAGGCCGCAAGCTTCACCGAGGCCATGCGTGAGGGCTCTGAAGTCTACCAGAAGCTCAAGGCCCTCGCCAAGAAGAAGTACGGCCAGTCTGCTGGCAACGTCGGTGACGAGGGTGGTGTCGCTCCAGATATCCAGACTGCCGACGAGGCCCTCACCCTCATCACCGATGCCATCGAGCAGGCTGGCTACACCGGCAAGGTCAAGATCGCCATGGACGTTGCCTCCTCCGAGTTCTACAAGTCAGACGCCAAGAAGTACGATCTCGACTTCAAGAACCCCGACAGCGACCCAACCAAGTGGGTCACCTACGAGGAGCTTGCCCAACAGTACCGCGACCTCGCAGCCAAGTACCCCATCGTCTCCATCGAGGACCCATTCGCTGAGGATGACTGGGAGGCGTGGAGCTACTTCTACAAGAACTCCGACTTTCAGCTCGTTGGTGACGACCTGACTGTCACCAACCCGGTCTTCATCAAGAAGGCCATCGAGACCAAGGCCTGCAACGCTCTTCTGCTCAAGGTCAACCAGATCGGCACCATCAGCGAAGCCATCCAGGCTGCTAAGGATGCCTACGCCGCTGGCTGGGGCGTCATGGTCTCGCACCGATCTGGCGAGACTGAAGATGTTACCATCGCTGACATCGCCGTGGGCCTCCGTTCGGGCCAGATCAAGACTGGAGCACCAGCTCGCTCTGAGCGTCTGGCGAAGTTGAACCAGATCCTCCGCATCGAGGAGGAACTCAGCAGCAACGCTGTCTACGCTGGAGGCAAGTTCCGCACTGCCGTGAACTTGTAGGAGTGCAATCCCCGAGATGTACAGATGAGATGAAGCGTCGAGAGAGCGCACCATTGGCTTTGAAAAGGGCAACGGCAGCAGAGATAGCAGTCTGAGATAGCCTGCAATGTCCATGAAATGATCACTGACCATGTATCGCGAGTCCGACTAGGCTGAATCTGGACGCATTCCTCTCTCAAACACGGCACCTCTCGGTATGCTTTGGCATTTGCTTTCGGTCTCAGCCGTGGTAGTATCCTCCTTCTTCCGCTCAATCTGGAACACCGCTCTCCCTGGACGAACGTATAACTCGAAGCTCGCTAGGCTCTTAGACGACCTCGATGAATTTGGGGATAGCTGGGGACATCTTTCAGTTCACCGGCACACAGATGGTATGGACTTGCTCAACACGGCTGTTTGTTGCCGAGCCTTGAGGAATGGAACTTTCATCAACCCGGCAATTTGCGACTGGAATGTACGCCGTATCAACACAACAACGCCGCGAACAGACGCTTACTATAAGGTACTCACACTCCAGATGCCATGCCTTCTCGTCTTTCATTACTCACAATCACTGCTTGCGGAGGACCTCACTCGTTCGATCTTCCCAGGTACTAATTCTTTCAAACACACACTCGCTTACTTCCAGTCTCTCGTTCAATACGACTTTTATAATTGAGTAATCTGCACCCGCCGACCGGTCGCCTAATACACAAATCATCACAATGAAGGTTCGAAGAGGAGCAGCAGCCGCCGCCCTTGTGGCTGGCGCCGCCGCGCAAACGACCAGCTCTCCCGCCCTCCCAGTGTCTTACACAACGATGACCGTTGACGACTGCCCGAGCGCGTCGCTGGAGACATTGATCACTGTCACTCAGGGCCTGACGATCACCTACTGCCCCGAATGCGAAATGGGCGGCAGCTCAATGCCACCAAGCAGCACCAAGAAGCCCGGCCACACTACCGTCTACACCACCACCTACCTCTCACTTTGCGAGACTGGCACCGTCCCAGCAACATATACCGTCACTGAGAGCTGCGAAGAGGAAGAGCCAACCTGGACTCCAGGCCCAAGCCATATTCCTAATGGCTTCACGGTGACCGTCAAGGAGTGCACTGTCTGCGACAAGACCCCAGTGCCAGTCACCATCACCGAGCCTTGCGACTGCGAAGCCACCAGCGGCCTTCCAGTTCCACCCAAGCCTATGCCAACGCCAATCGAGCAGATTCCAGACGGCCAGGTTCAGAACCCAGCTCCAGGAGGCGGCTCTGGCAGCAATGGTCCCAAGCCAACTGGCTCTCCCAACACCCCAGGCGAAGGCTGCGATGGCGAGCACTGCGGCGGCTCTGGCAACCAATCTCCACCACCATCTGGCGGCAACCCATCGATGCCAGGCGAGGGTTGTGATGGCGAGCACTGTGGAGGCTCTGGCAACCAATCTCCACCACCGACCGGCGGTAACCCATCGATGCCAGGCGACTCTTGCGATGGCGAATCATGTGGAGGCTCCGGCAACCAGTCCCCATCTTCTCCAGCTGGAGGCAATGTCCCACCATCTCCAACTGGCGGCGCTGGCGGCAGCCCATCTACTCCACCATACCCAACTACCGGCGCTGCCCAATGTCCTGGCCCAGAGTGCCAAGCCATGCCAACTGGTGGTGCCCCTGGCGGTGGCAGCGACGGCGGACCTACCGGCAACACCACCAACATCACCCCACCACCATACGAGGGCATGGCATCAACGAGCCAGACTGGCGCCATCGCTTCTCTCGTCCTTGCCGCCGTTGTTGGTCTTTTCGCGTTCTGCCTATAGAGGCTCTTATGATGTTTGTTGTTAATGCATAATTTACGAGGTACGTTCATAATATCTTACTCCTACTCACTCATCAATCATACTGACTGACATCTGTCTCAGGCACACGGCCCTCGACTCATCTTTACGAAGGAGAGGTTTCTAATCCAGAGGATTCTTTCTTTGTTCACATGCATCTATCTGGCGACGGCGCAAAAGTGAATGAGTGTATGGAGGTTTCAAGGGGCGAGGGCTTCTTTCAGTATAGCAATAGCTGAAGATCAATGTCATTGTTCAAAACGTTCAACACACGTCTTTACTTCTCTTGTGTCAAGTCGCCACAATGTCTCGAAGCCAGACAACGCCACAAAGAGGTCTTTGTTCTTTGCTTTGTCGACGGTTGTCTTTGTGTTGTTGCGAAAGCCATTCGATATAACCACATTGTCTCCTTCCAACCTGACCGACTCTCCCTCCCTGCCAATTACGCAAAACCTCTCTTTGTTCAAACAGCCACACACATCTGTTTCCGGTGCAGCAGGCCTGAACCGCAGAACCCAAGACCAACTACACACCACTGCTACTCGACGACATCAAATGTCCGCCCCAAACAACAACAACCCCAACATCCACCGAAAACCCGTACCCGTAAGTATGGCGTCCAAATTCCCCTCCACACACTTCGACAACGTGGACTTCCACGAGCAGCAAATAGAGCACTACCGCCGCAAAGGCAAAGCTGATTTGCAAGCCAGACGAGACGAGCAGAGGAACAAGCCTCTTCCACCGCCTCCTGCCCCTGAACAGCGACCTCAGGGCAAGCGTCCTGCGAAGAAGTCGACGGCTGACGTCCTCGCTGAGTCCCACGGCTTCGCTTACCAGCCGCGACAGGGCGAACCTTACCACCGTGACCACGCCGGCTTAGAGATGGCGACGAAGCACCTTGGCGAGTTGCATATCCGTACCGACATCCCCTATTCGCAAGGCCCTGCTTCGCCGGGCCAGCGTCAGAGAACTTATTCTCCCGCTCCAGCCTCCCCACTCGGCAGCCCACAAGCCCCTGACCGCGTCCGCCGCATCGTCCGCAACTCCCAAGGCCTCTTTGAAGAGAAGAACATCGTTGAGGACTACGTCACCAGACACAACCCTCCCGTCCGCGAACCTCTACCAACACCGCGACCTATCTCTTCGGCTTCGTCTAGCTCAAGACCCAGTTTCGCCCGGACGTTTTCCTCTGGAAGCAAGGACAGCACAGGTAAGTCCACACCACGTCGTTCTTTCAGAGACACCATCCGCCGTCTGTCAGACGGCGTCACCCGCGGCTCCAACATCATCTCCCTCTCGCAACACGACCGCGAGCGCTTCGCCGCCGAGGAGAGAGCCGACTGGGACCGCAAGATGAAAGAGCGGGATGCAGAGAAGCGCAAGACTCAGCAACAACAGCAGCAGCGCAAGTCTAAGGGCAAGTCCAAGCCTGCCTACGTCGCCGTCTTCACCGATGAGCCCGAGCCAGAGAAGCCCGCGCCCCTGGACGCCGCGACCAGGACCGCACTGGCGATATCCAAGGCCACGGATGTCTTCAAGCGGAAAAGCAGTATCGATTCTGATATGAGCTTTGCTGACTGTGCTCCTGTAGGGGAGATTGATGCTTGCTCGCGGTGTGAGAAGCCTGTGACTGGGTATCTGCACCAGGGCTTGTGTTCGACTTGTTACCAGAGGCGGTTGAATGGTGAGTGTTAGGTTTCTTTTTAGCATGATCTTTCTTTGGTTGTTTGGAAAAATCTCATTCTCATTGTCCTCTCTTGATCTTTCCTTGCATGTTGAGTAGAAATAGGGTTAAGAGGAGTCGATGCTGTAGGAGGGTTCAGGTAAGTACTGCTACCGAGTACGAGTTTCATCTCTTTCAAATTTTCCAAATCTTTCACCATTTGATTCCGTGAACATGTTTTCAATGAGTATGAGCTGGTGCTGATTTCGGAGCAGACTTCTTCGAAGACTCGTCTCCCGCTCAAGACGAGCACTCGGAGTACAGCAACGACAGCACACGCTCCTCATCTCCCGCAGCACCTCGAGTGGTCAACGAAGAAGAGTATATGTACGAAAACAACAGGTAAGAAAACAATTGAAGCTCGTGACTTACCTGTGTTCAACCAGGAAAATCGCCACCGACCGCCGCCGCATCCGTCGAATTCGCCGCACCATCTACGAAGACCCAGGCAATCCCTTTGCCTTTGGAGACGACGACGATCCAGACGCAGCGCCGACAACGCTATTCCAGAGATCGAGAGATGCCTCGCCGGCGTTATCAGAACCAGTGGCCTACAGCGACCAGCCTCGCCTCGAGTTAAACGACAGTCCCGCCTCCCTGCAAGAAGAGTCCTCCGGCGTGCTCAGCGGCTCCGAAGGTACGCCATCTCCAGAACAAGACAAGTTTACCCACGTGCGTGACAGTCTTCTCTATGCCCCGACACCGCGAAGATCAGGCACGCCGGCTTTGATCAAGCAGCATTCCCTTCCGCCCGCTCCACCGTTCCCGCCACCTCCGCCTCCAGACAAGGATGATGAGCACCAAAATCTGAAGATAGTTCCGCGCAAGAGGAGCTATAGTTATGGAGGCTCGCGGAGTCCTAGCCTGGTACCCGCCGGCGGTGACAATAAGCGGGATACAGAATTCTATGGATTTTACGAGGTACTGAACCCGTATTATTCGAGTCAGGAGAGGTTGGTGGAGAGTCCGGCTGATGAGAGGGTGGAGTATATATGAATGTACAAAGTAGAATGTACAGAGCAGATGTCTGGCGGTTTGGTCGGCAGTATCGTGCGTCTTCGTTCCTCTCAATGATTGAGTTGGATCGATGATTCCATATGCGGTCTCGAGCAAAGCGAGTCTTGTGCGGCCTTCGCTTGATGGTCCACGGTACGCCGAGATTCCATGCGCCGCGAGAAGACCCGAGATATAATGCTTATCTCGTGGGTACATAGGCCTGGGAAGAGGCTGTGCTGTTTCGCATGTCTTGGAATCAGAGCTGTTGGTACGCCTGTCGTCGACGATCAAAGACTCGTCATCGCGCGGCGTGCAGTCAGATCGCCTCAAACATTCCGCTAAGAGCCGACAGCCATGAGGCAAGAGCGACCACATCTCGGTGTATAAATACCAGATCGACGCGGTCTTGTGTGACAACGAGGACAGACGGGCGTGGCTCCGGTACACAGAATGGCCAGACCCTGCGCCAAAACTAGAGGGCTGAAAGCGAGCTGAAGGATTTGAATTGGAGGTCAGCTTTTAGCGCGCATTCCTCGTTCTGGCAGATCTTGGATGTATTCAAGGCATGCTGATCTGGGATCGTCGGTATACGTAGACGCCGTGGATAGAAGTTGATGGAATGGATGTCGAGAATAGGTTGATAGGCGTGAGGTCGAGGAACACAGAGCCGGCACGTGAGGGTGAGGTTGAATTAGCCGCCAGCTGTGGAGACGCAACGGATTTGCAGGGATCTTTGAAGGGGTTTGATTGGTCCTTCATGAAGAAGGTGTGGCCCGTCGCTTGCCGAAGCGTGCGGACTGCAGCTCCTTCACACCAATCACTCTCTCGTCCTGCCATCGCTGCACTCGACGGGCGCGTAGAACTGGGCGAGCGACAGTCGAGTGTCGGACCCGAAAGCTTGTGAGGACACGCCTTTTCATCGTACTGCCCCTTCATCCGAGTCTGTACTTACCGTTTCGTACTTCATCGCCGTTTCTTCCTCACATCTCCAGCTGAACAGCTCGCCACGCAAAGAATACACCTCGCGAGTGGCCCCTTTAAGCAAAAGACGCACGACGACCCTGTCCTGAGCTGCAAGCTGCAGCACCTCCATCCAGCTCCCAGCGTCTATTTTCTCCCGGCCTATCAGCGACCAGAGGCGCTCTGAGAGCCACGCGGGTTGGATTTGGTGGTGGTGAGTACCCGCCTGTTCACGCTGCCATCCACACAACTGCACTCCCGCCAGCTCTCCAATATTTCACGATCAATCTCCCGCAGGCGCCCGGCAGTCTGGCCTTGTGCTGCCTCTGTCCGTGCGAAGCGCCCAGCTGCACTTTACCCAACACTCTCCCCGCGCCTCTGCCTCTTTTCTCCCCCAGCTGGTCTCGACGAAACATCTTAGCACCTCGATCTTTCTTTAATTCATCCTCTCTGCGTCGCGCGACCGAAGAGCTGGCCTCTTGTTGTATTCCTTTCCATCAACGAGGCACATCCACCACATTTCAGCCCCAGCCCGCTTCCATCCCACCCCGGCTGTCGTAGCTCGCCTCTGACAGCATGTCTGACAGTCAGACCAAGCCATCCAAGGACGTCCAGGTTGCCGTGCGGGCGCGGTCGCCTTCCGAAGACACCTCCTCAACGACCCTCTCTGTCAAGCCTCCCTCGTTGAAGTCGCCGCGCACTGCTCGCTTCGCTGAGGCCACGGCCGTCAACTCGCCCATCGAGCCCTCTCAGGCTGCTCGCAATCCGTTCAAGGAGCCTCCCACCCAGTACTACATGGCTCAACCGCAAGTCTCGGACGTTGGCTTCGGCTACGTCAACAAGCATGAGTCCGTCGAGATGCCCGATACCGACTACAACCCGCCGCTCACAGCCAAGTCGATACCGAAGAGTCCATTGAAGAGTGCCATGAAGACTCCTGGTGCGGCGCCGAGAGATCTCCATGCTGTTCTCAGCCCGACGTTTAGGGAAGAGGAACGACTTGAGAAGCATGAAGCGTACACCGAGAAGGAGCAGGCTAAAGATCTGGTAAGCAGCATTCTAACGTACATCTTTCAGGCAATTTTACTGACCTCTTGTGTAGAAAGTGAAGACCCGCGTACGGATAGCCAAGTTCCTGCTCCGAGGCGTCAACTTTTCCTGCTCGTTAATCGTGATCTCCATGCTGGCCGCAACCTTCACCATCTTCAACGCAACAAAAGCCCTACCTCCAAGAAATAACCTCCCACCATGGGCTGCTGGACAGAAGACGTGGCCCCAAATCCTCCTACTCTGCATCGCCTCCGTCTCCCTCTTCGCCTGCATCTGCGTCTTCTGGGGCTACTGGCGAGGCGGACACCGACGAGCAGAAAAAGCCGCCGTCTACTACACCGTCTTCTCCGTCGCCTTCATCATCTTCAGCATCATCATGTGGGCCATCGGCGCAGCGGTACTCCAAACCTCGAAGAACAACAGCAACAACAAGGACATGTGGGGCTGGTCCTGCGTCAACAACGAACGCAAAGAACTCTTCCAGCGCGACGTGCAGTACGAACTCGTCTGCCGTCTGCAGAACTGGTCCCTCGTTTGCGCCATCATCGAAATCGTCGTCGAGCTCATCACCATCGGCGTCTACGCAATCGTCTTCTGGCGCATCTGGTCCAAACGCCAACTCCGGAAATCCATGGCCGCTCGAGACCGCGCCAGGAGTGATCTCTACCTCGCCCAACTCCGCTCACAATCCGCCCCTAACACTCCCGCACCCTTCAGCCCCCGCGACGGCGGCTGGCGCCCACAACCCGGCTCCGACTACTACAAGAACATGTCAGCAGTCGAAGAAGGCGAAGTCCAATACGTCGACCCCGACCGCAAAGTCGCACCCTCAGAACCCTTCAAACTCCAAGCCCCGCCGATCCGCGTCACCAACGCAACGCCCAAGATGCAGCAACTCGGTTTCACGCCCGTCGCGACCGCACCACGGGAACGCACGCCTTCGCCGCCTGAAGACCAGCATTCGCCATTGATGGCCGAGGCGCCCCGGGAAACGCAACAGGAGCACTTCAGCTCTATGGCGCCTGGCGAGCAAGTCTACGACGCCGTGCCGATTCCTGGCGCGTACGAGGGACCTCTGTCGCCGAGTGCGGGTGTTGAGAGGAGTTTTCCGCGGTGAGCCAACAGCTCATCAAGGAATGATTTGTTTTGACGACTGGAATGCGTTCCATAGCGATGGGTGTTAGGGTTAGGGTTTCTTGGGGTTAAACTTATTGCTGGGATTTAGAACGACGACGATGATCTGGATGTGTATGGACGGGAGGGTTGATGGTCGTCAATGGCGAAAGTTCTTGTGTGTCTGGATGGGAAAATGATACCTCGGTCGGCAGACGGCCTGGCGGCCTTGCTTTCGTTCTTTTGGTGAGAACTTATTTTTGATATATGTGCAGAATCAGAAAACCAGAGAGATTGAAAAGACATCACCGGGACCATCCACCTTTCTTTACGATAAGAGCACGAACAGCTTCGTCATCGAGGGATGGCAGGATAAAGGATGAATCGCAGATCCCTCGATATTACGGTCGAGACGCAAGAAGACACCGCTGTCGAGAGCGGAGACCAGAAACGATAGGCTCTTCATGTGACCGGATGACTGAACGAGATTCGCTCAGTAGAAGATTTTAGAGGCACAGGTAGAGGGGATCAGCGAACAGTCTACGACACGCGATGACCAAACGAAGGTGAGATGTGAAGGAGCCAGCGAGGTTCAAGTCAGAGACGTTGATATCAGTCGTCTATCAGTATCATGAGCAAGCACTCGCTATGCCAGCCCACCATGCCCATGCAAAAAGCCGCTCAAACTCCACGCTGTAAAACCCGCAAACATGTAACACCTCGCCTCGCTATGCAATCAATCAAACATCACCGACATGCGCCTAGACTGTCAATCCATCTCCCTCAAGTATCTCCCTCAACAATCCCCCGCCGGGACCCTCGAGCACAGCACTCAACTCTTTCAATGCGACAGAACTCGCCACTCGTCGATCATCACCCACAGGCACGCCACCAAACCCACTCTTTGGCTTTCTGCCCGGCGTCCTCGAAGGCGTGACGGGGACTGCGAAACTGCCGTTCTTTCCATCGACAGCTGACACCAGACTCAGAGTCTCCAGGCCAGACACCACGTCGCGGAATTCGACGCTCGAGAGGGGATGGAAGAGATTCTCGCGTTTGCAGAGGCTGCTGTACGCCTCGAAAAGCTGCTTGATCGATGGTGCTGTGGTATTCGTCTTTGATGGCGTGGCGAACATGGTGCGTTCGACTTGCGAGTCCCTCTTCCGCTTCTCGAGAGCTGCAAGTGCGCAGAGCACGGCTTTTTGTTGTAGATTCAGGCCGCTGAGACGCTGGGTCGCACCATTGCTGAAGACTTGTGCTGTGACTCTGGCCATGTGTGCAATCGTAGCCTTCGGTGCTGTTTCGAGTGTGTAGATAGGCCTGGCTTGCACTGTTGACGTCGCTGCTGGAGGCGACGACAAGTTGATGTTCTCCATCAGGGGAGTCTTCGAAGGACTGTTCTCCAGAATCGCCTTTGCATCTTTCTCTCTGGTTTCTCGCTCCACCAAATCGATCGCTCGTTTGCAGATGTCGAATGCTTTTCGCAGGTCTCCTGTCTGAGCTGCGACCTTCTTCGCGCAGAATTGGACTGCCGCAGGATGCAAGAATGGCACCAGTTGTGAATCGGCCGTGACGAGAGTCTTGAGTTTCGAAGTCACGACCTCTGCGATCTGTGCAGCGCTGTAGGGCATGAAAGGCAGAAGCTCGGGCTTCAGGTTTCGTGACTTGAGTCTTGGGAGGAAGCGATCCGTCAAATCGAGAGCGTTCGCGATGCCGATCAGGATCAGTCGGGAGGTGCTCTGCATCGACCATTCGAAGATGCTGTAGAGCAGGGAGAGGTCCAGATCGACAAGTCGGTCCACCTCGTCCAATACCACCAAATACTTCTTGCTGTCTTTTGCTTTGCCGCGGATGAAACACGACTTCAAGTAGTCGAATCCTGCATCTTCCTTCAAGCCCAGATCTTCTGACAGCTTCTGGCTCAGATCTTTTGTGTTTCGTACGCTCATGCAGTTCACCACTGATATCGGTACGTTGGCTTCCTTTGCATGCTCTTGAATCGCCTCATCGAGTAGTGCGCTCTTGCCTGTTCCTGGAGGCCCGGAGACGTATAAACAGCCGGCAGACTTCGATTCGATCGCATTCTGGATGAAGGTCGACAGCTCGGCTCTTTCGCTCTCTCGTCCGATCAGTCTGCCAGGGTTGGAGCATCGAGAGAACAGCTGCCGTGCTTGGTTGTAAACTGCAGTACCGCCATTGGAAGGTGTAGATGGCGTCTTCGGTGTGGCACGACTGCCGGCGATGAGGACTCGATGGCGTGGTGTGATGGGCACCTTCTTGGATAGCGCGTCGCGATGTCTCGGCGTCTGGGGTGTCGCGCTCTGCTCCTTCTTTCCATCCTGATACACCCCGATCGTGCTCTTAGACACTCTGAAGTGGGATTCGACTTTGGCAGGAGACACTTGGACACGAGATTCCGCAGCGCCGTGCTTAGCAGGAGCTGTCCTCCCCGATGAACGCGTCTTCTTCGCGGGCGGCTGCACCGCGTCAAGGTCCATATCATCCTTCTCTTCTCCATCTTGGTGGTGGGTGACGAATGGGTTCTCGTTCTCATCATTCGGAGGATTGACCGTTATTCTTCGCTTTGCTCGAGTTGCAATGCTGGTGTTGTCTGCCGGCGAGGTGTCAGTTGGGATGCGCCTGCCCGTGTGTGCATTGGACTGCTTCGTACCTGCAGCGGCGGCGGCAGCGCTTCGAGTTCTTTTGCCCAGTACAGAAGGCATGATTTGCTGGATTCGGATGTGATCAAAGGCGGAAAGCACGAACGCTGCAATGCAAGTTGGGATGGAAGGTGTGAGTGTGGTGTGGAAGAAGCTGCGATGAGCTCGAGTCGCGAGTCGCGCTTTCTTGAAAGATCGGCGCGTCGGCGTTCCCGCAGCGCGTCACGCGTAGAGTGCTTGGCGCTATCGGCCATTGAATGGCTGAACACGGAATTCATTCTCTGCTGGAGTTCTACTAATTCGGTGAGACACAAATGATACGCTTTCTTTAGCTGCTCCAGATTTTGTCAAAGGCTCGCTTTTTAGAAGACCGCGCTTCTAGTGAGGAACAGCCGAGAGCCTTGAGATTGTATGCAACGAAGAAGACAATCGTGCAACTATTTTCTTCCGCCAATGTGATCCATTGCTTCAATTGAACCTTGATACAGCAGTTTCAACTGGTGTTCTCATTCAAGTCCCCGGCTTTGTAGTGCAGCGGTATAGCACGCCTGGTGAACATGAGGCGCGAACTATCTCCGGATAAGTTCTATCCGGGCTTTTCAGGAAGTTCGGAATCTTTCGCCGTTTGTATTGCTCCTCTCGCTTCCGCTTGGGATTGCATCCAGGAAACCTGTGTTCGACTCACAGTGGAGCCAAGCGTGTCCTTTTTGAAAGCCCTTTTGCCTTCATTGCCAATGCGAAGATGAATGTCCACAACCACCCTCAATACCATAGCTACTAGCCCCCTATCTGGTGGTACTTTTGCAGAGGATATAACAGGTTCGGGCTGCGAGGGTCGATCGTATTCGAGGCCACTTTGGGAACCAGATAGGGGGATAGGAGACATTCAGCCAGGTGGCAACAAGGTGTCCCACATCTTGTTGCCGGCAACATTGTCTTGGATTGCTCTTTTGAGAATCCATGCCTCTTTCGTGATGTCGAGACGTCCCTCGCTCCAGGTATCTGACACGAACCCTTCGTCTCCACAATACTTCTCCGTCTTCCTCAACCTCCCAGACAGAGATGATATGTCGTCAATGCCTTCATTTCTTCCCAACCAATCCCTTGACCCTCTCCTCCAACCCCTCAATCTCCTCCCTCTTCTCCTTCTTCACCTCCAAACTCTCCAATTTCAACCAACTCCAATAAAGCACCTGAAACGTCGCCATTGCCACGAGGAAGTTCCAGGCCACTGCACGTCCTGTACCGCTCCGATAGAATTCCGCGTGGGCATTGGAGCGCTTCGTGGTTTCTGCCGCCGACGCTGCTGACGATGGGGCTTGGTATTGCGGTTGTGGAGGTTCGGTGGAGTAGCGGCGGATTGGTGTGCGGAGGGTTCTGGCGCGGAGGGCGCGAAGCATTGTGGACATTGTGATGGTATTGGATGTGGTTGATGTCGAGTTCAAATGGAAGCTGGAGGTCAAGCTTCAAGGTCAGGATTTGGGAGGCCCGTGCGCAACATTTGACTTCACATGAACATTTCTATGGGAACAGAGTACACTTTCAGACTTTTCATTTCATACGTCATGCACAGTCGAGCAGGTATCTGTATCTACCGAGGCGCCAACCTTCTCTTGTCTGACTCCTTCGCTATGCCAAAACGTCTAGAAGACGCTTTACATCCGCTCCCGCTTTCGTGGTGCTGCGCGAATGATGTTGTCGACTCTCAGAAGAAGCTCTGCTGCTTCACTCGCACTCGACACCACGGCACGCTTCAACTTGTAGCTCTCAATGACTCCCAACTCCCGCATATCGGCAATGCCACCACCTGGTCTCATCAGGTCAAGGCCGCTCGATGACATGCCAGAGTAGACGGCTTTCCGTAATCTAGCAACGAGATCTGCCGAGTCGAGACCGGCGTTGTCGGCGAGAATGGTAGGGAGTTGTCGAAGTGCCTTGGCGAAGCTATCCACAGCCAATGCCTTCTTTCCTGCCACGTTCTGCGCGGCCTGGTCGACAGCCTTTGCCATCACCATCTCCGCGCAGCCACCTCCCAGTGTCGTCTTCGGCGACTTGACGGTCTGCGAAAGAACAGCAAGAGCGTCGTGAAGACTTCGGTCGGCCTCGTCCAGGAGTTGCTCTGATGATCCTCTCAGCACGATGGTGCAAGCACGGCCAGCCGCCACGCCAGAGAATCGAATGAGCGTGTCCTCGCCAATGATGACCTCCTCGATCAAATCGCAGTGGCCAAGCTTGACGTGTTCTGGGTGGTCGAACGTGCTGGTAATCTCAGCACCCGTGACAAGCGCTAGTCTCTCAACACCGTCAAAGTCGGCATGCTCAATCGAAGCAATGCCAGCGTCCGAGAAGAGTTGCTCTGGCCAGTTGTAGATGAGCTGCCTATTGACAAAGCAGTTGATGCCGTGGCCCTTGATCTTTTCAACCTTGGACTTCATCTTCTCCCTCTCTGCTTTCTCCAGCTCAGCCAGCTTGCCCGTGCTCTCGACCTTGACTCTTGCGCCAAAGATCTTGACCTTGTCCGTGTCCATAGAAGTGTTCGCAACCATGATCTTCGCGTTCTCCACCCTCTTCGGCTGGTTCACGCCAAACTTCTTATCCAGAATGAATCCAGGGTCGAGGTATGAATCCGAAAGCTTGCCTCCTGCTTTCTTGATGATCTGGATGTGTGTAAGGTCGGTCGAGCCGCGCATGCGAAGTACGGCATCGGTGGCGAGGGTCGCGAAGTGGTCTCGATCCTGGCTTAGAACTTTTGAACTGAGGGTCGTCCGCGCAATCGAAATCAAGTCTTTCCTGAACGCATTGGGATTCGCACTGTGATCTGTGGCAGTCTCTTCCAGCGCCTTCAACGCCGCAGCACTTGCTATCCGGAAGCCCTCGATGATGGTCTGCGGGTGGATCTTCTGATTCACCAGTTGTTCTGCCTCCCGCAAAAGCTCTGCTGCCAGAACTGCCACACTCGTTGTTCCATCTCCTACTTCATCGTCCTGCACTTTCGAAATGTTCACGAGGACCTTCGCTGCGGCGTTGTCGAGAGCTACACTTTTGAGAATCGTTGCGCCGTCATTCGTCACCATAATCTCGCCGGTCGAAGCGCTTTGGAGGATCTGTTGAATCAGAGGTCAGAGTTGCTGTCAAATATAGTCTTGCGACCATGTGACGCACCTTGTCTTGACCTTTCGGTCCCAGTGTGGACTTCACAAGATCGCCAATCGCAATAGCGCCGACAAAGGCACTGTTTCCAAGTCAATCATGCTGTCTGCAAAAGCTGCCTGCTCACGAGACTTGCCTGAGACGTGCATTCTCGCCCCTCTCTTCAGTCGATCCCTCTTCGAAGATTTGTTGAGACTGAAACTGTTAGCGTCTTTCTGGCCTGATTCATCGCATCACTCACCATCTTGTGCTGTATGTGCGGGAGTTGTTTGATGCTCAAGTCGCGCTTCCAAAATCTCAAAGGCAGCTCGCGTTTCTGGAACCTTAAACTTCCACGCTAATCCGAAAGGAGGATGCAGCTAGTTTAATCAAATTTTGATGAGGTTCTCTCGCCTTCTTCTTCTCCATCTCCCGCTCATCATCGCAGCAATTCTTCCATCGAAATGCTGCCAAAGAGTGCCTCTCAACTTGTACGGTTGACTGATCTGGCTGAAAAGTGCAAACCGTGCGGCATGGGTTCGCAGAAGAACAACGATGGCCTCGGTCCGAAAACACTTGTCTCGCAGAAACAAGATTCAGCACATGGAGCGATCGCAGCGGCAGGTGGCCTCGATGTCACTGCAGCAGAGGAGATACCGTCAACTCGAGCATGGGGACCTTTTGTACTCTCATAAACACGTTTGCATTTCAAACACATCCATACATGGTGGTGGTCTGGCTATTTGCCGCCTCAATACCCAGACTAATCATCGCCATCGATACAGAACTTGCTTCCACCTGAACTTCGCTGTGTACACCATACTGAAGAGCTTCATCCCCTGACTGCGACCTGGTTCTGGATCTCTTCCCTCGCGCTACGCTCACGGCTTTCCTTCAATTTGATGAAAGCCTCCAGAGCCACCTTGGCGTACTCTCCCATCACAGCAGGCTCATCTGGCAACTCAGTAGGAACATTGCAATGCAACCTTTTCCTGCCGACCTTGGTCATGACTCGAAAGTCCATGCCGCCGTAGTTCTCGTGGGCGAGATACATGCGCTTCCAGCTTGGCGTGACGCCGGGCGTGTCTTGTGGCAGCGGTTCGTCGAGGGAGAAGTTCCAGCGCAGCGACTTCCTGAGCTCACGATACCACTCGTTGTACTTCATGCAGTAGCCGAAGTTGCCGTAGAAAGCGTTCTCAAATTTGTCGTGCTCGAAGACGAAGTATGGGTTCACGCCGCGGATGCCGTACTGCAGGCCATCGTCGGGTGCTTGCTTGAAGAAGAGGGCTCGTTGGATCTTGGGCGAGCGGTCGATTACCTCCTTGAAGCGCTTTGAGGTGCGCTGGCCGGCGACGAGGAGGGTCTTGCTGTCAACCTCAAGCAAAATCATCTCGAGGAGCTCGGTGGTGTCGAACACCTGCTGCGCAGCTGGGGCGGGAGATGCCATGGTACACTCCATTTTGATAAAGCGTTGATGGTTGGAAGGTTGCGTCTATCTCCTTGACGTTAGCTGTGTCTGAGCTGTCGATCGCTGTATCGCTAGACTGGTTGGCAGTACCTGAGCTGGGGATGATGACGACCTTTGATCGATGATTGTTCGAATGTGAGCTTTGAGTTGAGGGCTGATGGTGGCCAACTTGCTGGTGAGAATAGCTTGCTGAGAAGGCGGTTGTTTGGATGGAAGGAGGAAAGGCTTGAGATGGGTCGAGGCGTGGATTAAGTAGTTTCGGTGGGAGAAATCGCACAATAGGCTTATTGTTGAGAATGAGGGCACGACCGCTATTGTGCGAACAATGGTCAGCAACAATGGGTGAATCACCTGAGCGCTGTGAGGCCTCAAAATCTTGATTTTGCAGCGAATAAGGTCGGGGATAAGCTAGCTGACAATAGGGACAATAGCAAAAGCTGAATTCCCTGCTAGGGCTAGCGCACTTGGCATTCACATGTAAAAATTCGTTCCCAATCTCTCCTATAGCGATATTGCTTTTTGCATTTCCTTTCTAAGTAGTGCAGGAAGGTCGATGAGACCAAGAAATTTCATTGCTAGTAAGCAAAAAGTGTGCCCAATCAGTTGCACCCGATCACGTATGACAAGAACGAAATCCGTCTCTACCAATCGAATTTTCCCTGCAGCCTAAGGCACCAGCAAAGAATCGAGCGGTTCTGTTTACACCGCCAAACAAACTCACCATACTTCCTCTGCATACACTTTACCAAAGGTCGGACCTGAACGCACTCAAGGCGACACCCAAAACATGCCGACGATCCAAATTATCTCTGATCTCCACCTCGAAGTTCCCAAGGCTTACGACATCTACGAGATCGTTCCCCGAGCTCCATGTCTTGCTCTTCTTGGCGACATCGGAGTAGTGTGCGGGCACAAGGACGAATTTGCAGAGTTTCTGAAGCGTCAATTACGTCTCTTCAAGGCGGTACTATTTGTGCCGGGTAATCATGAAGCCTATGGCTCAACTTGGACTGAGACTGCCGATGCTCTGAAGATGCTTGAGCAGGAGTTGAATCATCCGAATGATGGGGAGCAGCGGGGAACATTCGTGCTTTTGGATCGAGGCGTATTCGAGATGCCCACTGATGGCGACGAGAAGATCGTCATTTTGGGCTGCAGTCTCTTCTCACATGTCCCGGCAGAGCGAGCGATGGATGTCGAGATCAGACTTGCGGACTTCTTCTCGACCAAATCATGGAACGTCGCTGGACACAATGCAGCTCATAAGCGAGATCTCGACTGGCTAAATGATCAAGTCGAAACGATCGAAGCACGAGAAGAGAATGCCCAAATCGTCATCTTCACGCATTGGACACCGACAACGGACTCGAGATCCACGGATCCAAAGCACGCAGGCAGTTCCATCAGTTCTGCCTTTTGTACCGATTTGTCTGAGCAGACATGCTTCAAGAGTGACAAGGTTGTGCTCTGGGCCTTTGGTCATACGCACTACAATTGCGACTTCTTGCTCGACCGGCAGAATGCAAAGCCACTCAGACTCATGGCGAATCAGAGAGGATATTATTTCGCGCAGGCTGAAGGCTTCGATGGCGAGAAGGTCGTTCAGGAATGAGGATGGAGTTTATTCGCTGGTGAAAAAGGGAGTAGCAAAGGACAACACATTTTCCTTTCGAATCTTTCAGCATAAGACTCACCAACAAATGCCTCTCACCACAACATCGTCTCGTTGAAATACGCCACATTCGCTCCTTTCTCGCCCAGCAGACGGACGACTCCTGCTCGACAAACATCAGCCATTGCTGGCGTGCCACAAGTCACCACCGCCAGGTCACTCGTGCAATTCTGCCTCGCATCTCTCATGACAGCGTATATATCCGGCCGGCCAAAGTGTACTGCGTAAGGTGGAATTCCAGCTGGCTTCTCAAGGTCTTCCCCAGCGCCGCTCGTCAAGTACACGTTCAAGTGGAAGCGATTGCTTCTGACAATAGCAGCAAGCTCGTTCTCGCACACATCATCGACCAAATGACGCTGTGGCACGGCCCATGCGAGGTGTATTGTTGTGTTGCCTTGAGCGAGGAGATGGCAGGCGTGAGATACTGCTGCCGTGATGCCACTACCGCCTGCAATCATAAGCACATCGGAGTAATGCGAAAGATCCATCGTGTTGCCGTAGGGTCCTTCAATGAAGACAGTGATCTCGCTGGAGCCAGCTCGCTCGTTAGAGGCGTTGATCTTATCCCGAAGGCGTTCTGTAAAGCCTCCATAGGGGCGAATGAGAAATGAGTGGCTGAGCTGTTCCGATACGATCGGCTCCTTGACAGCTTGGGAGGTGGATCTAACTAGCTTCTCAGGATCGATGTCGAGCGAACGCTGAGGCGAGGAGCTCGAGCTTGGCCCAGGACCATTCCAAGAGCACAGAGTGAATGGATGACTTTCGTATCCTTTGAGGGCGCCTGGCGTGTAGACGTAGTAGAACTGTCCTGGAGGCACGACACGGCTCTTGTGGAAGAAGTCTGTGATGTCAAGACGAATCATCTCCGATCTCTTGTCGAACGTCGCTGTGGCTTTGACGCCCTTCGAATAACGAGGGATGACGCTCTGGTAGATGATACGACCGAGGCGAATGAGGCGATCGAGTGCCCAGATAGCGACACATGGCCAGAGGTAGCCGTTGTACTTGTCGTAGTATTCCTCTTTCAGGTGGCTGTATTCCTTAGCTACGAGTATCTCAAGAAACATGGCACTCGTTCTGACTTACTACCACAAGGTGACTAGGAAGATGATCGCTCCGCCAATGTGCGCCAGGAGGAAGAAATCGTACTGCTTCTCACGGAACCACCAGACAGATAAGGCAATAATGAGCGCCATGATAATCGTCGCCTGGCAGAGGGTCAGCAGACGCCACTATTTCATAGTAACACACTTACAATCTGTCCGCAGTAAAAGTACACCTCCTTCCATGAGTCGGTGTATTCATCTGGGTAGTATCCATAGTTGACGGAGCATGCCACGCTGTGAATGAAGGCATGGATGAACGATATCCGTGCAACCCAACGATGAAAGCGATTGAATGTGGCAAAGGACCATCCAGTAAGCCATAAGAACGGATCATTGCGTGCAGAGAACACCCACATGATCGGAACCAGGGCGATGGATAGTTGTCCAGTACGATCAGCGACATATCGGGAGAGCTGAATAGCCCTCGTTTCGAAGCTATAGCCTGTCAGTGCGGCCAAATGCCACTGGCAATTTGCACTTACTATTGATTGTCGTTGAAGAGATCGTATCCCGGAAAGCAATAGACAAAGTTTAGCAGCACAAATACGACGAGTATGAGGCTCTCCAATCGCGGTGGAATCGTTGCCCCAAACTTAGCCTCCTGGCAGTGCTTCCCGAACGTTACTGGGAGGATGAGGCGTCTACGGATCCAGTTCCACGTCCTGGACGCCTGCGTCCGTTCGGTAGTAGGCTTCTTGCTATGGTAGTTGTAGACCTCAAAAGCCCGATGAATCATTCCAATGAGGACGACCAGTCCCCAGAATCCATACATCGACCACGTAAAGTCAAAAGACAGCCAGAAATTGGTGTAGAAAGCGGTATCTGTGTGCCAACTCTTTTGAATCCAGTCGTAGTCCGGAATGCTAGGCACTGAGACCGGACTGTCGGCGGTAGCATCTTCTTGCGATTCTGAGATCCTAGGAACTGCTGCAAGGTCGGTCTCGGACAGGGTCAGATCCTCAACACTGGGTAGACTGAGTCCAGCTTCTACTTTGCACGTAGTGTTAAGCAGTGCAAGACCATGGTGCCGTTCGTTGGAGTCGCAGTACGCCTGAGCGCAGATGAAGATTGACTTGTACTTTACAGGCGTGGTGCAGAGCACCATGTAGTAGTCATCGCTCTCTGCGAGCTCTGGTGGCAGATCCCAGGTGACGTGGTCCGTCCAGTCGTAGCATCCGAAGAGGCATATGTCCTGCTTGCCTGGATAAGGCACTGACTTCGAGAGTCCGAGAGAAAACAAACAGGCCCCCAAGGCCAGAGTCCGCATCAGCAGTGTCTGAGCCATATGGATATCGGGTGCCGAACAAGAAGCGTTTTGGTCATGATCCTGGATCTTATCTGATTCTGAGCTGAAGGGTACACTGGCACTTCCATGTTATTACGCAACGTCGCATTGCATGTACTTCCACGATGTCTGCTCGGGCTACCCCAATGATGCTCCGTCGTATTCTGGAATAGGGCAAAGACAGACGAGAGATGCGTCTGGAAGCTGCAGAGCTTTGTGGCGGCCATGCGATGATCAGATAAGATCTTTCTGATTTGTTCGAAGCCAAGTGAATGTCTCGGCTACTTACATGCCTCCACCTTCGGACGGCCAATGGCGGTTGAGGAGGCGCGCTCAAGGTTCTTCTCCTCAAATTCAAGCCTTGCAAAGTGAGCATCGCATGTGCAGTATCTGCACGATGTTCTGAGCGTACTTGAACGTTGGCCAGATAGGTTGGGTGGTTCAGGCTGGTCCCTGGCCGCTCGATCTCATTCTTCGGCCACTTTTGCCACGCTATGATCAGACACGATTAGGCGTTGTCGCCTTAAACATACCACCAGTCCCTCTTCGCATTCGCGAGAGGTAGCTCCAGGGTCTCAAGAAGGATCGGATGGCCCGTCTTCGCGTGCGGGAAGAGCAAATGTACAAATACATTCACAGGATGAAGGCTCAGCTGTTCGTCGTCGCTACGATTTTAACACCAGGTCATGGCGGCGCTAAGAACGTGGCCGATTCGAATGTGTCTTGTATTTTCCAATAAAGAGCGCTCCCTGCCCGCTTTTTCGAATACGCTCCAGAGTGAACCGTTCGAATGCCGAAAGCTGCCTGAGATGGTCTTCAATTGTAGCCTGGGCAAACCTCGCGTATTGATCTGCAATCCAATCGGCATCTTGCGACTTGGACTGGGTTTTCAAAAGAACGTAGGCGCGGCGCATTGTTTCTTGGCATGACTCCTCAAAACGATCACCCACCTGCGGAACTCGCAAGCTGGAGCCGTCCGTTGCACCAAAGAAGGCGTGCAGCCACGTCAGGAAAGGTTGTGCATCGGGCAGGGTAGGGTGGTAAAGAGCCAGTCTCGCCACAGCGTGAAGGGAAGCTTTCTCTCCGACGAAAGGCGTCAGAAGGTCTTGAAACCTTTCGAAAACATGCGGGCTTGTCCTGAAACAAGCTCCTGAGCACAGGTGGCCGAGTGTCCTGCTGATGGCGGGAAACCGATTCAACCAATTCGCAAAGTGCACTTTGGCCTGTTCAGACCGCCCTGAAAACGGTCTGTCCCTCTCAGTCACTTCTTCACGCCATTTGGAAACCCTCAACAGGCAAAGTATCGCTGGATCAAGGCGGCCATCGTGTTGGTAGAGAAAATGCGCATCGGCGAGGAACAACAAGAGGTGGGAGCGCCACATCTCATTCGGCGTCTCGAGAAGCTGGTCACTTATATCGGCCTTGATCCACCTTTCTACGTATCCGTCCAATCCTTCAGCGATTGCAAAATAGCAGAGAATGACCAATGTGTCATGATCGTGGAGAACCAACGGCATCCAAGTGCGGATATCGGCCCATAGATGTTGAAGGACTTGGGTAGCGACCTTGTGGTTGATCTTAGAAAGTGCCGCAGGGCGGTCTCGACGCCTCAAAGACAAAATCTGGTCACAAGCAGCCTTCAAGCACACTCGAATGATGCTGAAGCTCGCGTCGCCTCGGCCAATTCGCTTCTCCAATTCTAGTAATGGGTCATTCTTGACAGACTTGAACGAGTCTTGCAGTTTTGTAGCTTCGTGGGATAAGGGCCCAAAGTACCTCAGCGCCGCCTGCCTCTCCCTTTCCGCTCTCGACTGTTTGATGTGGCTTGCGTCAGCGCGCAACAAGTCATCATCCAGGAAGGGAATGGGAGTGACTGGTGTCCAGGGTTTTCGCTCAGCAGGAAGCCGAATCTTTGCAAACAGACTCGAAGATGAAAACGTCGCTTTGGGGTTGAGCTTTGAAATCTGCCTTGCCAGGACGCATTTTCGACAATCTCTGTGGAGGATAACCTTTGAGAGCCTGGCCGATGCAATTGATGGCGCAAGAGCGGACATCATCCAGTGCGCAGCCAGTCCTTAACCAGGGTCGTGCTTGATTTTGGGTCTGATAGAGAAGATGGTCGAACGATGCAAGAACGATGGAGAGAGGCGTCGACGCGGAATTGAGTTTCGTAGCGCGCGGCGCACCGGCCCGCCCCATTGGCACACTAGCGTGCCTGCAATCCAAAAGACTCTTGAGCATGACTCCAAACATCAACTCTCACAACACCACCTCCCATTGACCATGTCGACAGTTCTTCACGTACGCGCAGAGACCAAGCCGCTGGAGCATCGCTCCGCGGTGACACCCTCAGTTGCCAAAAAGCTGGTTGAAGCCGGCTATACTGTCAATGTGGAGCGGTCTGAGTTGAGCATCTTCGATGACTCTGAGTATGAGGGTACCGGTGCTCATCTTGTTCCTACGGGCTCATGGACAGAAGCCCCAAAGGATCACATCATTGTGGGCTTGAAAGAGTTGCCAGAGGAGGACTTTCCTCTCAAGCACATTGTATGCTTTCACGACCCTTTTATCAATTTGGGCGTCTGCTAACACGATGTCATAGCATGTGCAATTCGCACACTGTGAGTCTGGTCATGATCGAGATATCCATTGAGTCATGCGTTGATGCCGAGAAGGTTACAAGGGCCAAGGCGGCTGGGACAAGGTCCTCGGTCGTTTCCCTCGGGGTCGTGGCACTCTCCTCGACTTGGAGTTCCTTGAGGATGGTATGAACATCAAAAGACACCGCTGAGAGCAGCCAACTAATGGAGAACAATAGAGCAAGGTAGACGAGTTGCGGCATTTGGCTACGTGGGTCTTGCCGACATTTTTGGATGACGATCGTTACTAAAAATTTGCAGCACGCCGGTTTCGCTGGTGCTGCCCTTGCCCTCATGACCTGGTCGTGGCAACTCGTGCACGGCAAGGACAAGCCACTGCCAGGCGTCAAACCCTATGAGAATGAAGGTCTTCTCATCAACGACGTCAAGAAGGCCGTCGATGAGGGCAAGGCTAAGGCTGGACGACTCCCGAGAGTCCTCGTCATTGGCGCGCTCGGTCGTTGCGGCCGCGGTGCGGTCGACCTTTGCGTCAAGGCTGGTGTTGAAGACATCTTGGTAAGTACGTCGAACGTGCAATATAGGCCCATGCTCACCTGTCTTCAGAAATGGGATCTTCCAGAGACGAGCGCGAAGCCCGGACCCTATCGAGAGATCATCGAGTCGGATGTGTTCGTCAATTGCATCTACCTGTCGGCCAAGATCCCGCCATTCATTGATCAGCCGTCGCTTGCTTCGCCAAACCGCAAGCTCAGCGTGGTCTGCGACGTGTCTTGCGATACTACGAACCCAAACAACCCCATCCCGATTTACGACATCAACACCACCTTCGATCAGCCGACAGTCCCCGTCAAGCTGTCTGCGGAAGCGAACGATCTCCCACTGAGCGTGATCAGCATTGATCATTTGCCATCGCTGCTCCCAAGAGAGGCTTCAGAGGCCTTCAGCAACGCTCTCCTGCCGAGCCTCCTTCAATTGAAGGATTGGAAGACCGCTCGTGTGTGGCAGCAAGCCGAGAAGCTTTTCAAGGACAAATGTGCGACGCTTCCAAACGGCGCGGTAGACGGCCACGCAGAGTTGCTTGCTTCGCAGTCATAGATCCGCTCGCTGTCCAGCGCTAAACATAGACCGCAATTCGATGTACGCTCGACTCGGCATCAGTTCCGCACGGCGTGAACACCAGATCGCTTCACAGACTCCGTTTTCGAGTTCGACTGCATATTCTCGGCAGACTCCCGTTAGGTGCACGACAATTCCAGCTAATGGCCAGCAAGTCAGTGTTAGACAATGTCCGGCTGCCACATCGAATTCCGCGCCGGCACGTGGGCCTTTTTGAAATACGCATCTAGCATCTCTTTCCAGTCACACCAGGCGCCGTGCTCATGTGATATGACCAGCTTCGACATCTGGACAGTCCGGACCGGTCCATCCTTCAGTGCAACCCTCCAGTCCAGCGATTCGCCGACTCCTGCCGAGCAAATCTGATTCCACTTCTCCCATGCCCTTTGTTGACAAGACTCAGGTAAGAGATGCATCTTTTCGAACAGAGCGTACTGCGGATTGTGCTTCGACATCGATGAGAAGCCGAGTGTGATCAATCCCCGAATGTCGTACCATCTTGCTCGTGTTCCTGTGCCCAGAGTAAAGCTGAGGGAGATGAGGAAGTTGGGCAAGACCTCAGACTGAATTGTGTCTCTTGCACACGCTCGAAACTCCTTGCTCACGTGCTGCATAGACAGCCAGATATCTTCAGCATCGACGTATCGAAAGACCTCGAGCCAGACTTCAGTTGGGAGGCTTGGAACGGTCATGGCTCAGAATTGGAATGAAATGTGTGCTTCGTGACAACGAGACGGTCCTCGTGTGGAGTTATATTATCGAATAGCCTGCAATGAAGATGTCATGACCCATCATAGTCGCCGTAGTGTACGAAAAGTGCACGGAAATAGTGAGCAGAGCTATGGAGTAGCTCCATTCACCTCGGCTTCGGGTCTCGGGATGATTCCTTCCGTCTTCCCGCTAGGAGACCTCAGAAAGCGTGTTAGCGACGTGTGAAGCTGCATCGAAAATGCCAGCACGCGTACCTCCCGTTCGACACGCGCTCACGCCTCTTCAATCGCTCATTCTACGAAGATGGCGTCCGCAATGGGTCTGCCAAAGCTGCAGATCCGTCCGACAGCCCCGACGGACTCTAGCTACCGCGAACACGACACCAGATGAACAGGGGAAGCCGTACTATGTCACCACCCCCATTTTCTACGTCAATGCCGCCCCTCATGTCGGCCACATGTATACCATGATTCTGGCGGATGTTTTGAAGAGATGGCAAGAGCTGAAAGGGCGGAAAGCGGTTCTGCTCACTGGTACAGACGAGCATGGGATGAAGATCCAACGGGCTGCAGCCAAAGCTGGCATTGACCCGAAAGAATTCTGCGATAGCGGTGCGGAGGTCTTCAAGAGCTTGACGGGACAGGTAGACATGAGCAATGAGATTTTCATTCGGACGACGGATAAGAAGCATGTGGAGGGCGTGGAGTATGCGTGGCAGATGCTGGAAGAGAGGGGATACATCTATGAGAGCAAGCATGAAGGGTGGTATAGCGTTTCGGATGAGACGTTCTATCCTCAGAGTCAGGTTCATCTGATTGTGGATCCACCGACTGGGAGGAAGATCATGGCGAGCATTGAGACGGGGAAGGAGGTGGAGTGGACGAGCGAGAGGAATTATCATTTCCGATTGAGTGCTTTCAGGGACAAGCTGCTGGAGTTTTACAAGAAGAATCCTGATTACATTGTGCCAAAGGCAAGGATGGAGGAGGTTGTGAAGCAGGTCAAGGCAGGCCTGGAGGATCTGTCGATTTCACGACCAACGGAGCGACTTACCTGGGGCATTCGTGTGCCGACTGATTCATCGCAGACGATATATGTCTGGCTTGATGCTCTACTCAACTATGCTACAGCTGTTGGGTATCCCTTTACTCCTGGGCAAGAATCGAAAGGTGGCTGGCCGGCGGATGTGCAAGTGGTTGGCAAAGACATCATTCGATTTCACTGCATCTACTGGCCTGCCTTCCTTATGGCACTCGATCTGCCGGTCCACAAGCGAGTGCTCACTCACGGCCACTGGACGCTCGGTAAGCAGAAGATGGCCAAGAGCACCGGCAACGTTGTGAATCCTTTCTTCGCGCTGGAAAGGTTCGGCATCGATGTCATGCGATGGTTCTTGATCCACGATGGAGGCATTGAACAAGATGCAGACTATGACAACAGCTACATCATCACAAAGTACAAGAAGGGCTTGCAGGGCGGCCTGGGCAACCTTACCTCTCGTGTGATGGGTGGAAAGACATGGGATGTCGAGCGAGCAGTCAAGAAGTACACGCATCCCGATCAAAAGAGCAAATTCCCCATTCAGGACGAGCTCGACGATGAAGGCCGTCGATTCCATCGCGAGCTTTGCCATGCAGCAGGCCATGTCAACGGTCAAATGAACGCTCTGCGTCCGAATCGTGCACTCCAAGACTTGATGAAAACCGTGTATTCAGCAAACGCATACTTCCAGCAGGCGGCACCATGGACCCCTGCGAAGAATCTTCGTCTGGCGATGGCTGATACCACAGGGCAAGAACTACGCATGCTGGACGATGAGTACAAGGTGAAGGGCGGCGAGTCCGTGGAGATTATGGAGGCTGAGATTGATCGATCAATCTACCTCACCGCCGAGGCGTTGCGGATCGTCGGGATATTAATGCAGCCCTTCATGCCGGCTTCTGCAAAACGACAACTGAACATGCTGGGTGTTGCGGAGGATAGAAGGAGCTTTGAGTGGGCGCAGTTTGGGAAGGATGATAGCTATGGTGTGCCAATGGAGGAGATACACAAGGGCGATAAGGGGCTATTCCCGCAGCTGACGAGCGACTTCTAGTCTGGACATGAACGACTCGAAAGAGAATTTACTACCCTCCAATATACATCTCGCCCGCGGCAAAGCGGGGCTAGCAACATGTGAGTGAATGAGCGCAAACGCCAAGCCAGGGTCCACTGACATGTGAAAGTGTCGGCTATCTTGTACCTGCCCAACATCTTGCTTGTCCACATAAATCTCATCTGCAAACACCACACGCGGCAGCAATCGCCCTCATTTCAATACCATCCTTCCGCCTCGACCACTGTCCACATCCACCCTCAGCCATGTCGCGCCCTACAGACAGTTTTAGATCCACAAACGACGACTACATCAAATTCATCGACTTCGCGTACAATCGGAGCAGCGGAAGTAGTGTCGCAATCACAAGCGCAGACACCAGCGTCGCCGACCGACGGAGCCTCGATTCCTGGGAGACCATTGCGGAAGATGGCCGATCTGAATACCGCGCCGCCTACAAGAGAACCAGCGGGAGCACCATCGCGAACACCAGCGCTGCCGACGACGACAGCCTGAACTCCTGGGAGACCGTCACGCAAGATGACCGATCTGAGTACAGCACCGACGAGCAGGCCACGCCGCGAAATGTGAATTACTTCCAACAGCAAGTTGAAGCCGGTGGCGAAATCCTGCGACTGCTTGGCGTCTCTGGCGCCATCGATGGATTCTTTATCGAGATGAACCGTGCCAACAGCGGGAATCACTTTCAGCTCAAAGTCAACGACGACATGTCGGTCCTCGACTTGGCGAAGATGGTGGAGAAGTGCGAGGGCATGCCGCTGAGGACTATTGTCCTGCTACGGGATAAAATCTGTCGGATCTTTGACGGAAATGCGGATGGAGAGATGGGAAAGAAGACAATGGGCGAGGTGAGTTGTTGGGAGAGATATTGGAGGTGATGGCTCGTACTGACCGTGGACTTTAGCTGGACATCGAAGAAGGCGATCGGATCTATATTGCCGATCAGAAGCAAGTCATGGTGATCCCACGGGACGGCTGGTATACGGATGCGAATGGAAGACTGAGGCCCAAGAAGGGAGAGTGGTTGCAAGAGGAGTTGAAGAAGCGACTGAGGTATAGCGAGGGAATGAAGAGCGAGGCAGCGGAGACTGAGGAGTGGCTCTGAAGGAGCATGTCTCTGCGATCTGCGACGACCTTCAGCACTGCAGAAGACCCCACTGCAGCGTGCAGAGTCACGGTCCTAAACCTCCGCCACATGCTTTCAGGCTACTCCATACCACGAATGTCCAAAGAACACAGCTGGCTAGAAAGAGAAGGCCTTTCAGTTGGAGACACCACATCGAATCTAATTGTCACACCCTGAATCGCAGCATCTTCCAGCAGTATCTCCAAGTTTGCCAAGTGTTTGCCCCTATGGCTACAAGATCTCGTCTTGCAGCACAGCGTGCCCTCTCACACAAGCCAAGCACAAGATGAGCACAGTCCCGATCACAGTCCACCTCCCCACAACAACCGTAAACTCCATCCGCACCCTCGCCGCCCGCAAATCCCTCTCCCTCGACGACCTAGCCACCCTCTCCTCCCACGCCTCCACAGCCTCCAAAGCCGTCATCGAAGCCGTCAAGCTCGACAAGAGCATCCTCCCCACAAGCCCACCTCCTCAACCCAAACCCACACATCCCGAGCTGTACAATCCGGAATTCTTCATTTTCGTCTGCAACGTGAAGACGGGCAAATGTTTCCCCCTGAAGGTCAAGGAGACGACGTTGAATCGCGAGGTTGCGGAGATGGTAGAGAAGCATGAGGGAATTCCGTTGAAGGGCGTTGTGTTGAAGGATCGGAAGGGGAAGTTGGTTTATGGGTGGGATGAGAAGGCGAAGGGGAGTCCGGTTAAGATGAAGCAGTTGTTGCAGGATGGGATTGAGGAGGGGGATTTGTTGACTGTTGGTTTGAATGAGGAGGTTTTGTGATAAGTACATGTGACTCACGCGAATACGATGGATAGTCAAGCGATGTATTCAAGTTCTACCTTGTAGGCTCTTGGTAGACTGCGACATCGACGCTCTGTGCACATGGCCTTGTACAGCGTCTTTCCACTCCTGTGAGCGCCATCCTTTAAACATCCCCTTTCATTCTTTCATCTCATCATGTGCTTGACTTGACTCCTTGCCGCCTGCGCGCTTCTTCCGTAGCAAGTCTTTCTTGGCCTCCATACGTTCTTGCTTCTTCTTCTGGGACTCAGCATGGCGTGTGTTGGATGGTGCGAGCTTTAGCGGATCTGGATGAATTCTACCCATGTTCGATTTCTGGCGATGCAGCCTATGGGGTGTTAGCTTCAGCTTCTAGACATAAGAAAAGTGTGGCAGGAGTCACCGATAGAACTGCTGCTCGATCAAGTCCATGTACTGCTCGGCACTCAGACCCTTCCTAGTAAAGCAGTTCTGCAGCCTGACCGCAAATCCGTGCATACTGTCCTTGATGGCTGGTACGAAGTCCTTGTAGATCTTGTCTATAATGTCTCTCGCTTTCTGTGAAGACGATTCGTCCGCATGAAGCTGAATGATGTGGTCGCGGAACTTTGACATCATGTATTCGACGAGCTCCTGCGATCGCTCCGTCCAGTCTCCAGGGAACATCTCTTGCAGGGACCCTCGCTTTTCCAACCACTCGAGACGACTGTGGTCGTCAAAGACTTCGTACGAACGTGGCTCGGACTCTGGAATCAACTCCTTGCTGGGTCTTCCCGTCAGACCAAGGCCAGGAAGAATACCAGCGAAAGTCTTACGATTCCAATAGACCAGGGGGCGGAGAAGGTATTCGCAAGTCTCGAAAGGATCAGTGCCATCATACTTGGTGCTTGAAACAAATCCACCACGCCGGCGAGCAATTTCCAGGCGAGCAGAGATGAAGTGGATACCCGTCTCTGCAGTGCGGTAATCGATTCGTATACCATCGACTCGGCCACGGAGGCGAAGCTTGTTGTCTCTATCAATGTAAGACTGGATGCCTTTCAGCACGCCTGGGATCGCGGCCTCAAACTCTTCTGGTAATGGACTTCCGTGGAACATCTCCGTGATGGTGGGTATGAACTCTGCCATTGAAGTGTCGGCTGGCGACCTGAACTTCGTCCTCATTGGGGGAGCCTTCTCCGACATGTCACCTAGGTCCAGTGCATTCAAAGCCTGGCCAAGTGAGTCCAGAGACGTTTGGTCGGAATCAGGGGTGGTATCTTGCTGAAGAGAGTCGTAGATGGCTGCTTTGATGCGCTGGGCGTAGGTCGTGGTCTGGTCGGAATAGGCTCCGAGCTGGAAATGCTGCAGACTCGTTGTAGCGAAGCGACCGAGACCGTTCTTTAGCCTCCCTGAGGTTGAAGTATGTAAGTATAATGTCAATAGCATCGTGGTTGGCATGGACAGTCGTCCAATTGGGGAGACTGGAGGATGGACGGGAAGATAAGGTCTCACCGGAGCTGTTGGCCCAGAAGGCCTTTTCACCTTCATTGCGCTTTTCCCAGAGCTCACTAAGCACTGGCGTCGGGAGAATACCACCACTCTCGATGACGGCCTGGGCGTGGTACTCGAAGAGAGTCTGACCATCCGATGTAACCCAGGCATTGATCCGCTCGAACTGGCGGCGTCGGACAGAGGAGTCCTCTGTGTTGCTGAGCTCTTGTATCGCACTGAAGATATCCCTGTTTGTGAATCTGATGATGTCGTCTGCTGTCATGCTGTCGATACCAGGCTTGTTGTCCATCACCATTCTGGCCGCGTTCTCCGCTCTGTCGTCGAGTGATGGTGCCATTGAGGTGTGCTGTGTGATGGTGTCATGGGGGTGGTGAAGCGGAGAGTGAGCTTGCCATCTGAAACTGGCGTGCCTTCCACGATGAGATAAGCTTCGAGCTAGCGTTGCTAGGGCGTTTGCGCCTTCCTTTCCGACATTCACTCCACAATCTTGGCAAACATGTGAAAGCCACAACTTCACACTTCATTTTTATTCTTTGCACATTGAACAATAACACTCAAACCCTCAGCACATCGGATTGTGCTTTCAGACGTCGCATAGCTTGATGTGTCTGGCTTTTCTTCGAAATAGTATTTCTTGCACAGCCCCATGATTCTGTGTCTGAGACCTGGCTATCCGTTTCTATTTCTCTCAACCCTATCGCAGGTACAGTCCTACTGAGTCTTAACAATCTCAACAATCCCCTCCCCAGTATCATCAGGACAATGCCAGAACTTCCTAATCTCCAGTCCATCTACCTTCGACAACAACCGATTCCACATCTCCTCGTCCCGCTCCTTGCCGGAATGCATAGCAAGCATGGCAATATCAGCCACAGCTGGTCTCAAAGGACACCCCACATTCAACAAAATACAATCATTCAGCAAGATCCTACTGTCTGGGCCCATGGCATCCCTCAACTTCTCCAGAATCACCACACAATCGCCATCTGGCCAGTCATGCAACACCTTGTGTAGATAATATATCGCTGCGCCTTTCACTGGCTGCTCGGTGAAGAAGTCGTGGGTCTGCTTCTCGATTCGAGGGTCGAGGATTTGACCTGCTTGTTTTCGGCGCTGTTCTCCTTCTTCGAGGACGCCGGCGAGGTCTTGGAGGACCATGTGAACGTTTTCGGAGGGGTATGTGGCTGCGAGGGCGGAGATGTCGTGGCCGTAGCCGCCGCCGACGTCGACGAGGAACTGGTAGTAAAAGTAATGTCAGTTGGCGTCTTGGATATGTTGGTATCTGCTCTTGAGTTACGTACAGTCTTCGCGGTTTGGGATGTTGGGGTGAAGAGTGACTCTTTCGGGAACCAGGAGAGCCAGTGGGTGAAGGCGGTCATTCCTTGCATGGATTTGTTGAGTCGAGACATTTGTTCGGGGTCGCATTTCACCCTATGACAATTGTGAGCTGGATCAATCTTGGAGATATTCAAGAGACTAACCAATGTTCAAAAGTACTCATTCCAGTGATCTCATGAGCTCTCTGATAAGGCCCGTCAAGAGCAGTATCTGGAGCCTTCCACCCTCGCTCTCTTGCATACGTGATCATTTGAGCCATGGTACTCCTCGGTCCCATGACGCCATGATACACTTGACTGATACCAGCATTGAGCCCAGGATCGGCGAGAGCCATCGTCAGCTCGTTGACATGGTAAGTGAAAGGAGCTGTCTCATCCACAAGACCAAGTGCACAGAGCACTCGCAAATTCCGCACAACAAAGTCTCGTCGTTCGATGTCTTTCGGGTCCTTGTCTCCAATCTCGTTGCCTATCGTCTCTGCGATTTCGACCGCGGTTAAAGGACCTCCAGCTTTGGCGAGTTGATCGAAGATGCCGGCCTCAATGCCGATTCTGATCGTTGAGTAGAGAGGCACGCCGTAGATCAGGACGGCGACGAAGTCGGCTGGACGTTTGACGTTTGTGATTCTTTTGCTGAGATCTTGCATGACGGCTTCGAATGAGCGGCCATGGCTGCCGTGGCCATTGGCTCCATTAGCTCCGTTGACCTCCATGATGGTTGATGTCAAGTGAAACGAGAAGAATGAGGATTGGAGCTTTAATTCAATACCCTTGGCAAGCCTGTCGTCACATGCGGCTGATATCTGATCATCAATCCATAGCGGACCGATCACATGGTAGCATCGCCAGCACACCACCACGATTTCGAACTTGTGACGCAGGTCGCGAGAATCTTCAACCTTGCGATGCAGCTTGCAAGCATCGTCTGCTAATCTTCGTCACTAAAGCACTTAGTCTCGTTAAGCAACCAGGCAATCGGTCTGCACCATCAATGCACGCTGTTTGAGGGTGTTGAAGCCGTCCAATGGACACAGTCGATATGCTTCAACGGAAGCACGTCGGCGATTGCGCTTCACTTTCTAGTGGTAGCGTTGTGTTTTGCGCATGCCTAATCGATGTAGTCTTGCATTGAGCTGCAGGGCGACTGCACCTTGCTTTAGTGCCCTGCTTGCATTTTCGAGCATCGCCGAGGATGCTGTTTGAGCTTAGGCGAGGAATGAATTCCGTTGAGTCCTGCTGGATGGATGGCTTGTCAGAGGACGAAATCGATGGAGGGCTGAAGAGATGGAAGATGCAGATGCAAGCGAGGTGCGGTCGGAGTGTCTTGGAAAAGCATGGTTAGGGTTCGGGGCTAATGCTGCATGTGTGCCTCAGGCATTTTAATTGACGACACCTAAACAGGGGGAACATTGCGTCTGAGGGATGGTCGTAGTCGATGAGTACGGATGGCTTTGAGAGTGGTTTGAATCCCGCCATGGTGTTGCCACGATCTCATCTTCGATGACGACGCAAAGTTGCACCCTAGTCAGAGTGAAAGTCGGCTTTAGACGCCCAGGAAGGTCCTGTGTCTGAAGAGAGTACTCCTAAGGTTGTTTCCAGTGCAACTGTCGATTGGCATTCTTCGATTCTATGATTTCTCATCTACTGCCGCGCCCTCAGGGTCATTGTCTGGGCCCTTTCGTCTATCTTCCCAATAGGTGTATGCGAGGAAGAATATGCTCGTTGCAAGTCCCATTGCCGCAAACCCGATGCCCAGATAGAGCGCTCCACGATAGCCCTTCAGGATTTCCGAGGGGCTGTCGCCATGTCTGACGTGCACTTCAACAGTGCCTGCGAATCCCAGGCTGATACTGATGCTGTAGTTGACAATGGTCGAGACAAGACTCGCTGCGACGCCTTGATGTTCGCGGGCGATTGAGTTGCTGAGATAGATGGTGGCTGCTGGGAACGACATCTGCAAGTACCAGTCAATCACACATCCAAAACCCTGTAAGAATTGGAACACTCACCTCCATCCCAAACGTCGCCACAAGCGTACAAACGAAGATCTGCGCCCAGTAGATCTGATGAGGTGGCAATGTCGCTGTCAGAACTACGCCAGTCAGAAACGCAGAGCTAGCGAACACCATCAGCCAAGCAGGACGTAAGCGACCGAGGAGGAAGCCAGTGGTTGCTGCGGCTGTCATGCCGGAGAGAATCATGGGAGATAGGTAGGCGGCGCCGAGCATGGGTGAAACGCCACGGGACACGAGGAAGATTTGCCAAATATAGTAGACCCTAGCAGAGATATGAGTGAACGCTCGGTAGGAGAGCGCAGGGTGATAGGCACTTACCAGATACCGAACGTTGCCCAGCCCATGGAGATACAAGAGAGCACGAAGGCATTGTCTCGGTTGAAGACGCTCCAAGGGATGAGCGGAAATTTCGAGACCTTCAGCTCGAGGTAGAGGAAGCCTGGAAATAGAAGGATGGCGAGGATCAGGCAGACGAGGACGTAAGGCGAGTCCCAACCAACAACAGGAGCTTGGTTCCAAGCGAAATTGAAGAGGACCATAGCCGTGATCCCAACCGCCGCGGCATACAAGTCCAAATGCTCCAGGTACTCAATCGAAGTCTTAGGCCTCACGGTCTTTCCCTGCGTGTCCGGGATGGCAACCGCAGTGACTCCAGCCAGGATCACAAGCACAATGGCGAACGACCAGAACGTCCCTACCACACCGTCAGCTCACATCTCCTCCTACCATCCAAGAACCCATCACTCACAAGGCCACCACGCCAACGAAAACAACCCCGCAAACACACTCCCAACAATACTCCCAATCGGCGCCGTCGCCCCAAAAGCCGCAAAAGCCATATTCTTCCAAAGCCCCTCCCCCTCCTCAAACAAAATCCCCAAAAGCGCCAGCGCATTCGGCAAACAAATACTCGGTCCAATCCCCTGCAAGACCCTCGCCCAAATAAACAGCACATAATTCGAGTAAACACTCAATCCCGCCACTAACGAGAAGACCGCAAACCAGACGTATCCGATGACGAGCATACGTTTGTAGCCGAAGATGTCGCCCATGCGGCCGGATAGGAGGATGAAGGTCCCGACTGTGAGGCTGTAGCCTGCGGAGAGCCAGGAGAGAATTCCGGGGGAGGTTATGTTGAAGGAGCGACCGATGATTTGGACTATCGCGAGGAGTTGGCCGAGGCCGACTTGGGTTGTGAAGTGCGCGAGGATGAGGATGGCGATCAGGGAGACGTTGTGCCAGAAGGTGCGATGGCGGGCGGTCGAGTGCTGCGGTTGGTCGTGATTCTGGTCGGCGGGTGCGTTGCTGCCATCGTTGCTTTTGCTTGAAGTTGACGGCGCCGGTGATGGCGACGTTTCTGGTTTTTCGGTCATGGTTGTTGATGGTGAAAGGGAGAAGACATCTTGCTTGTGAAGAAAGAGGTGACGCTGACTTGCAGATATGCTTTTCGCCGTCGCCAGTTACGAAGACCGAAGCGAATGCATGTGCGTGCAGCTCCTTCGCAGTTCGGGTGAGGCTGAAGATCATGGCAGATCATGTCTCGAAACCGTCTCCACCCGACCACTACTGCAAGCTTGGCTCTTTGTTTGCGTTTGCCCTGCGCGGAATGTAGAAAGATTAGCCTTTCTGATGATGGGAGTCTTTCATGCGTGGCTGATCGGAGTTGGAAAGCAAGAACGATGGTGGTTGATGGTCGATGCAGCCACCCGGTCACCGAAGTTTATTTCGTTGTTCTTCCGCACTCCATCATTCGCTTTTATACACCATTTAGCATCAACACGTCTTTTTCCGCATGTCCGTTGACCTTGCCATTTGTCAACATGCCCACCTCTCCACTGACATCGTCCATCTGGCCAAGTGCCCATAGTAATACAAAACGCTCTTCGCTCGTCTTCTCCAACCGCGCATAATGTCTATCGGTATACGCCTTCAGAGCGTCGAGGACATCTTTCACGCTTTCCTTGCTCTGTACCTTCTCCTTGGTGCTCAGTTCTGCCATTGCGCCTGCCAGAGCCTCATCGTCGTTCGGCACCGGGACTTGTTTTCGGCGCCGGTTGACAGCGAGCAACTTCTCTTTCGGGTATATTCGCAGGATGGCGTACAGGACACGCTGGGCAGTGTGGTGCGTTCTGCCATTTGCGTTCCAATCTCGAATCCTGCGCAAGAGACTCCAGAGTTGGCCTTCGCTCAAGCTGGCAATGGCTCCATCGACTTCCATCTTGCCCGTGAAGCTGCTCGCTTCGTGTACCCCGTCGGCGGCATTGTTGAAGATCTCAAGTAGACGCTTTGGGTGGTTGAGTTGCAAGGCAAGCGCTACGGCTTCTCGATAATTGTTCGATCGAATGTGATTTTGCAGCTCTTGGTCTTGTTCGATCCGTTGAGTGGCTTGCTGTGTCGATTGCAATGCAGTTTGTGCGGTTGTGTCGGTCCAGAACGTGAGTGTGCTGTCTGCAGAACCAGAAACAAGCTCCACGTTCGACTCTGCGCTTTCTCCTTCATCGTCTTCCTCGTCGACGGTGTCCTTTTGGCTGCGTTCCTCAGCTGTCAACACAGGCTCTGGCCGCACAGCCAACGCCCAGACACGATCGATGTGGTTGTCCAGCGTCGCCGCGCACTCTGAAGTTTGTGCATCCCAGACTTTCACCAAGCCGTCACCAGCAGCGCTAGCCACTTGCACATTTCGATCGCCCTTGCCTTTCGGTGAAGGTAGCCAGACCACTTTCAGAACACTGTTGGCATGTCCTTCGAAGGTCCGCAAACAGCTGTAGTCGCTCAGATTCCAAATCTTGACGGTCTTGTCTCCGCTGCCGGTGACCACCATGCCTCTCGCTGTGCTCGCAGCACCACCCTCGCCAGTCGTGGTCAGGGCGGGCATAGAAGGCGGTGAAAATGCTACCGTCCACACACCACGCTTGTGGCCTCGAAGCACGCCAATGGCTTCACCGGATTCCACGTCCCAGATCTTGACAGTGCGATCTTGTGATGCAGAGGCGAAGAGAGGCGTCGTGGTTGAATGTGATGTTTCGATTGCATTGATGTCTTTGTCATGTGCTTTTCTTGTGTAAGCAGCTCGTGGGGTCTTTCCAGATGAGATGTCCCAGCGTTTGACAGTCTTGTCTTGACTGCCAGTGACAAGAAATTTTGGGGGATAGTCGAGGGGATTCTCGTATTCTTTTGAGCCAACAGGAGGCGAGCCATTAGGAAGCGCCACTGCGCCAATGCTTTCGGCATGACCTGTGAATGTCGCAAAGCAAGTGTACGAGTCGTTGTCAGGATCCAGACGCCACAACTTTGCAGTGTTGTCTTTTGCGCCTGTTGCCAGCCAATGACCTGACCAGTCTGTGTCAATGGTGATGATGATGTCGTCGTGTCCTTTGAGCAGGCCTACGTCGGCTCCGAAGTATGGAGATGCAGCTTTTGACCCAGACTCGCCTGTCTCCAGCGATATGATCCTGATGTCTTCTAGATTGGTCGCTAAAGCCATCAGGTCCCGCTTCCTGCCGATGTATGCAAGATCGATAACCTCGTCGTGGGTGCCGCTGATCCTTCGAACAACGGGTAGTGGTTCTATCTGGTCGGATGTCGGTGTCATGTCCCTGAGAGGCTCAATCGAGCGCAGGACCAGGGTTTGGTCTGCATGTACGCTTAGCAGAAATGACATGCCAGGGTGATACAGAACGTCTAAGATGCCCTCGATCTCTGCTCCTGCCTCCTGATCTTCGGTGACTTCACTTCCATCGGCAGTGCTCCATATCCTCAACCTCGCGGTCTCGCCGCCGGTGTAAAAGAAGCGCCCGCCTTCCACGAATCCAGCGTTTTCGATCGTCTCCAGAACAGCCACAGTCGACACCGGCTGCCATGTCCGCGAATCCCAAAGAATGGCCGTTTTATCTCTGCTGGCTGAAAGCAAGGCCTTCAATTTTGGAGCGTAATCCAGAGCTCTGACCACAGATACGTGCGACTCGAGGCTTGCAACGCTCTTTCGTTTGTGGAGATCCCATATCCTGACCTTGCCGTCCTCGCCACCAGATGCCAGCCTGTAGCCTGCCGTTTCTTCACCTTGCACTTCCTCGGCTTCTTCATTCCGCTGCTTGCTCTTCCGCTTCTTGCTCTTCGTCGGCTGTTGTTGTTGTTCCGGGTCGACTTGGAAGAAGTGCAGTGCGGATATCACACCGCTGTGGCCGTGGAATGTATGGGTTACGTAGCCGGCGCGGATGTCCCACACTTTGATCTGGCCGTCCGCGCCGCCTGTCGCGAGAAGCGAGCTCGTCGAATCGATCGCAATGGTGACTACTGGTGTGGTATGAGGTTTGAGTGTCCTCACGAGCTTCGCCTCTATCTCATCGTCCTGGCTAGTCTGTTGTAGCGCATAGATGCGCATTGACAAGGATCTCGAGCATGCTATGAGGTAGGAAGCATCGGGAGTTATACTCAGAGTCGTCAAAGGTTCACCGTCCTACCAACTTTTGTCAACCGTCAATCCAGATTTCGCGACCGTCTATTCCAGCACTCACTCCTTCTATCCGTGCCAGATGTGCTCCAGTATTCAGATCCGTGAGCAGAGCTTCCTCGCCCAACGTCGAAGCGAGGATTCGCCCATCTCGACTGAGCGCAACACTACCACCAGTGTATATCGGTTGTATCACTCGGCTGGCCTCGAATGTCGTCTTGATATCTGCCTTGTACGCCATCTTCTTTCAATTCTTCTCTTGTGGTTCAGATCTTCAAGTCCATTTCGTCTCGATTCGTCTCTCGATCCGTGTGCGCTATTGGGTAATTTTGGTGTCTCCAGAGTCGCGTAGTCGTCAGAAGTACCACAGAGGTCCAAATGGCAGTTCTCCAGAAGTCAGTGGTAATTGTGAAGAGAACAGTCCGCAATTGAGTCGGCAACTTTTTTCGAGTGGTGTCGGCAAACCTGGCGCCGACCCGTCCGCCAGCCGCGTCAAGGTCGCTTGCCTTGAGCTCCATCAACTGCTCGCCAGCTCCACGAAACATCATCCAAACACTCTCACAATCAACACAACACCGCAATCATGTATGTCTCTAATTCAACGGCTGGCCGAACACATTGGCTAATGATTTGATAAGGGAGGTACTACTTGGAATCACTGGCAAGGACTTCACCATTATCGCCGCATCCAAGGCCGCGATGCGAGGCGCAACCATCCTCAAGGTCACCGACGACAAGACCCGCCAGCTCAACAAGAGCACCCTCATGGCGTACAGTGGAGAGGCTGGTGATACTGGTATGCTATCGAGAAGATGAGATCTCAAGATCACATGCTCACAATCAACAGTCCAGTTCGCCGAATACATCCAGGCCAACGTCCAGCTCTACTCGATGCGCAACAGCACCGACCTGACCCCCTACGAGACCGCCTCCTTCGTCCGCAGCGAACTCGCCAAATCCCTACGATCTCGATCCCCATACACCGTCAACCTCCTCCTCGGCGGCTTCGACCCCATCTCCGAGAAGCCCCAACTCTATTGGATTGACTACCTGGCCTCCTGCGCGCCCGTACCCTACGCCGCACACGGCTACGCGCAATACTACTGTCTGAGCACACTCGATAAGCACCACCACCCAGACATCAGCTTCGAGCAGGGGATGAAGATCTTGAGGATGTGCACGGATGAGCTGAAGAGGCGTTTGCCAATTGATTTCAAGGGCGTGATTGTCAAGGTCGTGACGAAGGATGGCGTGCGGGAAGAGCCGTATGAGGATGACAAGCCGGTATATGCGCCTTGATCTGGGTGGTGGGATATGGATGCCATGAGCGCGAGGCGTTTGGGCGTTGAATGCATATGCAGCTGGAGTGCTGCAGTGGGACCGGGAAAGATGGGCGAGGCATGTATCATATGACAGAAATGAAGCCCTAAACCAGCCTTCATCTCCCTGGCTGCTGATTTCGCAGAGCCATGCTTCATTAATGACATTGATGGAGTTCGTAGACTGGGCTGAGAGACTGATGTCTCGTCTCATCAGCTTTGCTCTCCGGAACATGACCCGGGGATCGATCTGCTTATTGCACCCTCTTGACCTCCAATTTCCCCTCGACACCGCCATCTAAAGCAATGAATTGCCCACTCTCGACCTTCTTCGTCCACTTATTGCTCTCGTACGGCGCCGTAAAGATGGACATACGCAAAGCAGGCGCCGCAAGACTATCCTTCTCTCCCTCACTCAGCGCCCACGTCCACCGCCCGAACGACCAGTTCAGGAGATACCTCGCCCTCTGCCCCGAAGGAGCATCAGGCACACTCGACCCATCCGAATTCTGCGGCGGCTCAGAAGCATACAACACAGCCTTAATCCTGTAAACCTCATCCTTCGGCGCCGCCTTCAAAAGCCCATCCAGCTTCTTCACATCAACCCCTTGCTCCGCCCCCTCAGCCCCCAAAGTCACAGACAAACACTCAATCTCCTGCTTATGTTCGTGATCATGATGATGCTTCCCCTCCTCCAACCACCCCCTCGCCAACCCACGATCAAACCCAAACAAAACATCCACACTAACCCACCCCCGATCACTCTTCACCTGCGGCGTCTCGACATCCAAATCCCCCAAACGATCCAGGAAATCATCCATAGCCCTCTCACTTAGTCCCTCCCATTTATTCACAACGATGAGATCGGTCTGCTGCGCTTGCAATTTCGCCGTGAAGGATTTACTCGCGTAGCCGGACCAATTCTCCGCATCGATCACACTCACGATCCCGTCGAGTTCATACCGTCCCGTCGCCCTCGCCAGCCGATTCACCTCCAGCACGAGCTTGAGCGGTTCTGCACTCCCGCTCGTTTCGATTATAATCCGGTCCGGGTGGGATTGGGTGTCCAGAGTGAAGAGGGCGTCTTCGATTTGGCCTACGTTGGTGCAGCAGATGCAGTCGCCGAGGAGTTCTTGGGTGGCTTTTAATTGGGCTGAGGAGGCGAGTTGGGAGTCGACTGCTACGTCGCCGATTTCGTTTTTGATCATTGCCAGGGTGTAATTTGGGTTTGTGGACTTCAGTTGCGGGAGGAGGTTTAGGAGGAGGGTTGTTTTGCCCGTACCGGTGAAGCCGGTTAGGATTGTTATGGGGATCCGGGACGAGGTCGTTGGGTTGGCCATCTTGGTGGTGTCTTGTCCTTCTCGTCGATTGTGAGGTTGTTGGAGGGTCGAAATCCGGTGTTGATCTCGTGTGATCAGAAGTTGTCGGCGGGGATTGAGTGTCCTCGATATTATCAAGGCTCCAACAGTAGGTTCTTCTTCTCTTGCTCGATCTCTATGTCTATCGATCTTTCTTGTATAATGTCTCAGATACTCATTTCAACACCCCGAACTTTTTGATATCCGACCTCGGGTGGATCCTTCCTCATCGACGCTAGCGTGGGAGTCAATCTCGACCTCTCTTCCAACTTTCTCTCCATCTCTGCAGCTCAATTTGAATGGCTCATATCGGGCCTATTGCTGCAGAGCGATATATTGCGGTGAAACGGCGTATCCGTTTCACTCGCCTCCCCATGTGCTGGCAAATGCCAATCGTTGGACGCCATGAGGTCATTGCCAAGTGGTGGGCTGTGGCTGTACCTGCTGGTCCAAGACATGAGCTCCTGATTCAAGGCCGGCACGCGACACAAGCGCTGGTCTAGGCCTATATCTTCTCCTCTTGTTCTCCTTTTGCTTCTTCACACTGACAACCAACTCACGAACAACAACAACAGCTAACCATCCTCCTCGACTACACATCCAACCAAGCCAAGAACCTCACTTCCAGCCCACAAACATGGACTTCCTCAAGGAGAACGCAGCCAAGTTCACCGGCGGCAACAATGAGAGCTCCAACAACAACAACGAGCAGTCCTCCTCCAGCGGCGAGCAGAAGGAGAGCGGTGGCTTCCTCGGCGGCATCACCAACAAGATCAACAGCGCTGCTGGCGGCGGCAAGGAGAGCGAGAAGAACGAGGACTACTTGGATAAGGGTATGCCAATGCCTTGCATAACATGTGCAGAAGTTGTCATATGCTGATTTATTTATTGCAGGCATCGACTACGTTCAAGAAAAGTTCATGGGCCAAGGACCTCAGGACAACGAGTCGGCTGTCGAGCAGGCCAAGGACGAGCAGATCTCCGACTTCATTCGTGGACAGTATAAGAGCATGTCGGGCAGTGATATGCCCATCAAGGACAAGCCTACGTCGCTCGACAAGTCGACTGACTAAGGGAGTGCTCATGGAAAGAATGGCACATGAGAAGGTGAACACGAGGCATATGGGCAGCAGCCAGGTGCTGCGACGGTGTTGTATGATCGAGCTATGATGCTCTAGCTACCAATACAGGTAGCACAAATGATGGCGTGCGTCCACCTGATATCCTCTTTCCATGGACCTCGCAGTCGAAGACTCTTCCGGACAGCAGAAGCTCTCATTGCGTCCACCTCACTTTCTGCCTTCCACTCGCAAGTTCTCGCTGGCCCGTTCACTCCAACCGATATAGTGTTATTTTTGCATCCTCAGAAACGTCCAGCTGGAAAGAAATGGTTAGTCATATTCCTTGAGAAAGTCCGTGCAACCCTCCAACTTACCGACCGCATCGTCTCGACAGCATGCTCGCCATTCGCCGGCACCACCTTCAAGAACGCCAACTTCGATTGTCGGATTTCCAGCTGCTGGTCCTTGACCTTGACCCCGGAAGCCTTCTCAATCGCCTTGGCCAGAGCGAAGACCGTCGTGTCGCTGCTCACACGAAAGAGGCTCTCGAAGACATCCTCATCTTTCACGCGCACGTCGAAGTGTTGTGCCAACGGCGAAGGAACCACGATGGGTGCTCCTCGGTTGGACTGCCATAGCGTGTGGCAGATGCTGTGTATAGTGTCCTTGGCAACGTCTTGGAAGCTGTCGGCCTGGAAGAGCTCGATTAGGGCTGCCCTTGGGAGCTCGACGGTGACGGTGATATTTGCTGAGGGCTCGTTTGAATGCTCGCTGCTGGTGGTCGTGGTGCTGCGGCGCCGACGCTTTGAGGCTGAAGTGTGGGTCGCCATGCCGTTCGTTGTTGCGTGTTGTGTTCTTCGTCTCTTGTTGTTTTGCACAGAGGTAAGGTGGCGGATGGAGAGGAAAGTGTTACTTACTTGTAAACACACGCCGCTAGGTATGGTTGCAATTGCCAACCTCAAATTGCTCTGTCTGCGGGCAAGAGCTCAGCGGCATGTGAAAGTCACTCGTGTTCGAGGTCTGTAACGCTCCCTGCTTTCTGCAGTCTACACTCGGTCATACTATAGCGACTGACAACTCCTAGCCTGACTTCGAGTCGCCCTTCCTTAGCTCATGGCTCTCCAGCCTCACTGATTGTATTCGCCATCTGTATCAAGCTCCGTCTCGTCCCCATCAGGCTGATCCGTCGTCCTGGTCAGAAAAATGATCTCCCCGCCACGAAGACCCAACTGAAAATCTCGTCAGCGAGTAACAAATTCGATTGGGAGGCGTCCTACTCACCGAACCCATCGTCCTCGTCGCACTCTCAACCCCCGCCGGTTTGAACAAGATCCTGCCCTGCCTCATCGTATTCGACCTCCTCTTATTCGGCATCAACAGCATCTGCTCACTCTTCTTCGCCCCCGTCGCCTGCTCAACCGCACACGCCAGATCATACACCGTATTCTGCGTATTGACAAGAAAGTTGTGTTTCCAGGACGTCCCGTCTTTGTGGTCGTACTCGACGAAGACCTCGAAGTAGTCGACTAAGGATGAGCGGACGGGGATCGGAAGGCCATTGTCGACGATGTCGACTGCGATGGACTGGAGCGTTCTGGCGGCGATTCTGCCCGGGTTTGCGATCATGACTTCGAGGGCTTTGGTGTTGATGGCGACGGTTACGGTTGTTGTGTGGTCGGCTATTGGAGCGGATTGGTATGGGAGGCGGCGTTTTTGGATGGGCATGGTGGGTGGTTGTTGATGTTCTGCTGATGTGTTGCTTTGGATGGAGATGTTGTTTGAGAGATTGTGACGAGAGGGTGTGTCTTGCTGGAAGGGACTCGACACTGCGAAGAGGGCAAGGAAGGCGAAGGTCTGGGTATCGTCACTTCCATTTTCTCGCTGCTACTCAGATCTCGGCAAAAGGCTCTGTGTCTGGGATGCTGTTGACTCTCATGCACACAGCTATACGACGTTCTTTCATCTTCTGTGACTTCCAGAGACTGGAGCTTTCTTGTTCCTCATCGTCTAGCAGGCCTTCGAATCATCCTCCCCGGAAGGAGCCTCTCGCACACGGAAGTTGCTCATGTTCTCCACGCCAATCTGAAAATCATATCAGCAAAGCCCAAGCGCAGCACAGTGAATCTCGAGACTTACTTCCGACAAGGTCAGCGCCGCAACTTCGCCACGATCAGGAAAGTACTTCCGCCACCGCAATCGCGCCCTGTTCTCTCCCGAGAGCTCGAAAGTGCCGACACTGATCTTCTGGTTCTCAATCTTCAAGCCCCAAGTAGTCTCGATAGCCTTTGCTAAGTCGTGGATGGTGTGGTGCTTGGTGACGAGGAAGCTGCGGTCGCCGCTCGGATGGTCGACGAAGATGGTGAAGTGTGGCGCCGAAGACTGCTGCACCACAATTGGAGGGACGGTGACATCCTGGAGGGTGATTTCATAGTCGGCGGCGGTTGCCTCTTTCTCCTCGTTTCTCAAGTTCTCGATGTGGTCGTCCAGGACTTTGGTCGGGATGTTGACGACCACCTGGGTGTAGCGTGGACGCTGGGCCTGGCCGGTGTCCGCCATGTTTTGCGACAGGTCGTCAGTGTAGTGTGGTGTTGTGTTGAAAGCGAAAAGGCGACGACAAAGTTCGGCCAAGGAAAACAGCCGAGCTTGGTGTGGTCAGTGCGCAAGCATGTGAAAGTTGACAAACGCAAGTTGGTGGCTCGACCCATCACCTTGATTCTTCCCGTATCTAATCCTCACCACTCGAGCTGATGATACCATTCATTCTTACTTAGACGTCTCCATCGGTCTGTTCTGAGCATGGTGACGCCGGGCGCTTTCTCTTCCGGCTACGGACCCCGGGGGGAAGGACCTTGTCAGTCAACGTGAAGGTCGCTTCTTCACGAACGCCCAGCTGACCAATTATTAGCAATGGGAATGCCAGGCCCAGGTTGTAGAAAACTCACCGACTGCATCGTCCGCACGGCGTTTTCAACATCTGCCGGCTTGCAGTACTCCAATCGGTCTTCTCCTTGAGGCACACCAAGATACTGCCGGTCGATACAAACTCCCATCACCTCCTCGATGACTTTTGCTAGGTCGTAGAGGGTGTGCTGACCGGTGAGGATGAACGCACGGCTCTGGTCTCTGCGTGGGCCATCGTCGTTTGACACGTAGATCTTGAAGCTCTTTGCCGACGAGAGAGGCACAGGGATTGGAGCTGTCGACCATTCGATGCACTCTGCGATCTGCTGAACGCTTGACCAAGATGCACCATCTAGGCCGTTCTCGACAATGTCGTACACCTTCTGGCGTGGCGCGTTGAATGTGATGGTGATCGGCTCCCAGCCTCTCAGATGATGAGGTATCTCATCGTCCTTGTCTTCCATGGCGGACAATGTTTGGTGTGGTGTGCTTCTTTGTAAGTGTGTGAAAGAGGCAGAAGTGTGCTGAGGGCGGAATCTCGGCTGGACTGGATGATCGCTCCTTCACTTGAAGTGGACTTCTTTACTAGCGTACGATGCGCTCAATTGCATAGCCATTGAACAATAAGCCCAAGGCCTCTCGAAATCTCCTCTCCAAGCCCTCGACGGCCTTCTACACGCCGATATTCCTCTGGTTCTCTGGGCTTCTGGCTTTGAGAAGGAATTTCTCCTCGAGGCTCCGCCTCCAATTCTCTGGTTTTCGGCCTTTGAAAAAGAAGAGGCTCCCCCTCCACCTCATCGTTCACATCCTGCAAGATGAGCTGTAATCCATGACCAATACCAATCTGTAGTTCCCATCAGCGAATTCCAACCATTAAGTCAACAACCTCGACTCACCTCGCTCATCGTCCTCGCAGCATCCTCCCCATCCCTCGGACGCCGATACGTATACTTCTCAATCGAGCCCTTCTCGTTCGGAATCCCAATCATCTGATCTTCTGCAGCAATTCCCCAAGCTCTCTCAAGGGCCTTGGCAAGCTCAAACACCGTCGTGTTCCTGTTGACGAGGATGGACTCCTCCCACAAATCGTAATCGTCATCCAGGCCCAACACAACGACCTTGAAGTCCTACGTCGAGGCCCAAGGTGCAACACGGATGGGTTCCTTCTGCTTTGAAACATCACTGCAGACTTTGACGAAGCCTCCGTTGGCCCCATATTTCATGATCTCCTGCAACGCCGTCATGGACAGCTCAAGAGTAACGGTGGTCTGAGGCCGCTCATCCACCTTTGCATTCTCTTCAGCCAGCATCGGCGTATCTTGTCCATCGTTTCGAGCTATCTCCTTGCCCTTGCCATTCACCTCTTTTGACTCTTCATCAGACTCATCCACAGCGCCATCTCCCCCAACACCCTTATAAAAGTCCTTCGACATCTTCAACGTTTCAATCAAAATCTCGTTTCCCCTGATAGTGCCCGGCGAAGGTCCGTTGGCCCTTCTGACGTCGAAGTCGTGCCAGCTGAGGTCGGAAAGCTGGTGATCGGCGTTGATGTCTCTCTCTAATTGAGCGAGGTCCAGCGGCTGGCGATCGGCGTCGATGTCTGCATCTACATGGGCAGGATCCGGCGGTTGGAGAGGATTGGCGTTCGGGCCGTTGAGACTTGGAATGTCGGAGAGCTCGTTGTCGGCTTTGGCATTGGCGTCTGGGTCGCTGGGAGGCGAGATCTCGGAGAGCTCGATGTCGTTTTCGGCGTTGACGCTGTCGTCCATGTTGGCGATTGTGGTATTGGTGGTATAAATGCAGCGAAGGAAAATGATTGTGGTCTGAATGGATGTTGTGAGAAGAGAACAGTATAGTGGAAAGAAGAATGAAAGCCTTTCCTTGCGGCGCGAAGAAAGAGGGAAAGAGCCTCTGCCCGACATCCAGGGCAATCGCACTCAAACAGAGAAGGAATGACTTCAGAAGGAAAGAGCATATGAGACCCACCCACTCACCTCACTCACTCATCTCCAAGCGCTTCTTTACACTCTCTCGACACGAATGTCATTTCCCCCCAATCTATGTACCCAGGCCTCCTCGCATACTAGGTATACATATGTACTCTTCCTCTCTACCAATGCCACCATTAGCATTAGCATTAAAATCTCCGTCTCCTTCCCACCCTGTCCAAGAGAATACGAAAAGAAGAACCCTTCCCAATGAATCGCTATGCCAATGCAAGTATCTCGATGCGCCCAGCGCCGAAAAAAATGTACAGAACTCCGTTTGTTCTTGTGTCGTCGTATTCACATGTCCCGGGTCCCAGTACAGATATGTATATTTGGTGGCCCGGGCGTGTTTGCGCAATCATATCCAGAAGTTCGGGGCCATCCTGGTCGTGGTCCAGCACCGCCGTAAAGGAAATCTGCCGTCCTACGCAGCAGCGGGGATCGGCTCATTAACAGATGTCGTGCTGGCTGAAGAAGGGATTCTTTCCCTTTCCTTTGTGCCGTCGACTTTCCCGGCTTCTCGTACCGCTTCCATGAACTCGTCTTCCGAGCCAACGTCCCATCTCTCCTCGTTCATCCAGCCGATTACTCCTAGAATCTCCTCTTTACTGCCGTACAGCTTCCTCTCGAGCTTTCCAAGACACGCCACCGCAGCACGAACCAGCGTCTTATCACCCTCGAAGACGAACACGTCCAGAACCCGTGAGACATGCTCATGCGAGAGGTGATATGCGAACAAACATCGGAAGATGGGGTCCAGGAATTCTTCCGGCGAGAGTCCGACGGCGGGGTTCGTGAGGTGGTCGTGAAGTTTCGTAAACTTGTACTTGAGAGTCGAGAGGCAGTACTTGTAAGTCCTTCCCATGGCGACTTGGTCGTGGACGAGGAAAGCGAGGGGTAGCGGGCGATTGAGCATGTTGGCCAGGAGAACGAAGGCCTGCGGAGGAGGCAGTAGAAGGCAGACAACTCCAGCGATGAGGTGCGTTCCGTAAACGTATCCGACATCGCTGCGGTACATGGCAAAAGCGCGGAGGACGTTCGTAAGCGATTTGTGCAGAGGACCGTCGTGTTGGTACATGCGGAGTTCGGGGTAGACATGAGGAACGTCACGGTCGATGGCATCCAGCCAGGCGGCTTCCTTGCTCTGGTTGCGTTCTTCGTCAGGCATCTCGGCGATCTTCTCTTCCAGGGCGTTTGCTCTTGCCAGAGCAGCTTCGAAGGACGTGGCGGACAGCTCGAGTTCGTTTCCAACCGCTTTCTGCCAGACTTCTCCCCTACTCCTGGGAGTCACTCCTCGCCACCAGAGTTCGCGTGTCCTGGGCTCCTTCACAACCGCATCCCAATTCGGCAGAACATGCTGGTCCCATATCCTCGCAATACTGCCCTGCATCTCCTCACGATTTTCCTTGTTCTCTTGCTCCTTCAAAGCCCTCTTCTTCTCCGCCTCAGCTGCTCGTGCCATCATCTGCTGAAACTCTTTCAGATGCTTCCTCTCCTCTTTCTGGCACTTTGGCGGCAGCCATGAAGGCCTCGTCCGTGTGAGAACAGCCTCCTTCTCCTTGCTGATCGGCAGAGGATCAATCATGATGTTGCCTTTTTGTACAGGAGGCACCACCGGCAAAGTTGGTAGCTCCTTCACATTCGCCATTGTCGCGCTTTTGGTCAAGCTCGGCCGAGGTGGGCTGCTGGAAGGTGTGTTTGACGCAGAATGCCTCTTCTCCAATGACAGCTTCTCCGAGTACTCTTCCAGCGCTTGTGATAATTGCCTCGCCTCTTCATTCAGATCCTCTGTCCACGACTTGCTCCTATGCTTTCGGCTGAGAGGCTCTCCAGGAGGAAATGCGGCGATCGTAGCGCTATGCGGCATCTGCGGTCGACCGTGCTTGGGTGATCGAGGCGAGGCGTAGTGACCGGTGGGTAGCGATGGACGTTTGGCTTGTTTAGGAATATTCGCAGAATGCAGATTTGCATGTGGTGATCTTCGATGCGGACTAGGCGTCAGAGATCGCACACCTCTGTTCATCGGCGGGGATTTGAAAGAATGGTATTGTCCTGGCATGGGCGAGATGGGGACGTTCTCCAAGATCGCCTCTTCTGGCACTTCCTCATCCTCATCGTTGTACTCCGCCTCCAGCTCTTTCGTCGTCTTCCTTCCGGGCTGCCATGACGGTCGTCTTTGGAGCGTGCCATTCTCTTTCGGTGTCTCGTATGAAGCTTTGGGCGTGGCGCTGGCCAATGTCTGGGGCGAGACGGAATACCCATTCTGCATGAATGGCTTGCTGGGCGAGGGCGATCGCGAGGGATGTCGTTGCATGAAGGGCGAGACAGGACTAGTGACGGCGCGCTGCATGCTCCGACCATTGGGCAGGTTGAGGGATTGATCGCGAAGGACGCCATTCACCGCTCCTTGAAGGCTCGGGTATCTCTGCCGCGAGCCATTGGGCAGTGGGCCGAGTGGAGAGCGCTGGGGCGAAATGGCGCCTCTCGTGCGAGGCAGCATCGAGATGTCTGAGGTGGTGAGCGACTTGGGCGGCGGTCTTCGCAGCGTCGGTCGGCTGTCCGGCGGCAGGTTGCAGTCGTCGCCCGAATCTCTCCCGCCGTCTTCCAGGTTGACTTCCTCGAAGTGGCCCTCCTTCGACGTCAACTCGGCATCTGAAAGGTCGTCCGAATTGATCGACGACGAGCTCTTGGAACTTTTCGAATAGCTCAGTTCCGGCGGCGAAGAGGGAATGCACCCGTCGTCGTTCACGCTCTCTACCGAGACATTCGCCATCATGATCTTCTCCGTCGGCAGACTGAAGCTCCGCAGGCCTCTCCCTTCAGCAACCAGCACACTCTCCGGCAGGCCAATGCCACACACCACCGCCGAGTCCACCCTCTTGCTAGGAGTCCTCGACTCGCCAGTGTAAGACTTCCTCTTCTTGCCCGAGATCAACGCGCGCCAAAAGCCATACTCGTGCGCTGCGGGAGTAGTATCAATATCGTCCAAGTGGTCGGGGGTGGATTTTGTCGTGACGAAGACGGAGGAGGGAGACCAAGGAGAGGATGCGCCGTTCTTGAAGTTGTTGTTGTAGTCGTCGTTGAGGCCCGTCTCAGTGACGGGCGACCAGGGGAGTCGCGGCGGGAGCCTCTGGGCAGGCATTGTCGCTTCCTCGATCAAAGGTGCCACCGAATCAAATCCCCTGTTTCCGTCTTCGCGCAGTCTCCACAGCCGCCGTCCTGCGCTTGGGCCGATCAGCCTCTCAGGGGCCGCGAATGACGGACTTCTAGCGGCCTTCTTCGATCAGAGGCGAAGACTGTTGGTAGCCAGCGTTGGAGGTTCCAGGACGGCTATGTATGCTGGGTCATGAAGTATGTATTATCGGCGTCATCGGCCAGCCATGCGTTTCGACTGTGGTTGGAAAACCCAACAACCGGGAAGCCTCAGGCGTGGCTGGGACGGATGCCGCTTCACGCTACCGCCCGGCGGATCGAATGGTTTGATGGGATTAGCCGCACTGAACGAATGGACGATGCGGCGCCTCGCCTGTGGGATGGGAGAGAAGAAGCAGAAACAGAACAACGATTTGAATAATGATAACGCAGTCCCAATGCTCAAGTGGCGGCTCCCAGAGCTCTGCCCGCGGTGCTGTGTGCTGGTGGGATGCGAACAGCAACAGCAACAGCTGCTGCAACTTGCTTATCGACGATCGACTCTGATGCGAAGCGGAGACACGAGAGGATCAGCTTTCGTGCATGCCAGACGGGAAGGAACAAAGAGAGCGGCCTGGCCAAGAACACCTCTTCCGTTTCTTCCTCTCAATGCCAACCTCCGCCGTCAGCACTACGAACAACAACGACAAAGCCTTTCTTTCGGCATCGTGCCTGGTGCCTGTCTGTCCGCCAGTTCGTGCCTGTTGCTGTGTCCCCACTCGTCAGATGAACCGCATCCGCCGCCAGCCGCGAACATCCCAGCACTTGAACAGTGTCCTTCCAAGGACCATTCCAGAACACAAACATCCTGGCGCCGCATCACCAGTTTTGATTGCCTAAAATATTGCAGCCTCAAGTAATCTCCGTTCGGCACGCCGCACATGCAATCCCAGCAATTGCTGTTCAAGATATGCCAACAACACTCTGTGCTTCGTCTGGCGTCTGCGAAAGACGGTGAGAAAGGCGTTGCAAGCGAGCCTGTGTTGCGTCATGGAACCGTTAGTTTACAAGCTTTTGGAGAAAATCGTCTGGCTCGCCACGGAAGTTTGAGGGTGAAATTGATGAGAGAAGAGGCGCACACGGCGGCGGTCCTTTCGTTGAGCGCAGCGCAGCTTTTGCCCAGAAACGTGCTGCTGAAACAAGATGCGGCTCTCGGGAGAGCATCCTTCATCTTTTTTCCCGCGGGCGCACAGGCGAATCAAGAGCTTTGCTTGGTTCGCAAATCCGGTTCACGCATCCGAGCTGAGACAGCTTCTGTCTGCGATGGAGAGGGAACAATGAAGGGCTAGGAGATTATGACTTACCATCGCGCCTGTGTGTTGGTCACACTGCACTCGTACGGCACCGACTCTTTGCTGCTTTGCTTGCGCCGGCGCATAAGCACGCATGCGAGTTTGATCGTATCGTCGACAGCCTCTGTTTCGAGTCAGTATTGGGTTCAATATGCCCCACTCGCACAACACCTTCTGCACGTCAAGCGCAAGCGCAGAGCAAATCGTGCGCTAGCTTTTCTCTTCATTGCCGCATTGAGAAGGTCTGCATGTGAAATGGTGTGAGGCAATACTTACTGATCATCAGCTTGCCCGCGGGCTGCTGAGCAGATGGCAATGACTTCACGTAGTGATAGCTCTTCTGCGCGACTTCAGTGAAGCTGTGATAGAGGTTGGAGAGGACGGTATTGATGCTGTTGTAAGATGTTGAAAGCAGCATGGCGTGCATCTGCAACTTCAGAGCACTGCAATGTCGTCAGCAAGAATCAACCATCATCACTGTCATTCACTCACTTCAGCGTCTTTCTATAGAAGCTTTGACCTGGCAGCTTCGAATACTCGACCGTCACTGCATCTGCAAGATCTGAAACGCTGTCAGCGCAATCCAAGTTCTTTCAGGGATCAACCTACTCGTTTTGCGTCGTCTTTCTTTATCTTTCGCCAAATCCAGTGTCCTGGTGTCGATCGCATTACCACAGTATGGGAAGTTACGCTCTTTCAACTTCGTAATGCTGTGGCCATCAATCTCAATATCGAAGTTTGCTCGACTCTTCTCAGCCTTGACCTCAACACCGAATTGCGGTATACCAGCATGCATGACTTGCATGAACTTCTCGACCACTTTGCGCTCCGTACTGATGACAAGAAAGTCGTCAATCAAACGTAGCAATACGCTTCTACCATCATTAACGAATCCAAGACATTCTCGTTCGAGCTGGGCGTAGAAGTAGCTGCATAGGATGCTTGACACGATCGACCCTTGTGGAATGCCTTTCTTCTGTCGATAGAATCGCTTGCCGACCTTGATCAGATTTGATTGAACGTGCTCCTTCAGGAATGAAAGCACACTTCGCCCGGTCTCGCGCCGCTGGTTGACCCCATTGACATAGACTGATCGTGTGCGACCTTGTTCAATGTCTGTCGACACCTCGCTTTGGAAGTCGAAGTATCGATCACCAGCGACGGCCTTGGTCAGGAACTTCCACGAGGGCTTCGATCCAAATCCTGGTGTCTCTTTGCTGTGGTTTCCAGCAAGCTTGGATCTCGAATACTTGGCCACCTGGTATTGGTCCTCGGCGATAATGTCTTGCATGAGCTCCAGTAGATGCTCCTGCGGAATCGTGTCGAAGCAAGCTTGAACGTCGACTTTTGCAAAGTAAAGGGGTCTGCCTTCAAGACCTTTCTGATGGAGCGACCGACGATATGACTGCAGACGTGGGAACATATCGTCCACCGAGAATAGGGCTGATCCGAGTGTTTCGGGACGAACAGTCTTCTCGTAGTTCAACACACTGAATGCAGGTGTCATCAGACTGTTGATGCTTCTGCCCAAGACCATCTTTCCTCGCTGCAGTTTCTGGACACGCCTTCTCAGGTTGATAATAGGACGCATGCCTCGCTCCTTTGGCAGCATACGAACGTGGCTCACGCCGAGTGCTCTCTTCGCCAGCATCTCTCTCACGACTGCGGGTTTGCATTCCTCCAGCATAGAATGTTTCAGAGAGCTGAGCGCCGGTTCGGCCATTTCCTTCCAGACATCGTGCCTGAAGTAGAACAGCTGGTTTCGGTGAACATTCGATTCGGTGACGTGGAAGTGGCCGCGGACCAAGGGGATCAGGAAAGAATCGAAGAGGTAATACAGAAGCTCAGCCATCAATTCCTGTCTTTTTGCGAAGTCGGTCCTGCTTAGACGGTGCTTTCCGTCCAGCTTGGGCGGCTTCAGCCAGCCCACATCGTGAAGTTGCATTCCTTGCAATGCATCGTGCAAGCTCGTGCTTTCAAAGCGACGAAGCCTGATGAAGCGGTCGATACTTTGGTGTACTTTATGAGCATTGTGTCGTCCAGTCTCGCCGTCTCCCCACAATTCGCTTGGAAAGACTCTCGACACAGCGGCACGACAGAATGCGGATACGTCACTCTCGGTCGAAGCCAGCTGGATCGAAGCATCGGTCGTAGAGCCTTCGAACTTTGGTCCTGGGCAGTAATGCTGTAGCAAAGCGTGGTATGAGCATTTCGAATGCCTCTTTCGAAGTCGTTTGACGAGGTCTTTCGCGGCGCCTCTCAAGCGCTTCGGTAAGGAAATATGTTTCGTGAACCCTGCTCCACTCGACTTGCCAGGCTTACGATTGGCAGCCTTCATCTTGTGTGCGATCTCCTTGTCTCGAAGGGTATAGTCACGGAACGGATCCGCCGTGTCTTTCGCATCGACGTTTGATTCAAGTACGTTGTGAAGCCCGAATTGCGCCGGAAAGATGTACTTCATGACATGGGCGGTCTCCTCATCACTCTCGGTATCACGGTATCGGTTGAGAACGTGGATTCGATTGAGGCCAACTCTGATTCCTCCCCTGGCATTTGGTTCTGCTCGCGCGTACAACATTCGATATCGCACAAAGCGGATATCCGTCAGTCCGCGCCTGGTGGACGACTGTGGAGAGTCTCCAATCTGTGTCTCTTTTGGTACCTTTCCGGACACTACTGCCTGGTTGAGCACTGGCAGATCGCACATTGGAATGCCGCTGAGCTGTATGAGATTGCTGCTGTCGGCGACGGGCGTGAAAAGACCGCAGTCCATCAACACATCTCCGATGAGCCGTTCTGCGGCCTTGCCCAGAAGATCAGGTATTGCTGTCCATGGATGCTTTCGTAGGGCTTCGGCGTGTTCATTAGACCCAACCGAATATATGCCAGGGATTCCAGGCACGATTACCGGGTCCACGCCATGATTGTTCTCTGTCACGTATCGTTGGAAGTTCTGACAGAGGATGTGCTTTGGTCGCTGTGTTCCTGCGGATCGTCGAAAAAGAAGCCAGATCACAAAGTCCACGATCTGGACAATATCAGTATCAATGCTCAGACAAGGTGGACTTACAAAGGATGCTAGAACGAGAGATGAGGTGCATTTCGTACCTCGCCCTGCTTGAACTCGCCTGGCGTCAAGGCAATGGAAGATTCGGAGTTGGTCAGCTGTTGGGTGAAGATGGTGAGATCTTCGTCCACAAAGCTGCTGTCATCGATCTGAATATGCCTGGAAGTGCCGACCAACGTCGTATCGAGGAGGCGCGAGACATGTTCATCTCCACTTTCGATGCCATACTGCTGAAGCCGCTTCCTCCTTTTCTTGGAGAGACGCGACGCGAGGTATTGCCGCAATGTCACCACTTCTCGGTAATACTTGCGTAGGAGCGGAAACGATGGCCGTTGAGCTGGTCCATTACTGTTCTTTTGTCGCTTGTTGGGATGTCTCTCGGCTCGAGATGGTCTCTTTCTCTTCATGATGAAGGCATGTTGATGGTGAATGTCGTTGATGAGGTCGAATTTCGGCAATTCGAGAACAGATAGAACGCGTCGCGTAAGCACGTGACCGTGCTGGAGCCATTCCTCCCAAATCTCCTAGCACAACTCCATCTCGTCAACTTTCCTACATCACACTCCTCTCAGCATCGAATGCGCCACGGGATGGTGTCCAGTCGAAGGCGATTGCAATGCACACGTACTCTCGCGGAAATTGTCGTGAGCTCTCTGCCACTGATGGACACTCCCTCACACTTTCCGAGGCTACTACATGTATCTGTAAGAGCCGTCGTCCGATCAGGAACAAGAACGAGAAGGCTGGACGGCGCTGCCTGATATGACATGCGACCTTCGCTCATGACCGGTCTGCGAGTCTCGTAAACAGCGATTCTTCCGACCACGAACTTCCGCTTCAGCTGGCACACATTGCTCGCTCGAGCCGATGTCGATATCGAACACGAACTTCAGTCCAGGCTCTCTGGGAGGCGATGGAAACAGTGGTAGCGCACGTCGTAGATGCCGCACTCAGCTTCGACCTCCCAGCATGTGTTCTCTAGCTGCGTCTTTGTTATTAATCCCTGGGCCCATTCCGAACTTTGTCGCCACATGATCTTGTCATCGAGAGACCCGACAATGACACTGGAACCAGAATTCTATTCGACGTAAAAAAGGACATGCACCATTGAATGACTAGCTCCAGACCTTGGACCTGATGACCCCACGCTCGTCTTACAGGAAGCTTCATGGTTTGGCGCGATTCTCATTCATAAGGAGGTCATCCGTTCAGCGAGACAACTAGGTATGTTGATGACGCTAATCTCTGCACATGCTCAGGAAAGGGTGTGATGTATGCAGCCACCCATAATTCGGAACTTCGGTGGCCGTCTGAGACCTGGTCAGGAGCATCATCCTTGTCTGTTGTACAAACGCCACACAAACAAATTGAGAGAGCACGCGTACAGGCATTGCCACGATCTGGCGCTTTCCTATCTTTAAGGACAGCGCTGACTTGAAATTTACTTCTGGCTCACGGCATCAACTCGATTTTAACTCTCAGAGGCTGCCCAAAACAGGAAGTGGTAGCGCTCCTTCGTCCATCCACAATAGACTTCGATCGACAGCAAGAACAGGACTGCGTCAACTAAAACGACAAATTCAGACAGCCAAATCCCCCAGGATCGATTTTTTTGACCACTGTGTTCCCTACCAGCGGCCAATCGACAAGGCCCTCCAATCGGGCGACAATCCCTTGAACGAGAGTATTCATTGTGGGGATCGGCCTTCAAACAAACAACAAGACCACAGTTTCAGCACAGTTGCCGAATCCAAGAGACAGCTGCACATAACCTTGGCCGCAACCTTGAGCTCTTCACGCCAGACATGACTGGAAACAGCGACGGCCTTGCAAATGGGATGAAGGTGGCATCGAAAGCACACAAGCTATACGGAAAGCATTTGCAATGGACACTAGATCATCATCGAAGGCTTCGCTATCTGACCGAGGGGCCCGCCGAAGACTACGTCGTGACTGTTCGGGGGAACGGCCTGACCATGGCAGATATCTTAGCCATTTCACAGTAGGTCTCTGTCCTCAAAATCCATGACTTCACTGACAACGCGAAGCAAGAAAGCTCGATGTCGATTGACAACGGAGGAGCCAGTTCTTCAGCGTGTCGATGCCAGCGTGGATTTCCTCGCTCAGCAACTTGAATCAGGCAGCGCGCTCTACGGTATGTCTGCAATCGCAAAGCTAGAACACAATCGATTGATCGGTCTACGCAGGGATCAATACCGGATTTGGCGGCTCTGCAGATACGCGAACCTCTCACACTGTGGACTTGCAGAAAGCGTTACTTCAGACGCTTTCAAGTGGCATACTCATACCTTCAGACATCGGGAACGATGCGTCTGCCGAATCAGAGACTGTCATGTCCCTCAACAAGCACTGTCTGCCAAGAACTGTTGTCAGAGGAGCCATGCTGGCGAGATGCAATTCCCTGATGCGTGGGCATTCCGCCGTCCGCAGGAGCGTCATCGAAACTCTACTGGCACTGCTGAACTTGGACTACATTCCAGTGATCCCGCTTCGTGGTTCCATATCTGCCTCTGGTGATCTCATGCCGCTCGCATACATTGCAGGCGCACTAGAAGGCAATCAGGGTATTCACATTAGCTGTCCACTTGGAGAAAGGCGTGTCGTTCTACCAGCAAACGAGGCCCTGCACCGAGCAGGCGTCAGCCCCGTGACTCTTGGCCCCAAGGAAGGCCTAGGCATTGCAAATGGAACAGTTGTCAGCGGTACTGTTGCCATTCTGGGAGTTCACGAAGCACAATATCTCGCCCTCTTCACGCAGGCTCTCACAGGCATGGCTACCGAAGCAATGCGCGGCTCGATCGACAATCACGACCCCTTCATCGCTGCTGCGAGGCCTCATTCAGGACAGGTCGAAGCCGCAGCCAACATCACTCGATTCCTGCAAGGCTCAGATCTAGCGACGAGCCATGGCTCAGGCGCGAAGATGGACGGCCTCGCTCAGGACAGATATGCGTTGAGGACTGCCTCTCAATGGCTGGCACCATACCTGGAAGATCTTGAGCTTGCAGCGCGGCAACTAGAAACAGAGCTGAACTCGACGACCGACAACCCGTTGATTGATGTTCAAGCTGGTCGGGTACATCACGGCGGCAATTTCCAGGCCACCTCTGTCACCTCCGCCACGGAGAAGGCTCGTCTCGCATTGCAGATGTTCGGCAAGCTCATCTTTGCGCAAGCCTCGGAGATCATCAATCCGATGATGAATGGTAATCTGCCTCCTAACCTCAGCTTTGATGACCCTAGCCTGTCTTTCACCTTCAAGGGTCTCGACATCAACATGGCGGCGTATATGTCAGAGCTCGGTTTTCTGGCCAACCCAGTCTCCTCACATGTGCAATCGGCAGAGATGAATAATCAGGCCGTGAACTCACTCGCCTTGATCTCGGCTCGATACACGCTCGATGCAGTGGAGATCGTTTCGATGATGGTGGCCGTCCATCTGTACGCCTGCTGCCAAGCTCTCGATATCCAGGCCATGTACAGCAAATCCATGGCCTGCATCAAAGCAGGCGCCTTCCAAGCCCTCTTGGATGTATTTGGATCGCTCCTCAATGGACATGAGCTCGATGAAGTAGTGGAGGCCGTTATGAAGGCGATTTGCAGCGGACTGAAGGAGGCCAAGACAAAGGACCTGCGGCAACAGGCAGTCGTTGCGGCGGACGCCACCGTCACGCCCATTTTCTCCTTAGCCTTCAGGGGAGACAAATCGCACGAGTTGAAGAGTCAACTTATCTCTGCGTTTCTCACCTGGAAGGAACAGTGCGTGAGCCTGATCGTCTCCTCCATCTCACACGCCCGCATCGAGTTCGCCACTGGAGCGACAGAAATCACACCTACCTATCTCAGTCGAGGCTCGAAGATCATGTACAACTTTGTGCGAAATGAGTTGAAGGTGCCACTTCACAAGGGACTCGTCGAGCACGCAACCTGCGACAGACCAAGTCCCGAAGGCATTCAAGTGCTACCTGAGGACAGAGCTCTCATCGGCAAGCGGGTCAGCATTATCTACGAGGCTGTGCGGAGCGGCAGGGTCCATGATGCTCTGATCGAGAGCTTGCTTTGACTTTAACGACACGACTCGAGTCACAGGAGTATGAAGCAGCATTTTGGCGATAGAAACGCTGACATATATTGTAGAATATCGATAAACCATAGACGGTAGACTCGTACGCACACAGCTGTTCACCACATGCCAGATCGGGAGTCGATGTCACAGGCCCGTCGGGACCTGCTGCCAGATTACTGATCCTGCGGATTTCGCAATTTTCGATCAGTTCGGATGCCAATGCTCACAGCGTTCATCGAGCTCATTTGCGGACGTATCTATGAAGACATGCCTCTCCCGTTGACCTCACAGTCCCGGACCAAAGGCTGATGTTGATAAGTTGATTGTTGACCTGCTCATGTTTCACGATGTCACTCTGGAGAGAGGAGCCTAATGTATGGTTTAAAAGGCCTGGATCAGCCCTGGAAACACTTCTTCGTACACCGCGACCTGGCAAAACACTTCCAAAATGGAGGAGAAAGAAGACGTCCATCCTGATCAGGTCGACCGAAAAGATGGCGACGAACCTGACACTGCGTCTGATCACAACGAGCCGCAGGAAAATACCATCACGCAGCCACCTCAGCTGGAGCAGTCCGTCTCAATAGCAGCCTCCATGCAAGAGCAGCCTAGGCGCCAACTCGCTATCATGGTCTTCGTCAACCTCGCCCAGCTCATCCAAATGTACCCTTACGGCGCCGCGATCTCTACCGCGCTCTCCATTGCAACCTTTCTACACAATGGCACTGAATCATCGACACAGATCATACCTCCTGGAGCGGAGAAGGAGATCAGTCACAATGCTGCCTGGATTGCAGCCGCATACCCTCTGACGCAAGGGACTTTTGTCCTCATGGGAGGCAGGCTGGGCGAGGTCTACGGTCACAAAGCCGTCCTGGTGGGGGCGTGTGTGTGGTGGTTGATCTGGAATCTCGTGAGCGGTTTCGCACCCGGCCTTGTCTCTCTCTGCGTTTTCCGTGGGCTATCAGGCATCGGTGGTGGTTTGATCACGCCCAACGCCGTGGCTTTGCTGGGGATCACGTTTCCGCCAGGCAAGAAGAGGAATCTGGCTATGGGTTTGTTCGGTGCCATGGCTCCCGTGGGTGCAGCCGGGGCGAGTGTAGTCGCCCCGTTGTTGGTGCAGCTGACGCAGTGGAAGTGGGAGTTCTTTTTCATTGTCATCGTCGGAGCGGTGGTGTTTTCGTTGATGGTGGCGAGTCTGCCTTGGGATCGACCTGTCGATGGAGAGGGGAAAGTCGACTGGGTGGGCGCCTACCTTGGGGTAGGTGGGCTCATTCTGTTCAACTTTGTCTGGAAGTGAGTACATCATTTCTCCCTGTCCATGAGAGACTTGGTGATACTGACTTCGATGATAGTCAAGCGCCAGGTGTTGGCTGGACAGAGCCATACATCTACATCCTCCTCATCATCTCGATCCTCCATCTCGCCGCCTTCATACTCTGGGAAGCCAAGTTCGCCCGCTCTCCAATTCTCCCCTTCGACATCTGGAAAGCACCCTCTTTCAAGCTCATGCTCCTGGTCGTCTTCTTCTCGTTCATGTCTTTGGGTATCTTCCTCTGGTATTTCACCCTGCTGGGCTTGAACATCCGAGGATACTCCCTCATCGAGAACGGAGCCAATTACCAGCCCCTTACGATCTTGGGCACCGTGGCAGCGTTCCTCTCGGCTTGGATGATTCCTCGATTACCAGCCCAATACATCATCGCCATTGGGAACGTTGCACTACTCGTTTGCAATGTTCTCCTCGCAACGACGCCCCGACATCAGACGTACTGGGCCATGATGTTCCCGGCCATCATGGCAGCTGCCTTCACCGTAGACCTCATCTTCGCGGCCTCACAAATCATCGCCTCGGGCAGCGTGGGCGAGAAGCATCAAGGCGTTGCTGGATCGCTGATCGGTACGCTGCTGAGTTATGGACTGAGCACCGGACTGGGCTTCGCGGGTACGGTTGAGACGTATACGAATGATGGAGGGAAAGATTTGCTTGGTGGGTATCGACATGCCCTTTATCTTGCCATCGGTATGGCCGGCTTCGGGTTGGTGGCTAGCCTGTTGTTCTTGAGGATGCCCAAGAACACCAAGGAGGGATGGGACGAAGGTCAAGAGGAGGGTGTCGGCAATGTGGCATATGCCATCCACCAGGGTGTGGAGTTCGGACCCATGAGAATGACCAAACGCCCGTGCTGCTCAATGTGCGACTCTCTTAGGCACTGGTGCCATGGAGAAGCTGCCTTTCTTGAAGACCGAGATGACAAGGTGAGTCTTCGAGAGACTTCGCGTGTGCTATCTCGTTGGATGGAGCTAAGCGGTCTTCGAAGTTCGACGAGCTGATGCGAGACCTTCTCCAAGTACCTTCCGCATTTGGAAGGAGGACTTCACAGGTTTAGCAAGTTACACTTCAAGCCTAGCACCAGAAGGGACGTTCTCGGAAGTTTACCATCGGCAGTATTCCAGATCTGTCACGGCAGAGCTCGTAACTGTGGTTGTGGCTAGCTGAGCTGAAGCTCTGTGGTTTGTACTTTCAGAGACGTGTTGGTCACCGACTTGCTTTCGACTGCGACAAGTAAGTGATCGTTGCTGGACATCGGCTCGGCAGGAATGAGAATGGAGAGACTCTCTCACTAATGGAAGTTGAACAGGGGTTCGCACGATGATGTTCACTGGCATATGCATTGTACCTGATCTGCAGCCAGATCCGGATCTCACGGGAATACCAAGCACCTCTATAAGCTTCTGTAAGTCTCAGCCTCGTTGCGGGGTTGCCACGCTGGAGAACTCTTCGAGAACACCTTCCATTGAACGAACATCTCTTTAGGTTCTCGGGACATCTACGCCATGCGCCCAGAGCCAGACATCAGGTACGCTGGTGGTCTCAAAGAGACCCTCTCTCTGCCGCTCGCCGACGGCCGCGCCGTCGCCCTTCTCGCGCATGACAAACGGACTGAAACGTGAGTGGTATGGTTGGTGCCACTTCTGACCGAGAGCCGGCCCAATGCAGCTACCCAGTCCATCGCGAACGAGATCCAGACCTCTAAGCGCTGTGCATTTGAACAAGCAGACTTCGGGGGCGTCCAAACATGGCCAGCCAGACGGACACCCTCCATCACGAGAGACGCGAGAGTGGCGCCGTCACAACTCAGTTCTGTTACTCTTTCCATCTTCGCTTCAAAGTGAGGCCGCACATTATGCACAGCTCGAGGCCAGCATATAAGATGGACGGCCCTCCCGCCTATTCTCTGCCTTACAAGAAGGACAAGTTACAAGTCTCGCCGTCATGAAGGTCTCCAGCCTCCTCATCAACGCCTTCTTGGCAAGCACCGTCTCGGCCGGCTGGATCGTACGCACAACTCATTCTCAATTGCAGCTTCTTGAGCTAATCGTCGGCAGTATCCTTCCAAGTCCTGGCGATACATCACCCAAACCCTCCCTGGATCTAGCTACCGCAAGCGCGATGCCGCCGACCCTGTACGATCACCTACTGATCCTCTCCCCAAAACAACAAACCCTCGTGCTAACGAGAGCAGCTTTCGGAACGTCTTGTCGAGCGAGGTGGTGGGGATCTGTACAAGGCATGCAGCACCCTGAACATGGTGAGCAAGTACAACAAGTACCCGATCAATGGGCTCTCCGTCGGCGGAGCCTCCATCGAGAACGATCCAAGAGGCAGAACCCCCATCGATTACAATTCGTACACGACCAACTCTGCATATGGGTGTTGCGTGCTCGCGCAGCAGATGTCCGACTCGGCGGGATTCTACTACATCAGCGCCCCTGGTCAATACTACGGTCTTTTCGGCCAAGGCAATAACTGTCTCATCATCACCACACAGTCAGTCTCTTCCACACATCGAATTTGTATTGAACTGGCCCGCGGACTGATCAACGCAGATTCTGCCAGTACCCAACCACCCAGACCATCATTCTCGGCGCACAGTACAACGGCAGCGAGCCGCGCGGCACGTCGTATGGCAACTGTGAGTGTTTCTACCCGGTGCGCGCAATCAGCGCGGCTAACGGTTGTAGATATGGGCAATGGACGCTGCGGACCTGGCTTTACCGTCGCGCAGGACACTCGCGATGGCTCTGTCTGCGCTTCGGGTGAAGCTCTCAGTCTCGTCAATGGTAGTTATTCTGCAGCGTCCGCGAGCGCTTGCAGTTACACTGGTCCCGGAACACCAGACCTTGGAGGCCCTACTCCTGCTGGATAAGCTCGACCTTGCACGACGGAATGAGCGAGAGTCCCTGACCAGAATAATCGTTGACAGAGATGAGCGCATGGAACCTCCGGTTTGCTTGTCTGCCGGTAGCTTATGAGGTATGATGAACAAATCGTCAGTATTGTTGTCCAGAAGTTCGAGTGACGATCCTGCATTTGGCCTCATGCGTACGCTTTCTTCTGGCCAGATATCAAGATCGAGCTTGGGCGAATAAGAGGATGGTGTGGTGCTTTCCAGAGACGTTGAAAATCCTTTGATCAAAGAAATTGAGGTTGTCCCAATCGTGACTTTCGTTGTCGATGTCTACATGATCGTGCATCCAACGCCATACATGGCCCTTTCAACATCGCCCTTGACGAGGTACCAATCCGCTCTCCTCTCAGCGAACTCATAGACCTCCTCGGCGGGGAAAATCCCATGATATCTCTGCGAATCCGCAATGATGGTAGCCAATTCTTTCGATTGCAGACTCGTCGAGCTGGCTTTCCCGGTCAAGATACTCCCTCTTTTGCCCGCTTTAGCATTGGACCCAAAGACACTCGCCGGCGGGTCGATATACACGAGATAGATCTGAGACATCTCTCGGAGCGCTTCGAAGTACGGCATTAAGGGCTTCTGCTTCAATGTAGTGATGAAGGCGTGGTAGTGGTTAATGTCGGAGATCAGTTTTACGGCGCCGTCGACGGAGATGCGTTGTCTTTTGAAGTGTTTGCAGAGAGCGCCGAAGAGGCGGAGACCGACTTCTTGGTTGAAGACGTCCAGCATGTTCTTGTCAGTACTACCGACCAGCATGCCGGTATGCCCTGAGACCATGTCGACTACTTGCTTGGCGGTTGCTGATGGACCGATGTCGACGTCTGCTGGATTTGTGACATTGAAATCGCCCGGGCTTTGAGTCGTCGCGCAGATGTATTCGACTTCATCGATGAGGACGTCGATGCCTTTGTTGAGACCAGCTGCAACACGTTCATCCAGCATCTGCTCGAACTTTTTCTTTTCCTTCACACCAGCCGCCAAGAAGTCGTCTGATTCCAGCAACTTGGTATTGACAAGCTCCTGAGTGTAGAAGACGTCTATCATTTGTTGAATCAAGTCTCCAACGTTGACCAGCTCTAAGAATGTGACCAGAGGCTCGACACCAATATGTGTGCTGGGATCAGTCGTTGATTCTGACTTAAACTTGCGGACCTCTCTCGGGTTGTAGTCACCAAGATGTCCCACGGCCTTGTCGAACCCGTTCTTAACGTGTCGATTGCCAAGGATATCGAGCAGCGTCACGAAGATACGCTCGCACTGCTTCTTGGCTTCGTCGCCATCACTGCCGCCCATCTGAACCATCATTGCTGTTCGCTCTATTGAGGCTTTGGCCAGATGTGTCAGATTAAGCGCGACCTCAATGCTGAAGAGAGACTTGATGCCTTCCAGTCGTGAGTTCATGATGGCAGTCTTCGCCGCTAGCTCTGTCGTGGGAGGGTCTTGAGAAGGTGTGACGGATCGTGGAGGCGGTGTCGAGCTTGTCAGTGTCGGAGTTCTAGGTCGCGACGCAGATGGGTTGTACGAGGTGTCGATAGAGTCCAAGTGTGCAGATGATCGAGATGCGATGTTTGTTGCTTTCGTGGTTGCGAAGGGCGACGACATTGGGAATGTTGGTAGCGCATTGACTGGCATCATGACCACTTTCTTGAACGAAGACAAGAAGTCTCGCTTAGCCGCCTGTCGATTAACGTTCGACATGAAGAATGACTCCGTTGATGCTTCTTGCTCTGATAGTTGCTTCTCCCATGCGTCCACCTCGTAGCTGGCCTTGGTGGTGAAGTTCTGGAACTCTTCGGCAAGGAAGAGATCAATGTGCTTTTCGAAACACTTGACAATCGTCTTCCTCGAAGCCTCCACAAAGTCGGGCGGTGAAGCTTTGGTGGGCTTCAGGGAGGCCACCAAGCGCAGAGCCTGTGCAAATGTACCAGCGACGGCTTTGACATAGGTCTCGATCCCTCGTTCATGCGCCTCGTCAAAGAGCGATGTCAGATAGTCAGACACGACGGTTTCACACAGTCGTGTCCAGAAAGGTGTAAGAACGTCTACCGAAAGGGGAAAGACTCTGTCGATGATATCGGCCTGTTGTACCATGGTGGAAGCTAACTGTTCGAAGAATCGCTGGGAAGGATTGAGGTCGACATGTCCAGGTGCCACATCTTGTAGGCACTGCAAAGGGTCCCCTATCCGCTGGGTTCTGGTCATAATCGGGTGATTGGAAATGAACGAGTCTATGCCGGCGTTGCCTCCATTCAGTGTCACCAACACATGCGCATATCTTTGCATCCGTCCAGGAACGTCGTCAGCTGCGTAGCCTTGTTCGAACTCTTGCAAGACTGCGTTCTCGAAGACACCCATCATAGTATTCAGTTTCTCGTCTCGTTGCTCCCAGCCATTCGCGAGATCGCATTGTGCAAATCTCTTGAGGTTTGATAATATTTGTGCCTGCTGCTCAGGATCGCGGTATGTGCGAAAGATCAGTGCATCAGAGTGTCCTTTCGTGCGCGCCAGATCAAGGTAGATGGGGGCCAGGGAGCCATATATCTTCCCAAACTCCTGCCTCGCATGGCCACGTATTGATCGTACCCGTTTAAATATCGTCAAAGCCGCAGCGGTATCCACAGATCCAGATGCGGTCTTTGCAGGTGAAGAAGGAGAGCCAGATACGGTGAGATCCTCGAAGCCGTCTGAAAGCGTGGCTTTCCTCTTGTGTTGCGGGGATTGTGGCTGTTCAAGAGACTTTCTATACCGCTGCTCTTCTACTCCAGCATCGAATAGTGTCACACTTCCAGCATGCCGCCGCCCGCTGGCGACTCCATTGGTCTGATGTACGGCCGTTTTCCTGCCCTCGTCCGCTTGCTTCAACTGAGCCTCGGTCTTCCTCTTCATGGCCTCTTCCACTCTCTGTCTCGCTTCTGCCTCATTCCAAGCACCCATCTGTTTCATCTTCTGTATCCATCTTGTGTCGTCGTACACCATCTCCTGGTACCTCCGCGAAACACGAGCAAAGCGCATCAAATCCGAGACGGGTAGGTAGTCCAGGATGGTCGCTATGAGCTCGGCGGGCAGGTACGGTTTCGATTCGACCATGGAGGTATTTCGCAAAGAAGCGAAGACATTCTCGTTGCTGCGCGCGGGGGCGCCATTGAGTTGGACTTTCTTGAGGTGTTCAAGGTGGGATGCGTTGCGGACATGGCGGGACTTGCTGGCGCTGTGACCGAGCGTAGGCGTGGACCGGCCGCTCATGGTGGCAACAGAGCATGTTCAATCTGTTCAGAGCATTCTTTGGGTGTAGAGGGGCGGTTTGGGAGCTGACGTCGGCTGGAGAGTGATCGTCGCTTCCTTCACATGCGAGTCTCGCGTGTCTTGGAATTGAGGGGTGTCTGAAGCTTGCTGAGACTACGCCGGATTAACGTTCTACCGGGAGACGTGGCGGAAAGGGGTCGCTACTTCACACTTCACGTCGACTCCCAACTCCAAACATCCCATCAATCTCTGTCAATTGATTCATCCGCCTCAAAATCTGGCCGATTAAGCAACCTCGCTCCTGTTCCATTGAATGCCAGCAGCCCTGCATGCACAGTATCTCATCTGTGCCAGCACCATCCGGATTTTGCCAGAAATCGCCGACGTCCAGATTCCCCTTGTCAGAACCTCCTGGACTCTATCCACTAGCTCACCGAGCCCAGCATGCCCCTTCAGTTGCCCGGGGAATTGGAGCATCGTGTGCCATGGTCCTCGACGAGGGCGATATGATCGTTTCTCAGCATACGCTAGAGAGCACGTTGATTCTATCATAGCAGAGTAAGAGGTCGTACTTACTACTGGAACTAACGAAGTTATCCCGCCAAATGGTGCAGTGCCAAGTGTGCTGGTATAATAGACCGTTAGGGTTATAGGCCCAGAGAGGACAGAAGACACGGGCTTCTATACGGAGTTCCAACTACAGTTACCATCTTGCATATACAAGCAAGTCAATGCAGACGCGATTGGTACGTCCGTACACCGTCTCTCAGGCATACCGGCGTTGCGAGCTCGGATAGGACGACATCCAGCGCAAGTGTCTCTTTCCAGGTCGATCTATAAAGGCCGCGCGAACCCTCTCTTACCCTCGAAATATTCCAACTCTACCTTTTCTACCTCACCACTTCTCAACCTTCAAAATGCAATTCTCCGCTGTCCTTACAACACTTCTGCTCGCCCTCGCGAGCGCTCATGAGCATCTTATCGATAGCCAGCAATTAGGAGCGCGAGCAGATACCTGCTACTGGACATGTGAGGAGGTGCGTTCACAACAACGACTTGTCTCTGTGGTCCACCATAAAAGCTGACATCGCATGTGCCAGTATGGCGGCACGGTCCCGTGTGAATGCGGCGCGCGGTATAGCTGCGGTCAGGTAATATGGGAGTGTGTAAGTCTTCTCGTGGTGAGGTTGAGCGGTGTTGACTTGAGACTGACTTGAGGAACGGAAGGGTTTTGGACCGACGATTTGATGGGCTTAGAAGAGAGTTGGGCGGATGATTTGGTGTTGTGGTTTGGTCGATGCATCGAGTATGTATGGCAGTTCATATAATGGAAAGGACAAGGAGTCTACCGGAAGAGAAGACGAGAGCTTGCATTGAATGTTTCCTAACTGGTTCCCATTCTCTTCATTTGTCTGCTGCTTCATTTGATGGTTATGTTTTCCTTTGCTTGCTGATGCCCTTGCGGCTGAAGTAGATGATGCTACCTAGGCGACATCCCTCTCCAAGAGAAGAAAAGGACATTGACTAGCAACGAAACGAAAGGTCGGATCAATTACCACCACTACTCATACCAACGACAAGACGCCAGTCTCGCCGACACCTCTTAGCCGAACCGCTTTGACGGGAAACACGTCTCCCACTCATCCCCGTACAACGCAAGTAGCACGAAGTTATGCACAGCCTGACGAACGGACATGACATCGATGTGATGTCTCGAACACGGGATACCAATGCCCCCATTCACACACCGCAACCCCAGATTATAAATTCGAACAGGTGCCCCATATCGCCAAAACCTCGGCATGCTGGTTCGAAGTCGAATTCATGGTCAGTCTTTGGGCTTTGACTCTCGCAATCGTATATGAAGGACCAGTATAGCTAGTCAAGTTGGAAGGCGTCCAATGTGTTCAGTCGGTCGCTCTCCGGCCGTCTACAGTAGTCCATAGTCCTTGGCAAAGTCTGGCCCCTTGCCTTGATACATTAAGACAGACGATACCCCATCATCTACTGTCCATCATTGCCAAAAGCTCACTCCAGAGGATCCCATCAAAAATGTATTTCCAAACCCTCCTCACGACCCTTCTCTTCTCTCTCCTTGCGAGCGTCCACGCAAATCCTTTGGGGGAAAGCCAACAACTGGAAGAGCGCCAGAATAGGCCTTGCATGTGGGATTGCGCAGAGGTGCGTCGTGGCAGAGCCGGTCTCATTATCAATATTACTCCGCATTGCTAATGTCTCGATCCGATAGTATGGCGGCAGGAATAATTGTATTTGTGGCGAGAGATATGTCTGTGAGGGTAAGATCTGGGTTTGCGTAAGTCATCAACCGGGGTATTCAGAGCGTGGCCTGGGCTGACTTGTAGAATAGGGAAAGGGATGGGAGTAGTGACCGGCTTGGCGAAGAGGCGTGGCGAAGGAATGTATCTTGTCGTCGGCCGGTAGTCCACCGGATTAGCACCTTCTCACTCGATCGTTCTCCCCTGTATTGTGCGTTATAGCGTGTGGCAAAGGAAATGATCTGTGGCAGTGCCGGCTTTACTCTTTAAGCAAGCGTCCAGCGTGAAACCGCCTAGGCTAGGCTCTCCGCGTTATCTAAGCCCTAAGCGGCAACGAACAAAGCTAAGTTTCTGCTCGTCGTGTGCGTTCAACGCACCGATCGAGTGAGAATTAAGCAGCTTTTAGCGTGCTGCGTTCTCGTCTTATTACCTCATCGCCGCCTTAAACTAAGTTAGGCAATGCGACTTCGGCTGCACCGCCATCGCTGCCACACGCTACAACGCACATTGCAAGGGTAGAACGATCGAGTCAAAGTTGCTAATCCGGTGGAGTAAACGAATCGAAAGGCTTCGGCAGGCTCCATTGAGACCCTCCTCCTTCCGGTCAAACTGGAAGTTTAGCTCTCTCCACGAGAGTGCGCGAATCTAAGCCACTAGAGGGCTTGTTATACTCTTAGCCCTTCTCGAGAAAGCTGGGGATTGCTAGAGGCATCTTCTACTTTGACCGGAATACCGAGGGTACAGTATGGCTCTGTCTCCCGATGCATGGAGTCCGGGGAACACTTCCTCATTCGCACCCCAGCACAGCCTTATGACTGCCCTCATAGCGCGAGATCCTCGGTATCGTCGATCGAATCTCATTATCCGCATGCTTGGTCTCTTCGCACCGAATCCGTAATCTTTGACTTTATCGCAGACGTAAGACCTTAAAGATCCAAGCCGAATCACATCCAATGCATCCAGCTGGTCGCTCTCCGGATATCATGGTCCATGCTCCTTGGCAGAGATGGTATGAGAATATCATGCTTGCTTGCATGTACATATAAACCGGCAGCTCGTTCCCATCTCTTTGCAATTGGCACAGCTCATATCTTCTACAATCGACAGCGAAGATGTACTTCCCCACGGTTCTGACAACCGTCCTTCTCGCACTCTTCGCGAGCGTCCATGCCAATCCTCTCGAGGGCCAGCAGCTAGAAGAGCGACAGAGATCCTGCACGTGGAATTGCCCAGAGGTGCGTCGAGCGTCTCAACCACATCTCTGTCAAGCTGACAACTCCTCAACCAGCGTGGTGGCAGGGCGAACTGCATTTGTGGCGAGAGATACGTCTGCAATGGACAGATTGTACTTTGTGTAAGTCATATTGAAGAAGTGTGGTCCGGCTTGAGACTGAATTAGCGGAAAGGCCGGTTAAACAGAGCTGTCGTAGAGAGACTTTCATCTGGTGATCGACGGTAGTAGACGGATCGAAGGGGGCCCGGGAACTCCTAGGCTGGATTTCACCTCGATAGAGAGATGGTTCAATGAAGGATGATTCAGATTCCCATCCCAGTGCGAGAGCATTTCTTCCTCTCCAGGCGCAGTCCGTCCGCTGCCCATGCCCAAGACGATCGCCCCGATGTCCGTGAAGTTGAAAGCCGGTGTCGTTCTGTAGCCACGCGTAAAGATCGCCAGTCCGCAGATCACAAGCAACGCGAGGATGTTAATCATGAACAGGGCGATGATGAACTGCGTCTCGCCAATGCGGAGTCTCGCCACTTGAACAGTCGTAAAGTTTGGCTGAGTGTTGGTCTCGTTCGTAAAAGCGTAGCCACCTAGTGCCTCGAGGATATCGTCGAGGGCGGCAACGAGAGAGTCTTCAATAGCAGGTAGAGCGGCCTCGTTATTGGGGATCGATGCGTTGAAGTTGGGCTGATTGAGTTTCATCTGCGCGTTGGTAATGAAGTTCTCGCCGATCGATGAGACGTAAAGAGTAGTCTCAATCAACGCCAGCGATGCGAGAGCGCGTAGTGTCCATTCGCGGAGGTAGCCAGCCGGATTCGGATCGTATGCGTCGAAGGTCTCGTTCTTGGTGACTTGGATCGTTCGGTTTGCGATGGAGACGCTGACGATGAAAGCCGCCGGCTCGAAGAATATCTCGCATTGTGTTGTGTTGAGGAAGTTGTAGTCTCGCCCAGCTGCCATGGATACGTAGAAGGGTGATGTGCCGTTCGTGAAGCCGCAGCAACTGCCGGCACTCCAGCCTACTATATCGTTTGGATCTGATCCAAAACCTGCGTGTGCTGCTGCACCGGGTGGTGGCTGGTCCCATCGTTCATTTGGCCGACGACCTTGCTGCCAGAACCAGTCTGGAATCCCAGGGATTCCTTCGGTGACGTTGGCGGATAAATTGAAGTCGGCTGATGCGTTGTAGGTGCACTTTGCTGAGGTTAGGTAGCCGACTTCAGTGAAACTATAACTCAGCATCGTGCCAGATGCGCTTGGAGGGTCTTGCAGCCCAACGGTAGCACCAGCTCCATATGACCGGTCGACGTATTGATATCCGGTATTGTCTAGCTTCGAATGGTTTCGGGGGACGCCTGGTGGTGTACTTGCAGTACCTATCGATTGCAGTATCTGCCCACTCTGCCTTCTCCCAGGGCAATTGGAAAAGCTGCTGTTGAATTTCGAGACCTGCAAGCAATTGTAGCTAATGGCCGCCTTAGTATCGTAATCGCCGAGGAATGGGTAAGAGCCGTCGCCAACTTGGACAGTCCGCAAGTAGGTATGCTCGATACCCGTGACAACCTGTGGCGTGATGGCACCAGTCCATAGCCACGCAGGTACAAGATATATCGCACTGAGAAATACGGGGATGAGACATGTTCGGAACGGCAGATAGGTGTTGATGGACCTTGCAGAGATGGCACTGCACAAGCGTAGCTGGTCGATGGAGAGCCGGCAATCCGCCAAGGTCGATCGCAAAAGCAGATCGCACACGCTTCCGACGGACCAGGTCCAAAAGAAGGCGAATATAGACGCAATGATGGTGACGACGACTTGAAGCGATGCTCGGCTCTGCGTGCTGAAGTTGTATAGGCCGGAATCGCTGGAGAAGGTGGTGTGTGACCAGTCCAGACCCGCCGGTACGCAACTGAGGGCGAATGAGAGAAGGATAGCCAGGATAGGACTCCTTCGCTCCCACGCGCTGGCTCGTCGTCTTCTAGCAGCTGTTCGATCTTGAATGTAAGATTTCCCAGTGGCACCATCTTGCATCTCCACCAATTGGTAGGTCGAGTCGTCCGCCATGGTGGGATATCGTACAAATCGTGGACAAAAGGCCAAAGGAAGAAAGGGAGGGATAGAAGAAAAGTGCAGATGGCTTGGAGATTTGATATACTTAGCTGAACAACACTGTAGGCTGAAGGTGAGCGCATTCCTCTTTGGGCAGCCATCCACGAGCCGTTGGCATTAGTAGTATCAGGGCTATGTTGTCAGTATGCAGAGACATGAGCCATCAATCTTGTGCCATCTTTCTCCAATACGTTGTCTGTCTCCATAGTCGTCGGGAATCGGTCTCGTTGGCATGTAGGAGGCAAGAACAACGGAGAGGAGAAAAAGTGGCAGGTGAGACCGGCTCACATGGATCTAAACTGTAAATGGCATAGCACCACATCTCACACCTCACGCACCTGTGTCACGCAGCTAGCCCATTGATGACTGTATATCGTTGAAACGCCACATTCTGATGAAATCTAAATCAATTCGATGGATTGGTGTAGTTATCTAAGAAAGAAAGAATTACTAAAGATCCTTCTAAAAAGAGGAGTTAAAAACTCTATACTAGGCTAACCCCTTTAGTCGATTATGTAATACCCCTATATCTACTATCTCGTAACACACCCCCTTATCGAGGGTAATAGTAATTAGCGTCGATACTATAATAATAAAATACTCTATTAGTAAGTAATATAAACGCCTAAGCGAGAAGTCGAACCTATAACTATAGTAGTATTAAAGTAAGTAAATATTTAGAGACTAAGAAACTTAAAGGAGTTTCTCGGCCTATAATTAGCTAACGCTAGAAGTAGCGGCAATCGATAGATTAGAGCCTAAGAGTAGCTTAAATCTAATAAGAAACGTAGTAGCTAATTAGAGCGTAGGAAATAGCTTAAAGTTTTAAGCTATTAGGCTAGGTATATAATAGACCTAGTAGGTAAATAAAATAGTCGTGCTTCTAAGGAGGTAGTAGCTTAGTAAGGCTATTAGCTATTATATTAGCGGTTTAGAGGTACTTAAACTTAATAGCTCTAGTCTTATACTCCTACCTAAGCTAGTAATTATAGATATTAACGTACCTAAGCTTAGTATCTAGCTTATACCTCTCGGTTATAATAAGGCGTAGGGTTTACTAGTTATCGTAGTAGAGTAGGGGGGTATCGTCTAGTTTTAAGTAAATAGACTTAAAGAAGCGTTTCTACTATATTATACTAGATCTAGCGTAGCTAAGGGCGAGTAGCTCTACCTCCGTAGATAACTTAGTAATAGTCTTCTACCTAGCGGCTTTCTACTTAATAGGCCTACCTTTAAATATAAAGACTAGTCCCTTAGTAGACTTCTAGCCTAACTCGTTACTAAAGGAAGTATCTAATACGCTAAGAAACTCTAATACGGGTATAGGTAAATAATATAGGTAGAGCTTAGGCCCGTTAGCGGCTATAGCCTACTTCTTTATCTACTTAGAGTCGTTATTAAAGGTTAGCGGTCCGTAGGTAATAGAAAGGTGCCTACTATTATATAGATATCTAATAAGGTAATCTATAGCGAGTTAGTACTACTTCGAAGGATTCGTAAGGTATTAAGAGAGGATTAAGACGGCCTTTACGATATTAGGCCTAGTCTAAGTAGTAGTATAGTTAACGCTACCTACGCGAGCTTAATACTTATAGACTTCCTCTATAGTAGCTTACTTACTACTAGCTACGTTAAAGTCGATTAAGGTTAGTAGAGGAGTCTTAAATGCCTTCGTATAAGTAAGTTCGAAGCGTATAGCGATCTTATTAATATACTCGGATTATAAGAGCTAGATATAGTATTACTATCGATTACGTATAACTTTAATTCTAAGAAACTAGTTAAGTAGGCCTTATTAAGTAATCTTAAAGGTATCGAAGAGCTGCTTCTTAAAGTTAGCGACTCGCTACTAGTACTTATTATAGTATAGAAGTACTAGATTATCTATATAGAAGAAGATTATAAGGTACTCGTTCCTATATAGATATAGGTAGCTAGGTACCTACGTAAGGCTAAGTAACTCTAGTTTAGTAGTAAGCTTAGTATACTAGAGTAGTAGTAATTCCTTAAGGCTATAGAGTACTCGTTTAAGTAGAAGGGTATACCCTAGGCGCTCGAAACCTTCTAGTAGGCGTATATATATTATATATAGTAGTAGTAAGTTAAGGAAGGCGTTAACGACGTCGAACTACTCTACCTCTAGATTAAAGATAGCTATAAGGGCGTAGAGGAAGCGGAAAACCTTCGCTACTAGGGTTACTACGTATATCTCGAAGATAGTCGATTAAAGATTACCCCTCGTATAGAGCTAGGCCTTATACTTAAGAAGCTTACTAAGCTCGTTAAGTTTATATTTAAATACCTACTTTAATAGTAGTAGATATCTAAAGCGCTTAAAGTTAGCCTTATAGATCTTAATCTATAAGAAGGTAACTATATCTAGCCTCTTTTAGAACTTAATATCGATTACTTAGCGCTAGTAACGAGCGTCTAAACGCTTTATAGCTTACTTAAAGTTAAGCGGCTTAGGTAGAAGTTTCGTATAGTAGATCTTTAGTAGTAAGAGTATTATAACATTATTAAGCGTTATAGCTACTATTATATATATAAGAACGTTAGTAATAGCGAAGTTAATAAGAAGGTTATTAACTCGTAGTCGTTTACTACTTCCGTACTTACTAAAGTAGAAGCTAGCGCCTTCGTCGTTATTAGGGGACTATTCTATAAGCGGAAACTACTACTCTACCCCTTTAGGGGTATACCTAGAGGTAGGCCTATTATACGTAATAATACTATCTATCTAGTCCGCTCCGCTATCCGCGGTAGCGGTAGTAGTAGCGGCGCCGTCCTCTAACCCGTTTAGATTAAAATATATAAGGTTATTAGAGGAAGAAGAGTCTAGCGGCTACGAGAGGTCTAATATAGGTTAGAGAGTAGCCTATATACTAGCGGCCGTACCTATACTCGTACCCGCCTAGCCGTTATAGCCTAAGGGGTTATAAGGTTCCGCTCCGCTATATAGGCCTACTACGCTATCCGCTCTACTATTAGGGGGGCCTAGTAGTAGTAGTCCTACTCCTACTAAGTTAGGAATATACGATAGATAATCGCTAAAGGAAGAAGATTAGAGCGGTAGAAGAGTAGTAGATATAGGCTAGCTAGTAGTCTATACGTCGTCTATATTACTAAGAAACGCTCGTAGTAATAGTAAACGCTAATTACGTACGGTAGCTAGTATATAGTACTAGGGCTAATATTTAGTATCTATAAGTAATTACTAGAGTAGAGTAGGATAGGCTAGATCGATTTTAGTAGCTATCTTACTAGAAACTATCTATTAAGTCCCGTTTAGTCCTATTACTAGCGTTAAGGGGTTGTCTATTACCCCTTAAGGCGTTATCTAATATTAAAAGATAGCGGCTCGTAGTTTATTATATTCCTCTAGAGTAGTAATAGTATCTATATATAAGATAAAGTCGTTAAGCTTATATAAAGCGTCTATAGTAGTATCTATATTACCTAGATTATAGAAGGATTACTCGTTAAAGATAACGTCTCGTATAAGGATTACGTCGCCTTTAGAGGGTTACTAGATATAGTAGATATTACTAGATTAATAGCTAATAAGGTATCTAATATAGGTATATAGAGCGAGCTTATTAAGGCGGCTATAATATAGATTCGAGCGTTAATTAGGGTTCTAGTAGACGTATACCTTTAATCCGTATATACGAAGGTATAAGATATCTAGCTATAGGCTAGTTACGAGCTTAAAGGGTATCTTATAGCTAAGACTCTAAACTAGTAACCTATTAATAATATAAGCGGCTACTTAGACGATTTCTAGCTATATATCGAATAGTAGGTTACTCGTAGAGCGTATATAACAAGCTATTATAATAATTATATCCCCTAGCTACTCTATATAGTTCTAAGCTAGCGTATATAGCGCTAAGGTATAAAGGGCGGTACTATTACGTTAGTAGATAGTAGATATCCGTTTACTATAGGCTTACTCGTTATTAGTAGAAATAACGTTTATCTAACGGCTAATTAAGTAAGTAAACTAGACGAGCTTCTAGAAAAAGTCTATAGCGTTAGTACTATTAAGAGTCGAATAGGTGCCTATAAACTATAGGTAAGTAGCTATATTATTAGCGTAAATTATATAGGTATCGCTATTATAGGTAGGGTAGAAGAACGCTATATCTAGTCTAATATAGCTAAAAGGGTATAGGTTAAATACCTTCTACTCTTAGCGATAGGGTTAGAGCTTAGATTTCGAAGAAGTATAGATAGGGTACTACTCTATACGTAGAGTAGTCTTACTATTACGTAGCTTAGCTCTAGTAACGTTATTAACGAGGTAATCGATCTAATCCTTACTAAAGTAACCTATAACGTTATACTACTAATAAGTAGTAAGTAAGCGAGAAGCGCGAGGACCTCTTAAAGAGCGGAAGGCGGCTATTACGGCGGCGGCGCGTATAGCTAGTATACTTACTAGCGGCTATAGTCTTAGTCTACTACTAGTATAACTACTAGTAACTAGTTCTTAGGTATAGTCGTTAAGGAAAAGAAGTTATAGAGGCTAAGAGCTAGTAGATATACCTATAAGGTAGCCTATACCTATACCTATATAGCCTAGGTAGCCTAGATAGCCTAGGGGGTATTACTCTACTCCGCCCTATAGTCTAGTAGCTATAGCGGCGGCGTAGTAGTATAGCGAGCTAGTAGCGGCGGTAGTAGGCCTAGAGGAGCCTCCTCCCTCTACGTAAGGAATATCTAATAGACGTTAGCTAAGGGAAGAAGATTAGAGTAGTATAGAAGTAGTAGATATAGGCGTAAAGGTAGCCTATACGCTAGTACCTATAGAGCCTACGCCTAGTTAGCCTAAGGGGTCTATAGGGTTATATAGTTCCGCTCCGCCTAGTAGTAGTAGCGCTCTACTAGCTAGAGGGTCCTAGCTACGAGAATACTTAGGTATAGCCCTATTAAAGGAAAGGTAGTAGAGTAGTAGAAAGCTAGTAGATATACTCTCGGAGGTAGCCTATATATTATCTAGTAAGGGTATTATATATAATCTAGTAATTAGTCGTACTCTATAGGTATAAGCTTCCTACCCTCTAGTAGGATTTTATAGTAGATTACTAGTACTATCGACTAGCTAGTAGGTTACCTAAAGCGCTCTAGTACCTTTTATCTTAATAGGGAAGGTAGATAGAGTACCTATTAGCCTTATAAGAGCCTACTATAGCTTACTATTAAGGTAGAGTTAATTCTTACCTCCGTACTACTAGAGACTACTCTTAAGGAGTAGTAAGTAGCTTATAATGTTTACGTAGAAGCTAGGAACGTAGAAGACGTTATTAAGGTTAAGGTTCTTATTTCCGAAGCGTAGAGTTATAGTACTATAGGCTACTACTAGGTAGTCGGTAGTACCTATAGCGACGATAATATTACCGCTAACGCGCGTTAGAGTAAACTCTACCTTCGTCTAGTCGTTAATAATATACGCCTCGGCGCTATTATCTAATATCTATAAGTCTTACTACCTATAGGTACGAGTAGTAGTATATACTACGATAGCCTAACCCTCTAAGTTACCCCCTAAGGAAAGTTAAAGGAGTTTCTTAGCCTATAATTAGCCGACGCTAGAAGTAGTAGTAATCGACGATTTAAGAGTATACGGGGATCTTAGCGAGGTTTCTAGTAGTAGCTAATTAGAGGCCTAGAAACTACTTAAAGTTTCGTAAGTAATATACTTAATAAGGACGCTCGCGTTAATTAAGGTAGGTTACTCGTTAGTAGATAATTCGTTAGCTTAGTAGTCCTTTTCCTTCTTAATAGTATCTTTACGCTTCTTATCGTTAGACTACTTCCTTTTAATAAAGTTATAGAAGTTTCGGCGGTCTACGTAGCGTTTAATAAAGTTATTAAAGTATTCCTTCTACTTCTTAGTTAGTAAGGAAGGACGCTTAGAAGGGTTAATAATAGGGTAGTTATTATAGAGTAGTATAAAAGGGTTACATGTTAGGTAAAAAACTATCGAGAGATAGAGTTTCTAAGAAGAGCGCGAGAAGCGCGGGCTATTTAAGAGAATACTAAGCCGCTAGTAGGCGTTAGGTATATAATAAGCGGGGTTAGATAAATAGGCGCGAGGTACGCTCGTAATAGTACCCCCCCCTCTATTAAAGGAGCTCCTACGACGTATAAAGTCTATATCTATATCGTATACGTTAGACGGTAACTATAGCCGTCTACCCGAGGGGTTAAGGTAGTAGCTTACTTCTATCGAGTTATTATATATAGAGGCGTTCGGTCTAGATAGATACTAGTCGCTATAGCGCGGAAGTATAGTTACGTATAAAGTAGCTAGGTCCTATATACTAGTACTACTAGTAACGATATTAAAGCTATAGTTAGTACTATAGTTAGATAAGAAGTTATTACTAGTTAGTATAGCGAGGCTATACTAGTATAGAGGTGCCGGCTTATATACTCGAGGTCTAGGTTTGTCTAGATACTACTAATAGAAGGCGTTAATACTCTTCTTATACCCCGGTAGTAGGTAGTTCTATAGCTCTTCCGTAATCTTATTATATCCTTTCTACTTAACTTTATAGTATACTTTACGGTATTTAATCCGTAAGTCTACTACTTCTTATACCTCCTACTCGTCGGATCTAAGGTTATCTTCTAGGTTAAGTTATATAGGCGGCGGCGGGTCGAGTCGCTAGCCTTATAAAGGGTCGTTAGTATAGAGGCGTAGAACGGAGGTATAGTAGACGTTATAAATCGTTATACCTTAACTTAGCTTAAGTCGGTATAAACGGCGGCCGACTAGTTTAATAATCTCGAAGGGGCTAAGGAATTTATAGTTAAGTTTCTTCGTAGGGCGCGCTATTCGAATATTACGGGCGTCTAGCTAGACTAAGTCGCTAGACTTATAGGTAGGTGCGGGTGTTCGCTTTACGTTAGTAGTATTAGTATAGCGGGCTTAGGTTAGAGCGTACTACGCTATTAGTTCCTCGAGTCGCTCTTTACGTAGTTACTCTAAGACGGACTATAGGTTAGCCTATATATCGCGTATATTATCTACTAGGTTATCTACTATATATACGTAAGGAAGCTAAGAGTTAGGAACTTAAGGTACTACTAGTAAGTAGAACTCTATTCGAGGATATCTTCCGTAGTTTACGAAGAAAGGTGTTATACTAGTACTTACCGACTTATAGTTATTAAGCGTAAATTCCGCTAAAGGGAGTATAGCGACCTAGTTATCTTACTAGTAGTTAACGAATACCTAGAGGTACTACTTAAGAGTTTAGTTTATACGTTCGGATTAGCTATTAGTCTTAGGGTAGAAGGTAGTAGAGATATTCTATACGATACTAAGCCTTCTATATAGGCGTTTAAAAAAGGTACTAATCTATTAGGTACTACGGTCCGATATTATAACCTTAGGTAGTCCGTAAATACTAAAGATATACTTATAAAAGAGATTCGTAGCGTACTCGGCTTCTAGGCTTATTATAGGGATTAGTCTAACCTACTTTATAAGTATATCTATAACCGTTATAACGTACTTATAGATCGCTCTAGTCTCTATGTCTTTGCTTAATAGTAGCTCGATAATAAAGTCTATAGATAGATACTTCTATTTACCTCTAGGAGTAGGTATAGCTAATAGAGTTCCTTATTTCTTAAGCCTTAAAGAATTAGCTCTTCTATAGACGTAGTAGTTTCTATAGTAACGCGCTACATCTATAGACATTAAAGGCTAAAAGAGGTTCTATCGTCGTACTAATTTAAACGTTCGAGCCGGCCCTTAGTAGCTAGCGGCTTATAGATCGTAATATCGTTATATAATTCGTATACGGAGGTTCTTATACTTAGGCACGTAGAGACGCTTATTAACGTAGAGCCGATCTTAGATTACTTAGTAGTTAGCGGCTTTAATCTTCTAACGTTATATCTAGGTATTAGGTTTCCGAGTAGCTAGGTTACTCGTAAGTCGTTTAATTCGAGAGGTTATACTTAGCTGTTAGTAGGCCTAGTCTAATATGCTCTCTTCCGAGTTATCCGTATCGATATCGCTAGTACTTACGTCGTTAGTGTCCCCGTCCTTAGGGGTTATATTATCCTTAACTAGTATACCCCCTTCGTCGTCGTTAGGGTTAGTAATAGAAGGTAGCCGGTAGCTCGTATTAAGTAGTACGTCTAGATCGGGCTTAGCTTATAAGGCGAATTATATAATAATATCGAGATTATATAGCTTAAGGATTGTTTACTATTAATACTAAAGGCGCGTATCTATAATAGTACTCGGCAGATCTTATAAACGTTAGGTAAGGCTATCTAGCTTCTAGCCTTACTTACTAGGTCGGTAGGTAATCTTGAAATTAAACTAGCTTAAGAACTTAGCCTAACGTACTTACCGACAGTTAAGCTTCTTCGTCGTTATAAAGTATTCGAGGTTCTTATAATTAGAGAGGACGCGGACCGGCTTATTATAGCCTATTAACTCGGGTTACTATTCTTTAAATACCTTAATAATAGCTAATAGCTCTTTATTATATATATCGTAGTTATATTCCTACGGGTTTATCTTCTTCGAGTAGAAGGCGATAGGGCGGAGGATACTATCCTCTCCCTTCTATAATAGGATTCTAGCGGTTACCTAGTCGGAGGCGTTAGTTTCTACCTATACGGGTAGGTTAGGGTTAAAGTACGTAAGTATTAGCGCGGTCGTAAAGCGGCGCTTAAGTTTATCGAAAGCTTACTAGTAGCGGCTAGTCTATTAGAAGGGGACATCTTTCTTCGTTATATCGGTTAAGGGTGCTACGACTCTAGAGAACGAGTTAATAAACCGACGATAGAAACCTACAAATCTAAGGAAGGCGAGGATATCTTTAGTATTACGAGGCGTAGCCTAATATTAGATCGCTTCTACCTTAACTAGGTCTATTTCTATGCCTTTAGTAGTAACGATAAGACTAAGGTATTTAACCTTCTTAATACTAAACTCGTACTTATCGATATTAATAGGGAGGCTAGTATCTTATAGCTTAATAAGTACTTATCGAACTTTCTCTTAGTACTTTTCTAGCGATCCTAAGGTATAGATAAGGATATTATCTAAGTAAACCGTAACGAAGTCGTCGAGAAATTCCCGTAATACGCTATTAATATAGCGTTACTAAGAACTAGGCCCGTTATAGAGTCCGAAGGGTAGCACCTTATACTAGTATAGGCCGTAACGTATAATAAAGGTAGTTATCTATTCGTCGCCTTTACGAACGCGGAGGTTGTTAAAGGCAGCTATAATGTCTAGCTTCGTAAAGTACGTCGCTTTATAGAGTCGATCTAGCGTCTCTTAGAGTAGGGGAATCGGATACTAGTCTTTAATTATAAGGGTATTAATACTACGATAGTCTATATAGACTCGTAGTCCCCTACCTAGTTTAGAGACTATTAATATAGGTAAGGCGTATCTCAAGTTAGATTTCTCGATAGTGCCCTAAGCTAACCTATTATCGATATACTTCTTTATAACTACTAGCTACTCGGGACTTATAGTATACGTCTTCTTATATAGGAGTTTAGTACTAGGTTTAAGGTTAATAGTATAATCGGAGGGCCTATATTTAGGTACTATAAACTCTATCTTATGTTTGAAAGCGTCGGCTAGATTATAGTAAGCTAGGGGTAGTTTCGTACGCGGATCGGTTTTAGAGGAGTTTATGAATTTTTTAATATCCTCGGGTAATAGGGTATTAAGGGCTTTATTAATAGCGACTATAAAAGACTATATATATTTATCTTAGTCGGAGAGGTCTTCTAGCTAGAGGATAAAGAGTCGTTCTAGGTACGTCTTCGCTAACTTAACGAAGGTATTAGTACTAATAAAGTAGATATTAGTATTAGAGTTAGGTTCTTCGCTAGGTTCGCTACTATCGCGGACACGCGATCGGTTATCGGAATCGATAGACACTATATAGGCTCTACTACTATAATTGTATTACGAGCGGTACTACTCGGAGTTAAAGGTAATCGTTCGGTTACTAAAATCGAGTTAAGGGTTATATTCTTTAAACTACGACATACCGATAACGAGATCGTACTAATCGAGATTAGTAATATAGTATAGTCCTTAGTCGGTGTAGTTTCTAATAGTTATAGTAATTATTACTACGTATATAAGTTAGGTTCGTCGGCTATTAGCTAGGCGAAGACTCTTAGGTATAGAAAGGCGGAAAGTTAGAAGACGGTATACGCGTACGAAGGAAGAGTAAACGAAGAGAGCTAAGCCTCCGATATCTAAGAGTACTTTTGCTTTTAGATTGCCTACTACTACTATCGAGCTTATATATACAAAGTGTCGCCTATACTTAGGCTTAACTAAAATAGATTAATATATTACTTCGGTAGTAGTAGTAGTATAGAAGATAGCTATAGTATAGGAAATATATTCCTCTTAATCTCGTACATGTTAGTATCTCTAGGGTTCTTATTTATATTTCGTTCCTTCGTAGGGTAGAGCCTTATTAGCGCGACTTTACTATAAGGCTAGGTATTTCCCTAATCGGAGCCGTTAGTAATTATCGGACGCTCCTATAGTGCTTCGATCTAGGGCTACTCGAAGTTACCGTTACTATTAGCGTTAAGCTAGTTATTAACATTTATAGCGTTAAGTTTAACGTTCGTAGTACGCGTAGCCTAATCTATATATAGTATATTAACGGATATATCGCTATACGTATACTTGCCCTTAAGTAGGTTAAAGATATAGTCCGGACTAGTACTAATATAACCTAGTTTACGGTAGCGGAAGTATCTATTCTTAGCTTATAGGGTGTCTTTTATAGCGTTAGTTAACTTAGGGAGGCTCTCGAATCGTCGAGGTAAGATACGTACGAACGGCTTATAAGGATTACTAATACCTATACCTATGCCTATATTACCTCCGCCTAAGCGCTATCTACCGCTCGGGTTGTTACTATAGTTCTAGCGGCGTAAAGATCTATTACTTCTACCCTAGGCCTTACGGGTGTCCTAATTATTAATAGTCTACTAGGAATCTTCGTTAAGGCGAGCGATACGGTAGAACTCGTTAAACTTATTTCCTTAGTATAGGAGTATAATCTTTATCCACTTAGTATTAAGCTTTAACTATAGCTTATACGTACTCTACTTCTTATATACTTTAGCTAGGAGCTTACGATAGGTAACGATAAATTTAGCGAAGGATTAACTATCTTTCTACTTAAGAGTAGATAGGTCCTTTTCTACTTTAAGATTCTCGTTACGCTCTCCGAAGTTAGTATCTAGTTTAGCCTATATATCGTTAAGGTTCTACTAACTACCTTCTAGGTTTATATATAGGTCGATAATTTCCTATAGCTTATTAGAAGTACGACGCTTTACGTATACTAGGATTTTATAGAGCGTATTGGATTCTTCGTAGGAAGCGGCGATCTTATCCTATATTTAGGAACGCTAGACCTTATATTTAGGCTTCTTTCTACTAATACTACTAAAGATCTCTAGGTCGGGGAATTTAGTATCGCGGCGGCTATTAAAGTACGTTATAGCCGTAGTAACCTAGGTCGGTACGAGCGAGATAGCTTAGGGTATACCTATTAATATCGCTAGAGCTAAACGAGTTCGCTCTATAGCGGGGGCTAATATAGAGGTAGAGGGCCGATAGCGTATACGCTCTAGTCGGCTTATCGTAGGTACCTCTAGTAGAGGAGGGGGTACGGCGTCTACGAGCTAAGCCTTAATACGGTCGAGTTCGCGCTATAAGTCGGCTATCTCCTAGTCTTTCTTATTAATTAAGCGATAGTACTCGGTTACTAAATCGTCGGCCTCTTACTCTTTCTTAGTAACCTATTACTTTATAATTTATAGCTCGTCGGCGATCTTCTTAAGTTAAGTAGTAGCGGCTTATAGCTCGTCTTTATCTAGCCCGTTTATAAGTTCCTCCTATATATCTACTACGATCTACTATAGTTCCTCTTTCTCTTACTCGAGGGATAGGTGCCTCTCTTTTAGCTTCGCGTATTTATAGGACTAGTCGAGGATAGTATAGTACTAGAAGCGAGGGTATTCTTTAATAGTCTACTTAAATCGGGCGGCGCCTCGGACTTAGAAATTAGTAGGGACAGCGGCTATAAGCTTACTACTTATCTTAAGTTCGTCGTATAGGCGGTCGTAGTAGCGGGTAAAGTCGAGGCTAGTACCGTTAGTATTCCGGGCGGTAGCCTACTCTAGGATCGTGCCTTTAAGGTCTTCTTCTTTATCGTCGAGGAAGCTAAACTAGTTAGACGCTCGGCGGCTTATTAAAGAGCTACGCTATTAAGCGCGAGAGCGTCGAGGATACTATTAAGTATCGTCTCGACCTTAGGTCTAGGTATTAGGCTAGAAAGAAGAGGAGTTAACTAGTATACCGTTACCTATTATTAGACCTTATCGTCCTAAGTAGGAAGCCGGAATATCCGGATCTTCTATCCTATTATTAAGGCTATATTGGCCTTAAACCTATTAAATCTTACTAGCGAGTTATTTATTCGTACGACGTACGAGTTCCGGATTAGTACTAGGCGGTCGTACTAAGCGACTCGAGGGTCGCTCGGACGATATAGTATACGGGTTTATTCTAGGTTAATATAGAGTATAGTGCTCTATTAAGTAGTCTCTCGAACTATTATAGGGTAGTATAAAAGGGTTACGTGTTAGGTAAAGAACTATCGAGAGATAGAGTTTCTAAGAAGAGCGCGAGAAGCGCGGGCTATTTAAGAGAATACTAAGCCGCTAGTAGGCGTTAGGTACGTAATAAGCGGGGTTAGATAAATAGGCGCGAGGTGCGCTCGTAATAGTAGTTATCGAGCTTAGAGTAGGCTTTAGAGTCTAGCTTTAAGGTAATATACTTATAACCCTCTAGTAGTAGAGTTCGTAATAGCCTATTACCGCCTAAGTAAATATTACTATTAGACTACGAGTCGCTATTAGTATTAGGCTCGGACTCGCTATTAAGTATTACGTAAGCCTACTACTATTATAGCTAGGTAGGTCGCTCTTATATATAACGCTAAAAGAGGTTAATAAGCTACTAGAAGGAAAAGTCGTTAGTAGATTAATCTTCGCTATTATCGTTAATAAGTTTATTACTTAAGATAGATCTAATAGTACTATCTTAGTTATTAACGGCTATAACGAACCTTCGTCTATAGAAGTAGAGCTCTAGTAGGTCTACCTTCTCGAGTTTAGTATATAGATCTTCCTAATTGTTATACTATTTTAAGGTAGTCTTAGAAGCTATAACCCTTAGCTAGACGCTCTATATCGTTATAAAGGAGCTTACGCCGTCGATTCTCTATAGGTTAATATCGGTCCTTAAGAGCGTTAACCTTACCGAGTAAGGTTCGATAATCCTTTATAAGTTTCCTTCTAGTAGCGTTAGTATTATTAAAGAAGTATAGTTTAAATATCTTCTTAGCTATATTAAACTAAGTAAAGGCTACTTACTTCTATATATAGTCCTTACGCTTAAGGTTATACTCGCTACGCTTCGACTTATCGTTATAGAGCGAAAGGGGTAGCTAGTCTAAATTATTTACTTTAGTAGGTTTGTCCTTTAGATTACGTAGCTTAATATAGTTATAGATACGTTAGATCTAAGTAAATTACTCCGTCTAATCTAGCTAAAGGTCCTATTATTCTATAGATTAGAGCTTAATCGTCGATAAGGGTAGTCTAGTTATCGAAGTAGTGCCGTTAGTAGTACTAATAGAGGCTATTATTACGAGCCTATAGGGGTATCTACTAGTAGTAGACGGCCTTAATATTAATTAGGCTAAGGTTCGGATAAAGGGTTAATTAGGTAATAGTTAAGAAGGGGTTAGATCGTAGTGAAATCGATCTCCGGGCTTATAACTATTACGTAGCTAGCCTATTAATAACTATATATTATTAAAACGCTATATTCTAATAAAATCTAAATCAATTCGATAGATTGGTGTAGTTATCTAAGAAAGAAAGAATCACTGAAGATCCTTCTGAAAAGAGGAGTTGAAAACTCTGTGCTGGGCTAACCCCTTTAGTCGATCATGTGATACCCCTGTATCCACTATCTCGTGACAACCTGAGCAGTCTCAGCGCGCGAACAAGCTCGCATTTGACGCCAGCTGACCTCACCACACATTTCTCCGGCGGCGAGCTTCCCTCATCGTCGCACTCGATCGCCGGCAGTCTTTGTGCCCAATCCTCGCGCTACAATGGCTCCATCGACCCCAGGCCATGTTCGCAGCACGGCACTTGGGCAGCGTGGCCGGGCCTAAGGCGATCAACGCCCAAAATCTTGGAACAGGCGCCGGGAATCCATGCACAACAGCTGCTCCAAGGTCTCGCTTCGCCCACACCATCCCATCACATGGCGCGGGAGCCACATCACTGCTGCAGCGTCCGGGCTTGTAACCGCAGTCTATATCTCACCGTGTGCTCCCCGAGGTAGGTCGTCCCTTCGTCCTGCTCCCCGTCTTTCCCGTCGTCATCATATACCTCCCCTTCCAGTCCTCAGACCGACCTTTGCGCCGCGGAGACGAGCATCCTTCGATGTGTCTCGTCAGTGTCAAGGATGAAGAGCCGTGGAGGGTGCCTCCAAGAGTGAGGCGCGTTAAGAGAGTCGTCCGGGCCTACTCTCCCTCCCCGCCGCCAGTGCGCAGGATATCGCGAACGCTTGTCGAGCGAAGGCCTTACACATACCCTCTCAATTCACCCACGGCTTCGATCCCGCCTCCCCCAGTATCTGTTCATCCGCCTTCGACGAAAGCGCCATCTGTCGCTCAGCCGCCTGAAGATCCACCGGTATCAGCGCCCAAACCATCAAAGGCGCCGTCTGCCGCTCCAGATCCACCCGCGTCAGTGGCCAAGTCGAAACCAGCAAGCGAGGCACCTTCTCAAGCGAAGACAGCCGTCGAAAGTCCTCCACCAGTACCCTCGGCCCCTGCATCTGTCGCCCCGAGCAAAATCAGTCAAGCAAAGAGCAAAACATCCAAGGCTCCTACTGTTGTGCCAGATCCTCCGCCATCTGCGAAATCTGCTAGCAAAGCTGGCAGCAAAGCGGGAACGGCACCAAGTGCGCGAAATAATAGCCCCCACGATCAATATGTAGAGGTTGACCATGGCTCAGAATCGAGTTCGTCCTCCGCCGATTCGAGTGAAGACGACGTGCGATCACACTCGACCCACAAGTCTTCGCATACCCATAAGACCTCGGGAACGCATCGATCGAGTCTACCGCCGGCGAGCGAGTACTCGATGCATGAGAGGGAAAGAGAGATAAGACGCTTCTCGCGACCGAGGGACGAATGGGAAACGTATCGCTATGTAGAGCCTCCCCGCTCGCATAGCAGGAGCTTGAGCAGACGCTCTGGGTATGATGATCCCCGTGTCAGCCGTGACAATTACCGCAAGCTGAAAGAACGGATAGTTATCGCTGACGCCGGCGGGAGGACGAGGATTGATAGATGGACATGATGGGATGATGTCCGGCAAGGACGGGAGATTGGGTTTGATCTGTTGCGTTTCATGCGGGCATACTTGGTTTTGGCAACCCTGTTTGCATACATACGAGCGACGGGCGCTGGGAAGTGCCTCTTGCGGGACGGGATGAGCGTTTGAGCGAGCATCTAGTGACACGATTGAACGGCTGTAATGTATCTGATGCGAACAACGTCATGTTTGTGAGATCTCGTATCCGTTCCAATTCAAGAAAAGCGTGCAGAAGATCGTCAGCGGCATGTGAAGCCAACGCCACAGATCCAAAAATCGGTCGCTGACGCCACACCTGACCCTGCCGCTCGCATCTCTGCAAAAGGTCATACTTGCCGCAAAACACTCACCTGACCCCAAGACCAGCATTTCTTAGCCTGCCATTTCATCCATACAGCCCTCAATCATACGGCGACCGCTCTGGATCCGAGACACTCGCCCGGCGATGCGACCATAATCCCTCGGACTCGGACACTTGGCTGAAGCATGACCCGCAACCACCATGCCCATCCGCGTGTTTCTGAGGGACTCGCCTCAGCGCGCCATTGCCTTGGCCACAGACACTCACGTCCTGATCTTCCGGCATAGTCCGACCACCGTCAATGCCAGAACCGCCGGGTCCAGCACATCGATCAGCGAGGGCGGCGTGCCGCGATGCATCGTCGAGTTCTCGCCCTGGGAGGGCCAGGATATGCAGGGCTACCGCGCCCTCTCATCCATGAGCGTACAGGGCACGCTGGGATTGGTCACGCTGAACAACGACGTGTTCTTGTGTGTTGTCAACAGCAGCTCCAAGGTCGCGACTGTGAGGCCTGGCGAGACGATTCAGCGGATCCTCGGCGTCGAGTTCCATTGTTTGAATCGTGCGGATTATGACCATATGCTGCATGATCAGGTTAATCCTTTCCCGACCGATGGTCTGGATGCGGATGGCTATGATCATGGGGGCCACAAGGAGCCTCTGCTCGAGCATCCGTGTATGGCGCTGAAGAAGTTGCTCTCAGGTGGCAGTTTCTATTACAGTGCGGATTTTGACCTGACCAAACGGCTTCAAGATCGGCCGACGGAGGCGAGCACAGTTGCGATTGATTCTTTGGATGGAGGCTTTCTTTGGAACTCGTACATGATTCAGCCATTGGTGGAATTCCGGAGTCGGCTTTCACAGAGGGAGAAGCAGGCCTTGGACGACTCGAGAATTCTGACTTCGGCCATCAGAGGCTTTGCCAGTACGGTGGCTGTGCCTGCGTCGAGTTCCCCGTTGAGGACGAAAATGACTGGCATGCCGTCGAATATGACGCTGATCTCGAGACTCTCTTGCAAGAGGGCTGGCACGAGGTTCAATGCGAGAGGTATCGACGACGATGGAAATGTGGCGAACTTCGTTGAGACTGAGACCGTCTTCTCGACCGATACCATGATCTTCTCGTACGTGCAGGTTCGTGGGAGCGTCCCTATGTTTTGGGAGCAGGCTTCTGGACTACCGGGACAGCAAAAGATTACAATCACACGCTCTCTAGACGCCACTCAGCCAGCTTTCGACAAGCACTTCGAGAGGCTCTCCCAGATCTATGGTGATGTGGTGGTCGTGAATCTTCTAAGCGACGAGAAGAGCCAGGAGGTGCAGTTGACGAAGAATTACCTCCATCACATTGAGCACAGTGCTCTGAATCAGCAAGCTGGGAAGGCGGCTGCGGAGTCGTTGCATCGCCACCTAGGCGCCGTAAATTTTGATTTCCACGCCGAGACGAGAGGGCCGAATGGGTACGAAGCAGCCAGAGGCATCAGAAGATGGATCGAGGACTCCGCTAGAGCATTTGAGTTCTTCTTGGCCGAAGACGTTTCTGAAATCATCCACAAAGATGGACGGGAACATAAGGTCCTTGGGAGAAACGATATCCTCAAGCAAGCCGGAGTCTTCAGAACGAACTGCCTTGACTGCCTTGATCGCACCAATTTGGTACAGACGATCATATCTCAAATGGCTTTTGAGATCTTTCTCAATCAAGAAGGCGAACAGCGACCTACGTCCGACTTCTGGGCGAGACACGGTACGCTATGGGCCGACAATGGCGACCAGCTTTCCAAAATCTACGCTGGTACTGGAGCGCTGAAGTCATCCTTCACTCGATCGGGCAAAATGTCATTGGCAGGAACTTTGGCCGACATTCGAAAGTCAGCACAGCGATTCTACATCAACAACGTTGAGGACAAAGGCAGGCAGACAACAATGGACATGCTCCTTGGTCGATTGATGGGACAAACGGCAGTCCATCTCTTCGATCCTATCAACGATTGGGTCACGACAGAGTTGGCCAGGAGGTCTTCAGAATTCACAAGCACGCAGAGCATCAACATCTGGGCTGGCACATTCAATCTCAACGGCAAGACGCATGGTATCGATGAGGACCTGTCGCCGTGGCTCTGCCCGAACGTCGAGCCTGAGTTTAGGGTACCTGAGATTGTCGCAGTGGCTTTCCAGGAAATCGTGGAGCTTGATGTTGGTCAAATCATGTCGACCGATCCTCAGCGGAGAACACTTTGGGAAGATGCTGTTCGAAGGACGCTGAATGCGAACGCCCAGAGGCACTGCGGCGAAGACTACGTCCTCCTCAGAGGCGGTCAGCTTGTTGGAGCTTCTCTATCAGTCTTCGTACGAGCTAGCGTGCTGCCACAGATCAAGAACGTTGAAGGTGCCGTCAAGAAGACTGGCTTGAGCGGAATGGCTGGAAACAAAGGCGCTGTGGCTATTCGAATGGACTTCGCCGATACTTCGATCTGCTTGGTGACAGCGCACTTGGCAGCTGGCTTTGGAAACTACGACGAGCGCAATCAGGACTACAGGACTATCACCGATGGGCTTCGTTTTCAGAGAAATCGCAGGATCGACGACCACAAGACTGTCATTTGGTTCGGCGATTTCAACTACCGCATTGGCATGGAGAACGAACGAGCTCGACAATTGATTAAGAAGCGGGACTTGGGCACTCTGTACGAGAATGATCAGTTGAACCTGCAGATGGTGCATGGGAAGTGTTTTCCTCATTATTCGGAGCAGACACCACAATTCTTGCCGACGTACAAGTTCAATCTGGGCACAGATGACTACGACACTTCGGACAAGGCACGCATTCCAGCTTGGTGCGACCGAATCTTGACCAAAGGTGACAATATCCGCCAGCTTTATTATGACTCGGCTCCATTACGCTTCTCTGATCACAGGCCGGTCTGGGGTGTCTTCAAGTGTACTATCAGTGTCGTCGATCAAGCGAAGAAGGACAAGATTGCCAACGAGCTGTACCTCAAGCGGCGTACGGTCGTTGGTGCGCATACCGCAAATCAGGGAGGTGCTGAGAGTGATGATGAAGATCTGTACGGCTACGATCCCATCGAGCCAGGCCTACCACCGGCAAGCTCGGACAAGAGAAAGTGGTGGCTCGACAATGGCATGCCAGCACGGTCGACTGTCGCACCACCGACTTCACGTCATGTGCCCAATCCAGGCCGACCAAGCAATCCATTCACGCCTACAAATGAGCCAGACTGGGTCAAGGTCGAGAAACCGGGAAACACACCACCGAGTCGTCCGGCTTCATTATACAGCGTCTCGTCAGCAGGCCAGCCGAGGGACAGTGTGCCGCCTAGGAAGCTGCCACCTCCTCCCTCAGGCATGAACAGCGAGAGTAACAAGTTCGGTAACATCCCTCCATTGAAACCTAGCAGACCCACTAATCCGGACGGACACGTAGATGAAGACGCACAGCGAATCCATTTGAAGCAGACGCTTAGGAAACCTGCACCACCACCGAAGCCCAACAAACCCAGCTTGTTGCGGTCGGATAGTCAGGCCTCGAATGCTTCAGTCAGATCGCTACCTCCACCACCGCCTGATCCGAGGAGATCGGGAAATACAGCTTCTGTCACCTCACCGAGAGTCCTCTCGCCTCCACCACCGAGGCGACCCAATGGCTCTTTGACGACACAAAATCGAGTCAACAGTCCAGCCCCGGCGCCTCCGCCATCGAGGAAGACAGTGGCCGGACAAAATGAAGCACCAGTCCCTTCTTTACCCCCACGACGACCCACGACGGATTTGATGAATGAAGCAGCAGACGAGAGCGATGAGTTGAAGGACTGGGTCCCTCTGAAGCCTAACTAGCAGCATTGCCTACTTAGGCTTACGAAAACCGATTGTATGAGACGAGATAGGAAAATTCAGGGTCTTTACGTTTTGAGTTTCGAGTTTCCCAAGGTTTTGATTCCAACTATGCCAAGAATTTCCAACGCCTACAGCCTGATTCGCTCCAAACGCTCCCAAAAACATCATCACCCACAATCTGTCGCCCGCCCATTCGTCCAATCTAATCCTCCGACTCAATCTTGATTACCTTCCCGTCATAGGTCATCCCCTTCGCCTTCATCGTCTCACACAAAATCCGCCACTCCTCCTCTTCCTCCAGCTTGATTACCTTCCCGTCGTACGTCATGCCCTTCGCCTTCATCGTCTCACACAGAATCTGCCACTCCGAAATGTCGTCATTCTCTCCCTCCGAGGTTGGAGGGGACAGGAGACCCGAGGCCTGCGATGGTTAGCTTGGACGAACGAGGAGTGCTGGGGATAGCGATGGTGAGCTTACAGTGTCGTCGTCCTCTTTCTCTTCCTCTTCCTCGAGGAAGTCTCGACGAGCGCGAGCGCCCATCTCACTGTCTCGGATCATACTGGGACGGCGGCCGGCGCAGGTGCAGGGGAGGCCGGCACGCTCGCAGGCACACATGACGACTCCCTGGTGGAGAGTCTGCTTCTGTGCCATTGCTGTCTGTGTTGTTAGTCTATTGAGACTGTGAGCGGCGTGGGGATAGGGACGACTTACTGTGTGAAGGTTGTTTGTGTGTGGTTGATGTGTGTGAGGCTTGCTTGTGTGGATGTTCACGTGATGTTGGAGTTGGTTGTGAGGCTGGAACGAGGGAGGGAACTGAGCGTATTGATATACCCTTGAGTCCGATATCTGGCTTTTCTGGCGGGTGAGTCGATAGCATAGCCCACCCGGTGTTTGGGGGCAGCCTGATTACTCGTTTCCACTCAGGTGAGTAGAAACAGCTCTGACTCCCCTATTTATCTATCTATTGCTGCTTAGCAGGCTGAATGAGCCGATCGCTCTCGCCGTGAGTAAGGTGTACAGGCGCTGCGCCTACGCAAGTGTTTGCTTACCACTCTAACACTTCACGTAATGCCTGTCTGTTCTCCAAGAACGATGGCTACGATCATGCTGACCAGCTAGGTCGTAGTATCCTCGAGAACCACCAGAAAGTCGGGGATCGATGCAAGTCATTTCACCGATTTTCTGGATTTTGTAGCCCGATGAAGGGCGCTCCCAGGGGCGAGCTGGTTCGCTCGAAATTCGTGTGTAGAGGGCTTTTCACCCCCTTTCTCAATCTATCCCCGTTTTGCTATCGATCTCCAATCTACTATCAACCTCCAACTCCAGAGCATAGACGCTGTCGACTTGGCGGGGATAGCGACTCTACAATGTTTGTCGAGGTGAAGTTGGTCCGCTAAAGTCTAAGGCTGACCCAGTACCACGGCATCGTAAAGGCTTACCTCTTAATCGCGCCTATAGGCTGATGGGTTAGAATCACACCTATAGCAGTAAAAATAGATGTGGAAGCTATTCGGCATTGCGTCTCTCGATCGGCATGCCGAAAACCTAAGCTTCGGTAACACTATCCATGCCGTGGAACACGTTTGTGCAGTGGGGATTCGGAAACCAAAATTCCATTACGTCTACCACAAACCATCGTCGAGGTCTGCCTCGGCAGCAAAACCATGTCCGGCTTCTTTTCGCCTGGCGAAGTTCTTTCTTCGATCTCGAAATGACAGATTCAAATTCCAATAGCTCACCCTCACGATGCAGATGCTCAAAAGCACTCCATCAGACCTACATCTCAGGCTCCGAAAGCCTGGTCAAACTTTCCGCCAGGCTGCAAAACCCTAAAGTCACTTCACACCTCCCCACATCTCTCTTCGCAAAAGCACAATGGCTACGGAAAAATTCTCCAGCAACTTGAGAGCTTTCTAAATGGGCAAGAAAAGCTCCAAGCTCGATCCTGTGTCTTGCGACACACAAACTGCACACTCATCGGGATTTCTATTAACGCACACGCACAGTGCAAAATGCAAGAATTTAGACTTCACAGACCCTGACCCAAGAACCAGGTCCATACCATCTCACAACCACGGTCCTCCCCAAACATAGGAATCGTATTGCTCGTATTGCGATGGGGTGACTGCTATGCAAATTTCATGGACAAACAATATACTGTACATTCTGATTATCTCGCTGCCTGATGGGCTTTACAAAACACGACCGGCGGTAGAAGCTTCGCTTCGATCCTTGGTCTGCACTTTCTTGAGTCCCTTGCCAAGCTGGATTTGTTCGAGCAAACCGCTCCGATCTGGCATGCCAGCAGGCGGGCCAGATGGCAATGCAGGCGCAGCCGGCGCTGGTGGTGGGCCAGGAGGCGGTGGAGGGCCGCCTGGCATTGGTGGGGCGTCTGGAACCGAACTGTTTCCCGGCATTGGGGGAGGTGGTGGTGGTGGAGCTCCACCGGTGGGCATAGGAGGCGGCGGCGGTGGACTTGAAACTGCATCTCTGTTTGGTGCGGGCGATGCTGGGTTCGATGCTGTTGCCGGGCTGTCCATAGCCGAGAGCGGTCGCGGCGGCGCCATTGTGCCGAACAAAATTGAGGCGAGCTGCTTGGCACTTCCACCTTGAGGCTGGTCATCATCGTCTTCGTCATCGGAAGACTCAACGACAGACCAGTCATCTTCGTCAGCCGGCTTGGATCGAGTTCGGCTCGGTGCGGCGACAGGATCGGGCAGAGCTTGCTGCTTGGACAGATCCTGGTTCGTCAATCGGTGGAATGGGTTCGTGTCAACCTTCTTCTCGGCCTCAGGCGATGCTGCAGACGACGAAGGCTGCTGGTTCATGCTGCGGAAGAACGGATTCTTCGATTCGGCCGGCGGGCTGGAAACGGCCGCAGGGCTCGTCACGCTTGAATCTGGCATCGGCGGTGGTGGAGGAATATCCGAGGGTGGTGCTGGGATTGGCTCTTGAACTTTCGGAAGCTCCATGCTCTGCGTCGGTGTGCTTTCGGCGGGTGTGTTCTTCTCCGCCTCGTCATCATCGTCACTGGAATCGTCATCGCCCATGGACTCAAGCTGAAGCCGAAGCTGCCTCTCTCGCTCTTTCGCGGCTTCAATCTCGGCCCGCTGAGCAGCCAATCGAGCTTCCTTCTCCTGTTGTTCCTTCTTAGCAGCTTCACGCTTCTTCTTCTCTTCAGCTTTCTTGACCTTGCCGGCCTTGACTTGTTCTTCCAAAGCACGAAGGGATGCCTCTGCTTCTTCACGTTGCTTTTGCAGCTCGCGTTCTTGACGTGCTTCTTCGTTCCTGTGATAAAGTCAGTACGCAACACCTCTACACCACACTTTATCATCACATACTCCATTGCCTGTGTCTCCTTCGCCATGGCTTCCTCCTGCTCTCTGAGGGCTTGCTCCTTGATCTCCTGCTCGGCTCTCTTGGCCTCAGCCTGGGCCTGATCGCTTTGCACACTTTCGCTTCGATTCTTCCTTGGTGGCGGCGGTTTGGGCTTGCCGGCGGAAGCTGCGGGGGCAGGAGGTGCAATAGACTCGCCTTGAAGTCTTGCTTGTCGTTCCTGCTCACGCTTCGCATCCTCCTCTTCGGCTTGTCTAAGCTTATCTTCGCGCTCTTTGCGTTCACGTTCAGCGCGTTGAGCTGCTGTCTCGCCACCCTTAGACGGAGCCTTGAGCCCAAGCGCGGCGAGTCGCTCAGCCATGCGCTGCTCGGCTTGCTGTTTGATGAAAGCCGCACGCTCCTCAGCAGTACGATAGCTGGAGTACGACGATCCCGACGTCTGCGGTGTGGACGCTGCTGGTCGGCTCGAAGCCGGACTGTCAGTGCGGGATACCGGAGTGCTGACACGGCTGCTGTCTTCGACTGGCTCTGGAGCTCGTGGACGGACAGGAGCCTTGTCTTCGTTGCGGACACGCGCAGACCTCGAGCTTCTCTGCAGGTCGAAGATGAAGTCCTTGACCTCGTCTTCAACGCCAAGACCATCCTCCCACCTACGTCGCTCGTGCTCATCCGAAGCAGACTCGGCGCCTTCTTTCAAGTTCGACTCAAGACCTTTGCTGTATTCTGTCACACTTTCTTCAACGTCGCGCACCATCTTCTCGTTGTCTTCACGTTCTCTTGCGACACGCTTGCTTTCCTCTTCCAGTCTCTGAGCAGCTGCGGAGCCATCATCAGCAGTTTCAACCTTCTTGCCGGTGAGGGCTGCCGATCTTTGTTGCATCATGGCTTTGGCCCTCGCCTTCAAACGATCGCTCTCTGTGACTGCGCCGCCTGGTCCAGTACCCACGATGGCAGCTGACGATCCTGGGTGAGCCTTGGCATCCTTGAGCCTGAAAAGCTCAAGCTGTGCCTCTGCAATGGCTCGTTCGCACCGTCGGACATGACTGGCAAGCTCTGGCAAGCGATCCTGCAGTCCACGCAGCTGTCTCTGAAGAGATCGTCGTTCGGCATCGGAATCACCGGACTTGAAAGCGCTGCTGGGATGAGTATCGATGTCCTCCTGGATCCTCCTAATGCGTCTGAAGAGCTCCTCGCTCTCTTTCCTGTCCTTGCGATCCAGTGCGTCCTCTTCATCTCGGCTGCCCTCATCCTCGAAATCCATGGCGTCGAGCAAGACCTGCTTCTCTCTGATTGTCTTCTTCAACTGATCGATGCTCATCTCGTCTGCAGTGGCGCTGCTAGTATCACTAAGAGCTGGAGAAGAGCTGCGCCCGTTCTCGCCTACCCTTCGCCTGGCAGAGGAGCGGTACCCGACATCGTCATCGTTGTTCTTAAACACGGTAGCATCTTTGCGACTGTTGTCAGGCGTGCCGTTTGCCCGGAAGGAGTGAGATTTGAGATAGCTGACACCCGTCCTTTGCGGTTGCAGGAACGCACCAGTGGACTTCCGCGACTGCGCATCTTGGCTGAGGAGGTTCTTCATCGTTCCAATGCTGGAATCGATGTTGCGAGTTGAAGGCGGGATGAGCTCGGCTGGCAACTGGTTGGGCACAGGGTAGCCGTTCAGACGACGATAGATCAAGTGCATCGCCACGGCAAACTCGTCCAGGTTCAATCGTCCCTTGTTGTGAGGGTCGCTCAACGTCCAGATACGTTCAAGGTCCGGCTTCTCAAGTCCGGACTGGCTGAAGATCTCAATGGCCTGATTGCCGGTAATGTAGCCCTTGCCGAAGCCATCCCACGCCTTGAACATGTCGTCGTAGATCTTCTTCTCATCCTTTGTAACAGCCCACGGCACTGTAGCATTGCCTCGAAGACCTTGAGCACTGAAACCTGACTCTCGTCCTGGCTGGGGCATCATCTGCTGCTGCAAGGCCTGCAAATTGGGCAATCCACTTGCTGGGGCATTCACCAAACCCCACTGGCCGGGTCGTCCAGTTGGCTGGGCGTTCAGTGGAGCTGCCATGGGCATTCCAGTCTGCCGAGGAGTGAGGCCATAGTTGGGAGAGAGACCTTGTCCCTGGTTCTGGCCCATACCCGTTGGCATTGGCGGCATTGGAGGTCGTGGTCCAGTGTAGCCCTGCGCTTGAGGCATTCCACCTTGAAACCCAGTCTGTTGAGGCTGCATACCAGTTGGCTGAGGCTGTTGATAGCCTGTCACTTGAGGTACCTGGAATCCAGTGGGTTGGGCAGTAAGCTGGCTAAGCAGCTGCTGGTTGTTTGGATTCTGCGCTTGGGGCTGCTGTATCTTTGGTGGCTCGCTGAAGTTTGGCGCATTGCTGCTCGGTGCAGACGGAGGCGCACTGTCCTCAACGCCAAACGAGATGATGTCGACCATGCTGGATACCTCATTGCGGATCTTCTCTGGCAGAGAGGGCGGCATCTCCTTCCCCGTAAGCCTGAGGTTGCATAGGTACATGGCCAGCGCAAACTCGGGGAACAGCAATTGACCAGACTTTGTAGTATCCGAGAGTGTCCATATCTGCGCCAAGCTATTGCCATCGAGCTTACTCCTAAGCAACAAGTCCTTCGCCTTCTCTCCGCTCAATGCTTGCTCTCCTCCTGTCGCGCTCTTGAACAGCTGCTCGAACTTGGCCTGGTCTTGGGCCGTGATGAAGCTCAATCGAATGTTCGGTATCCTGCTGCCTGACTTGGGAGCAGGGGCAGAGGGCGCAGGCTGGGACGAGGCGCCTCGGAACGAATTGGCCATATCGTTGCTCGTCATGCCCGTTGGCTGCGGTCGTTGCGGCTGCGGTGGGGGAGGGATGCCATTCTGCTGGAATCCCGTCGGCTGAGGCTGCTGGACTTGAATCTGGGGAGCCTGTTGCTGGGGAGGTTGTTGGAAGCCGGTTGGCTGGGGTTGTTGGAATCCGGTATACTGCGGCTGCTGCTGGAACTGCTGAGGCTGTTGGCCTGGGAAGCCGGTCGCTTGAGGCTGGAGTCCGCCTTGGGGAGGGAATCCGGTGTATTGCTGTTGCAGCGGCTGCTGGCCAAAGCCGGGTTGTTGCTGAGGTTGGCCATACTGCTGCTGCCCTCCAAACTGCTGCTGCTGCTGGAAGGGCGGCTGGCCGGGGCGCGCGCTGTTGGCGCCGCCGAGATAGGAATTGGAGCCGGAGAACATGACGACGGCGCCGGTATTGATCAAAACATTCGTTGATGCAGTCGCGCTGAGGTCGCGGGTGTAACTGGGCCTCGTGGCCGGGATCAACGCCAAGCCCTCGCCCGAGCAGGAGCTGTGGAGCCGCCCGGATGTTCAGCCACACTCGCCGACGTCACCTCTTCGATGTCAACGTGAAGTGAATGAAGTTCATCACTCAACTGCAACGACAATGGTTTTCATCGAGCTCGTTCGCTCGAACCGATCCGTGAGTGCTGTCAATGTGTAAACGCTGCATCACCCAGCTTCGCACAAGCCGCGCGTAGCTTGAGAGGCAACAGCAATTTTGCACATGTGATAGGCCATTGCAGACGCGCAGAGTTACACGCCCTCACAACGCACTGTACGGAACCGACCCTGTAAACGACGACCTAACAACATTCGCAGAGCCTGAAGCTTCTCCATGAAATGCAGGAACTTGGTGCCATCAATAACAATTTGAGCCACATGAAGACGTCACACCGGCCTGGGGATCAATGGATCAACAAGACAAATCTGGCCCAAGACTCCAAAGGAAATCGATTTCCCCAGACTCTGTAGATATTCCATGTCCTGCTCTCCTCGATCTTAGCAGCCCAGCGCTGCCAGTCGAGCGAAATTAGTATCTCACATATGGCTTTCGCAAAGCAAACTCCGCCGTCCCAAGCCCACTGACATGCATAGGATCGACATCATCCTCCACCCAGGCAGCGAAACCTTTGCCCAGGAAGCGCTCAAGAACTTCGTCTATCAGATCTCTCATCCTCTTGCTATCACAGGTATCGCCGTAACAGATGATCTTCCGTGGCTTTCTCCGCGGCGACCTGATGAGCGGCGTGCTCAACAAATCCCTCACACTCTCCCAATAGAAGTCCGGGTCGGGGTTCTGATCGACTTCCGAGCCTTGGTGCGTTAGCATCTGGCCTATGCAATCGATAAGCAAAGCTTACTGCCGAGGCTGTAATCGACAAAGATCGCCGGTGTCACACCGTACGCCGACCCAGTCATCGATGTTGTAGTGACTTCGAGGCCATCGGAGTAGTATCCAATGAGCATATAACTGCTCCTCTCTGGATGCTGATCCCTTACACAGTCGGGAAATATACTGTCGTACGGCTGGCACAATCCAAATCCATGGCCTGCAAGAACGGAGTTCATCGCAAGTGTGAGCGGTTCTCCGGTATATTGATGCAATATAGCCTGTATATAGTCGACACCGATTGCAGCAAAAGCTTTTCGAATGATGCGATCGCCAATGTACATGCCCAGGCCGTTCAGATAGGGCACTGTGGCAGCTGCTGAGAGAACAGGACGACCCAGATGCTTTTCTGTGTCGTCTCGCAAAAGCTGCAGCATTTGAGCGAGGACTCCAACTTTTTCGGATTCTGAGGGAGACTTCGGATCCCTAGTGGGAAGCTCCAGGCGTCTCATGAGTGACTTGTAAACGTCGCTACCTTGGCGAATACTGATGACAGTAGCTGTCGAGTTGGCGCAAGATATCGCCGAGACGCTGCATTTCAATCGTAAGCAAGCACAGCAGGGAGTTCGTCGGAAAGTACTTGCCCATAGCTTGGATTCAAATCGAAGCCGATACCGCACTCATAATGGTCTTTGCTCAGTGTGGCCTGACTGTGCCGCAAGGAACTTTTGCCGAGGCTGAGAAAGCAGGACGCAGTGAGAAGAGCTGACAACAGCCGCATCCTCGAGTTGCGAATGTTTCAGCAGGTCCTTGCGTGAATATGCGACACACGGGAATGAGCTGATTGACAAATTTACGGCGTCCAGGTGCCTGGTAAGTATGGTTACGAGGTCGAAAGAAGCTGTGAATCAAGCTCCGGACTGGGAGCTCATTGAACCAATGGAGTCGCTGTGAGGCTGAAGCATATTTGCACAGCTCTCTCAACCCTCATCCAGAGAGCATGGAACTTGAATATCATTCGCTTTGTCGACGTTGCCATATGTCTTGATAGTCTCGGCTTCCATGTTCTGTTGCTCTGTATGTTCCAGGTATATGTGCTGGGACACGACTTTCGTATTTCTTCTCCGAGGGCTGTGACAGAAGGACTGAGATCGGTCGCCTACATTCGACTCGCAAGTTGAGATCTGCTTTCGTTGTGATGTGTTGACATTGTGAGGAAAGTCAAAATGTGACGCTGTGGATTCCGCATGTGAAAGCTAGAGGGAAGGCGCGCTAATGATGCACGGACCAACACGACCGCTGCTTTTGGGAAGGAAGTCACGTCAATCCATGTGGAGGACCTCGCTTCCGTAGCATCGATGTGAATATGTCGAGATTACAATGTGAGCCAATGGAAGGCGAACGACACAAAAGTCAGACCCGCCCTCCCCAATATTCGAACACTCCGGCAAAACCCCGGCCACACTTTCGACAAAGGTATATGAATTTCAAACTTCCAGCAGCCAATGAAATTGAGTAAAACGCGGGACACTCGTACCCTTTGGGCAGGAAGGACCAGACATCTAACCTGCCCAGCTTGATGTCCTTAAGGTTCCGGTGAAGGATGAAAGACTTCGGTCCAGATTCCCCTAGGTTCCCGGGTCAGGTCTAGCTAGCCTGTGACGTTCTCCCCCCATACGACGATGATCGACCTCTGCGAGGTTTAAAACGGTCTTCCGACGTGGGGTTTCTTTTGCACTTTGAGATTCTGATTTTGTATGTTACCGATGACTGGTGGAACGTCCATACTTTTCCATGGTGTGGTCGGCTTTTTGAGAAGCTTGTGACCTTTTCGCGGTCTTCTGCACTGTGACATGCCCTTTGTGACATGCCCTTTGTGACATGCCCTTGGCGATCTCCAATGTTGTTGCCTGCCACTGAGAGTTCAATAGGGCTTTCAGGGGCTTGGACTTATTTGCTAGTCTTGCAGATAGTTCACCCTCCAGATGAATCGAGAGGAGGGGAGAGGAGTAGATGGAGACATGCATCAATTTCAAGGCATCATCTGACGATCAGCACTGCGAGAATAAGAATTGAGGGTTCATGCGAACACTACTTCTCGGATACAAATGACAAGCAATCCGGGTTCATGGACTCTGGCAATCTGCTTCGATATGTGTTGCTCTGCCACCCATTGCAGCCTTCCATCACGAGCCCTGAACTCAGCAATTCATATCACACATTGATGCCCTGCACTTCCGTATGAGCTATCTCGCTCACGCTCCTGAATCCTTTCCGCCGTCAGTCCTCAGCACTCAGACACAGAGAGTGGCGATCGAATCTTGTCCACAAAGTCTGGCTCAAGATGCAATGTTGGGGCCACCGGTCAATTCTCCAATCTGAGAAGACCCAAAGAAAACGGCGGAGAGCTTGTAGAGAGGCCGAAGGGAGGCTTGCGCTGGTTGATGGCTCATGATAGCGGTGTCTTTCGGCTTCGTGACATATGGCGTGAGGAGGCGCTCCAATCTCTGTAGGTTCTCTGTCCAAGCGCTCTGCTGGTCTTCCTCCCAGAACTCATCTTTCGAGGTGATGCTGAACTTTGAAAGCCCACTGATGCTCACAAGAGCTTCAAAAGTCTCAGTCGATTCGACTTGATCGTCGGTCAAGTCACGATGCCATCCCTCCGACTCGCAAACATGTGCCAAGCAGACATAGACTCGCAGATCATTCAACTTTGGGAAGAAGTCAATTTTCCATCCGCCAAATTCGATATCGTGGTCGAAGACAGAGAGTCTCGTCGCCCACTGCGCAATGACTCCACCGTATCCGGATTGCAGCTTGACATCGACATCCGGGCTCCGGGCATGGTCTGCTTTGAATCTCTGGTTGCCGACGTAAGCACGAGCGGCGGCGGCAAAGTACTCTTTCGACACCATGAATTCGTCCACCTTGAGCTTAGTATTCGAATCCGATTCAGTGCCGTTGCCCTCGTCTTGCTGATTGTCGCTGGTGTCACGTTCCTCTTCCTGCGTCTCGCCGGCTGCACTTTCTTCTTGCATTCCGAAGACGTCGGAGAGATCGATTTGGATTCCCTGTGGGACCGCAAGCTCTTCCTTGAAGCTTTTGTGTTTGCCGGTGTAGGGGTAGGCGTAGTCGAAGATCATATCTTGAACCTCCTGCGGCAAGTCGAGGAGACCTGGTGGTGAGCTCATGTCCGGAGCCATTGTCGGCGATGCGGATGCGCAGATGTGTGCTGGATCTTTTCGTCGTTGCAGATCTTGGTCGGTTGTGATGCTCGTGTTGATGAGTTCTGAAGGCGATGCCTGGAAAGTTCAAGGGAAGGCACAAGCCAAACGCGAGCCAGGCAGCCGAACGTCATCTCGCTCGCGGCAGGCGCAACCCTCGTGTCAACTTCAGCAGACGAATGCATCACATCTCATGGAGAGCAACCAGCGAAGTCAAAGATGTCGACATCACATACAGCGGCGTCCGCATCCCTGACTGAGGGTAGGTTCAATCGCTACCAATAGCGCATCAGTCGTCTTATCCGTCGTATCCGCGAGTCACAATGTATGGGCGTGAAGTTCGGCATTGGCAGTGAAAGTATCTATGCTGATAAATCGAAGACGGTCATGATTGATAGCATGATCAGAGAAACATGGTTCTTCTTCTGCGAGCCCATCGGCTTCCGACGCCGAGCTCGGACTTCAACGCCGACAGCCCTGGTATCCATCACAAAAATGCCCTTGATCCTGCAGCCTCTGTCTTCTGAAAGCGACATTGAGCGTTGCAATTCTAATGTGTAACCCTAGAAAACCCGCCATGCTGATGCGCCTTGCCGCAAGATACGGAACCCTGTAAGTCTACCCTTTTGACTTCGATGCTTGACTGACCCCTTAAGTCGTACTGAGCTTCACCATCAATCGAGAACATTCCCAATGGCTCGAGGGATTTCATCAACTTCGAGAAGGACAGCTCAAGCAGACTTCAGCTCACTTGGCGGAGGTCCACCACCTACCGAAGACTATAAGCCAACTCGTCCGGTCTCAGTCACGAAAAATGCTAAACCGGACTGGAAGTACGGGCAAGGGGCAACAGATGACGGCGAGTCGCTCACCAAGAAGCACTTGGAGATTGATCCGTACGCTGAGGGACGGCCCATGTTCCACAACTACACGCTCTTAATATCTGGCATCGTTCCGCGACCCATTGGCTTCACAAGCACTCTTTCAAAAGACGGAAAGCCCAACCTTGCACCTTTCAGCTACTTCCAGGTCGTAGATCACGATCCTCCAGTCTTCGTGATTGGCTTCTCGGGACGGGCGAATGGCCCCAAAGACACTCTCAAGAATCTTGAGGAGACTGGAGAGTGTGTCTTGAATGTGGTATCAGAGCACATGATGGAAGCCGTCAATGCAACATCTATCGACGCTCCACCCGGAACCTCTGAATGGTCAATATCAGGATTACACAAAGCACCAAGCTCGACAGTCAAGCCCGCAAGAGTACAGGAATCAATCTTCTCCATCGAAGGAAAGCTTATTCAGACTGTTGACTACAACACTTCACATCCGTCGTCAAGGGCACATGGAAAGCTGGCGCTCGTTGAGGGTACGAGATTCTGGGCTCGAGAGGATGCAATCGACGCGGATGGCAAGCATCTTGATATCAATGTGCTTCGGCCACTTGGACAGCTTGGAGACATCAGCTACTCGAGGATTACGGATACTTTCAAGCTTGCGCGGTCGAATTGGAAGGCTGCGACAGAGGAGCATGGTGAGGATATGCAGAGACTTTTAGAGCCAAAAGGCACTACCTAGACGCAACTTTTGTACAACAGCGACACCGAAGCCTACTTCAGCATGAGTCCTTCAGCACTTAAGAGACCAAGCCCACCCCAAAGGCCTTGACAGTATCTTCGCGCAAGAAAGCCACCTATCGCTATAAGACCAACACCCTCAAACATTGTGCAGTGGATTCTCCCGCGATGTCGACAGCCTCTTCATCAACGTCTTCCTTCTTCCGCTCAAAGTTGAAGATCAGTTGTCTGCGGTTGATTGCATGATTCGAGCCTCTAAAATGCTTTTCTACACTCGGCTCCTGAAAAGAAATTGGGCAAAGTCCACTTCGACCGGAACACCTTTCATAGTCAAGCTGCTTCAAGCTAGAAGCATGTCAGGCCAATGATCACCAGAGCGCAGATGCACAAAAGCACAATGCAAAAGTGCAGACGTTTTGTCTGGGCGGCTTTGGCTGCCTGAGCGTCGCGCACTTCCTTCTGAGCTTCACGCATTGCCTGGCGAAGCGCCTGCAGGGCATTGATCACTTGCCGCTGAGCCTCCTCTGTCGTTTGACGAGCCTTCTCCAACGCCTTTTCAGCAGCCTCTGTTGCTTCGAGTGCCTTCATCTGATCCTCAACGACCTGCTCGATCACGGATTCGTACTTCTCGAACATGCCCAATTCTTCGACTGGTTCCGGGAAAGCACAATCATCGTCAAGATTTGCCTCCTCTTTCTTTGGCTGCAAGACGTGCGCTTTGACAAGCTCTTCGAACTTCTTGATGTTAGACCTCCACGTCTCCCTCTTCGTGACGTCGTAATCCTTGAAGGCAAAGTTGGTCTCGTCTGGAAGAGCCTCGAACGACAACAAGCCACGCAGCTGAATGACATCTTGGAAAGAGGGCATACTGCGGATCTCTTCGTCTTCAAGCACGACATCCCATGGGAATCGTAGCCCGGGGCTCTCGAAAGCATGGATCGAGATATGGAGTCGGACTCGTCTGATGGCCTCGAAGTATTCCACGATGTACAAGCTGTGAAGGCCACGACAGATAAGGTTAGAAGTGTAGCGAAAGATGATCGGCTTCTCGGACGCGATGCGTGGTCGAAATGAAGTGCGCGTCCGACTCGCGATAGACTCATCGACCCACTGGTTGCCCATCCAAGCTTTGCTAGCTGCCTCGAAGAAGTGCTTCGACACCAGGAATTCGGCGACCTTGGGTTGGGGGAAGGGTCGGGTCTGGTGTGTGTTACCGTCGCTCATCGCTCGATTGAAATATTCGCGAGTCTCCCAGAAATCGCGAGTGATGAGTTCAAGGCCCGGGACAGGCGGGTATGCATAGTTGAAGATGATGTCCTGCAGCTCTTGAGGCAAGTCGAAGAGTTTCAGGTCTCGGACACCAGCGTGCTTGGTCGCCGCGATGTCGGTTGAGGTGTTCTGCAGTAGCAGAGCGGAGCGCCCTGGCGGCAATGTAGCGCAGGGCACAGCCGCCATGCTGGATGGCGTCGACATGGTCGAGGTGATCGGACGAGGGTGTTTCGGGAGTGTTTGGGTCGAGAATTGGCGAAGAGAAGACTTGCAGAGAGTTTTGACCAAGCGCAAGCTTCGAGTAGCGACATGTGCGGCGGCAAGTGACTGCCGGCTGCGCCGGGACACATCCCAAACATTCACTCGTCGAATGCCGAACCTTAGCCGAAGAATGGGATGAGAAGCATACCACTAAGCACCATACACCAGATTCGAGGCCTGAGTTCGCACAGCGATCGCCTTCTGTAAAAGTTGAAAATGGTGTTTGCTCGATGTTAGGCCTGTAAAACATGTCTTGTTGATCGCATGCTGCGCCAAGACGCTACCAAACTTGTAATGAGAGATGGCAGCTGCTGCAGCAGAGGCGGTGGCTATGTCTTTCGCAAGTCTGTGTGATGAAAAGGAGGATTCTGGTCGCGACATATACCATACCTTAGTTCTCTATGCTCTCATATACGTCGAATTACCGCCTCCACAGCCATAACCAATTTCTAGCTACAGTCCTATCTTCGAAGCGGAGCAGAACAGAGTGTGTGATCCACCAAAGGCCCCTACGAGATCGGTCTTGCATTCGATCGCTATGACTAAGATACTCGCTCGGGTCACTACGGGGGATCAGCAAAGTGTAAACCTGCGATCTTCCAACCAGACCGCCCGAATTCCCTTGATACACTTGATCGCTGCCGAGAATGAGACTCAGCGACTCTCTGAAAAATCTTGGACTCTCCTTTCTCGAAAATACTTCTGCCTCAATCATATTCTTCGCTCCATCCTCTGTTCCGCCAGAGCTCTTTGCCGAGTCCGTCAATCTTTTGCTGAATCTCGAAGGCGTTTCGCGATGCCCGCTGGTCCTCCATTTCCTGACGCTTCGTATTGACGATGGTCGTGGAAGACTGTTCCGACTCAGCCTCTACCTCTCCCTTCATTTGCTCTCCGCAGGTGGCCATCTCGTTCTTTGCCTGCTTGACCCAGCCGAGAAAGCCCGCAGGGTCTTGAACCATCATGTTGAGAATGTCATGATCATATTCTGGGATCTCGCTCGTTCGGATTGCTCTAGTGTCGCCTTCGGTCTCCATGAGACGAAGCGACAGGAGATTTTCGGCAAGCTTCCTTCTCAACTCTTTCTGCTCTTCGAGAATCGTGTTTCGGCTTGCGTCTGCGCTCACCTCTCTCTGTTGAGATATGATAGGCTTGATGAGATCCTCGAATCTCTTGGCATTGGCCTTCCATACGTCCATAGCTGTGTCATCGTCCTCGTCGAAGTAGATTGACTCGTAATCCGCAATTCGTACCTCTAGCGAGACCACGCCACGTAGTCTGCTGGCCGATTCAAAAGCTCGAGTTGACTTGATCTCTTCGTCGTTATAGACGACGTCCCAGACAAATCTAGGCCCAAGACTTCTGAAGTCGTCAGCTGTGAGCTCCAACTTTAGCTTCTTCAGAGATGGCATGTCCGCCAGGTAGTTCAGAGTCCTTGCGCCAATCCAGGATATGTTTCGAGTATGGCGGTACAGCAAGCTCGCTCGTATGTAGTTTTCATCCCTTCGACGTATCATTTGGAAGTCTTCATTCAACCACTGATTGCCAATCCAGGCCGTGACAGCGGCGTCGAAGAATGCCTTAGATATCATGAAGTCGGAGACTTTCGGTCCTGGAAAGGCGTTGACTTGGTGAGCTCCGCTGCCGACACATGGTCTGTATTCACGATATTCCCAAGTAGATTTTGTGATGATTCGAAGGCCGGGCACGGTAGGGTAGGCGTAGGCAAAAACAGCGTCTTGAAGTTCTCGAGGGAGTTCGAACAGTCTGAAGTGTTTGGCGGCGACGAAGTCGTCATGCTTCACAGCTTCACGTGATATGTCGCTGGATTCGGTGTGCGAGTCGTCCTGTGGTGGCGGCTCACGTTGAATTGCGGCCATTGGGTCGCTGTGGTTGTACATGGTCGCCTGGTCGGTCGCCAATGATCGATCGAGTGGTATCCCTGACTGGTCAAGTCGAACCAGGGTGAGTATTGATCTGGCGAGGGAAAGATCGACGGAGTGCGAGTGTCAAGGTGGTGCGGAAAGCGCGAAGAGTCATGAGTTCGGGCCGTTTCGCACGTGCGAACGCCGGGCTTCAGCCGACCAATCCACGAATAGACATGTCATGACAATCCTACCCGTAAAATATGGGACTGCCCCCTGAGACTCTTGGGGAGAAGAGGATAAATGAGTCACATGTGCCAGAAAAGTGCCCCCTAATGCTCCTCTAGACCTCGTGCAGGCTTTCGAGAGGCCAGTCGATGCTTTGCCAAGCGACTAACTCATGTGAAGTGAATCATCCATGATGTCGGTGCTATCTGACAGCTTGTTGCCGCAATTTGCAATCAATACAAGGTGACACACGTAGCCCATTTTAGAAACAGGTTAAAAGGGGCAGGAGAACGAAGCACTTCGATGTCTTTCAGGGAGTTTCACATTTGATACTTCTATCTCGCACCTGTTCTAGAAGGCTCCACATCCAGTTCGATGCCATGCAAAGACCTTAGCGAGCAACATCGTAATGATACTATGTGCGGCAGATCTTCATCCGTGCTCCTTAGATCTGATAGCTCGCATGCCGCTCGGCCCGCAATCAGACCTTGGATGACGAGCCAGTTTCTCCACCACAGCCTCAAAGGCAGACACAATATCCAACCATGGCAACTGTTACCATCAGCGTCAGTAGAAGTAGAGCACCGTCGATACAGTCAAACCGATCCTTTCTCGGTTCTTTTTGACAGCCCTTGCCCTGTACAATAGGCTTGTCACGGAGCTCAGTGGAGGTGCGTGCTTGCAAGGTTCGTTGAAGATCTTCCTCCGGTCTCGTGACCGATGGACTGGACTGTGCTGGTTCAGGGGCTTTGAGGGATTTGCTCTTCGTTCGGAGCGACAGTGGGACGATCTTCCCAGGGGTTTGGGCGATTCGTTCGAAGATTTCCATTCTCGACTCTGGAGTGTCGCCTTGTTCGAGCGGTTGACGTTGCATTTCGTAGCATCGATGAAGCAGTGCCTTGGAGAGAAGGTAGACCTCAACTCTTGACAGAGTGCCTGTGCGAAGTCTTCCCAGAAAAGAGACAATTGAGTCTGACTTCAGCTCGGGCTTCTTCTCAGCTTCTAGCAGCGCCTGTTTAGCCTTCGAAACCCAAGAAGCAAAGCCTCTGGGATCACGGACAATGAGGTCGAAAAGATCGGTCGTTGAGTCTGGTATGTCGGCGTGCTGTACTGTTTGCACCCACCAGACGTTCTCACCACGAACGTGCAGTGTTCTGGAGATGAGGGCTAGGTCTGCGTCTGTCAACGACCGTACTTGAGCTTCGAATGCGCTTTGATCATCCAGGGTCCCTTCGGTCGCCATCTGGTCACCATCCAGCTCGTACCAAATCTTTTCGTCATGCGTCGATTGCTCAGCTTCATCTGAGTCCAGTATACCTTGCTTGACGGACAAGATCCAGTCCAGAAATCTTGCTGGATCTTCTGCGAAGAGATGTACGACGTCGTCTTTGGTGTTTGGAATCTCTGTGTGTTTCAGTGGTTCCGAAAGTCGCGGTGACTGATTAAGCTCCCTCAGCATTGCATCTTTCAGTGAGATCTGAGGTAGGTCAATTCCCTCACCGAAGACATGGTGTCTCCCAGTACTCATGGCTGACTCTCTGTTTAGCGCTTGCATCTGTTTCTCTGCCAGGAAGGCTTTGGTCGCTGGGTTGATCGACCCGTCATGATAGTAACTCCCAAGTCTCAGAACTCCCGAATTTCTGCGCCGATAGGGTCTGCCGGGCATGCCATCGTCGGGATCAGTCTTTACACTGCTGATGGCATGTCTCGTAGGACGTTCAACGTCCGCCGCCTTTGGTCTCAAGACAAGAGGTTTGATCAATTCCTCAAACCTTCTAATGTTGGCACGCCAGGTATTGAGCTTCGCTTCGTCCAAGACACTCGAGTCAATGCAGAATGGCACGCAATGTATATCGATCAGCCCTCGGACTGTTGTGACTTCCTGGTATGAGACCGTCCCCATAATCTGCTTGTCGTTGTACAAGACTTCCCACGGATATGAAGAATCCGCGCTCTTAAAGTCTTCAACCCCAACTTGAAGCTTGACCTTTTTGACGGCATCGAGCTGTCGCAGAAAAGAAGCAGACGCAGCGCTGACCCAGAATACCTGGGAAGCGAGCTTTCCAAGAAGTGTCTCGCGGACAACAGATCCTTTTGGCCTTGCGCACATGAAAATCCATTTGGCGTGTATCCACTGATTGCCGATCCATGCCTTGGCTGCAGCCTCGAAGAAAACCTTCGACACTAGAAATTGGCCGACTTTTGGTCCTGGAAACAGCCGAGGGATATGTGTACCGTCTTCCAATCGCCGCGCAAGCTCGCGTCTGGTCCATTCGTCTCGAGATATTATGCTGAGGTCCTCGACACGCGGATATGCATAGTCGAAGATGATATCCTGGAGTTCTTGTGGAAGGTCGAAAAGGCTGACGCTCTTCTTGGGGACCGCATTTGCCTCTTCTTCAAGCGGCGGCTGTTCGGTCGAGAAAGTGTTGCACGACGGAAGAGTAGGAGGCATGCTCGCCCCGAGGGGTGTTGGATCTTGGTCTCGTACGGGCTTATTGCCAAAGTGCCTGGAGCATGGGAAAGACAGCGGTCGTGTAGCTTGCGACAAGACGAAAGAGTGTGGAGGGAACTCTGTGGAGTGCTTGGAGCCTGGGAAAGACGGTGGTCGTGTAGCTTGCGACAAGACGAAAGAATGCGGAGGGAAGTTTGTGGAAGTGCGAAGATTACTATTAACTTCATTCACGCGATTCGCTTGTCGCGCTAGTGACTGTCGCTCACTGGCCTGGCCGAGTTTCTCCCGTGAAAGTGACTATTCAATCTTCCACGAAGTTCTTCCTCGCTAGGTTGGACACCTGGATGGTAGTCAGTAGCATTAGCCTCCCATTGAAATAAACGACGCGAGGGACGGGCTTGCATCAACACGTGGAATATGTTGATCCACCGATCTCTCTGTTTCTGGCCTTCAACTTTTCACGAGTGGCCGTTTCAGCACCCATGAGCTGCGGGAGGTGGCTTTTCTTTGCAAAGGCCAATTTTGAATTTTGCGTAACTTCCTGCTCAAGACATTGTTGATGGTCCGTGCACTTTTAGCGCACGCTATCCATGCAGCTTTCACATGTGCGCCTTCCCTTCTTATGTCGGACATTTTGTCACCAGAAGGAACGCCCGCGCATCCGACTTTCGAGTCTGGATCTGCTGTCTGTAGATCAATCCAATCGTAAATAGCGGCAAATGGAGCGGAAAAAAAAAATTGAGCTGTCTGAAGCCTGACCCCGAATACATGCATTCGCAATCAAACACGTTCGCGATCACCAAAAAAGGTCGCTTCCACCGAGATTCGAACTACGGACCTCAGGCAAAACAGAAAACCCAGTGACTTACCGCTCGAGAGCGATGAATCTATTAGATACCGGGGAGAGAAATTCCACAACTCGAGAGTTGATCGGTCAACCTAGGGGTGTTAGCCCATCGCGGGTATCTTAGGAGTCTCTCCGAAAGTCACGCATGTTGGTCTAGACCACGCTGCCTGATTTCGGCGACCCCGCCTTTTCATCATAATTCATTGGTCGGCCGAACAGAATTTCAAAAATATAATACTTTGTCAAAATCACTGCCGAAGATGTTCCGTGCGGTGTCGCCAGGCGTGTGTCTGCGTGCAAGACTCAACTATACCTGCTTTCCCTGACGTTGTCGGTCGCATCAGTAGCACACCTATGAATAGACATACTTTGCCACATGTCGATTTTGCCCACGAAACAGACATTAGCGATGTGCCTCGACAAGTCACCAAACCGGTTGACATCGGCGCCGGGTCCTTTGATGTCGCGGCAAGGCCGTAAGCTGGCGAGTATGACGTTTAATGCACGAAAGAATGAGAACACGATGACACGATATTGATGGCTTCATACGATTCTTGTGGATGGCTCATCAGATTGCGAGTTTGGCGTTGCGCGACTGCTGTTCGTAGATGCCTCCTGAGTGAGAGATGACCCAGCGAGAGAGGTATGTAAAGCAGCAAATGCGTCTTTCAGATCATTCCATTCCCAGATACTTGGCCAATGACTTCCTTCGTTTACTGACGAATAGAATGTATAACGTGCCAAACACAACGCAGAAATCTCCGAGCCATGACACTGAGTTGAGACAACTAATGAGAAGACAATGTCATGGACGGGCTCCGAACAGTGTGGAACAGCTTGTTCTCGTTGCCCACGAGCGATGACCGAGTCCTTCTCTGTCTCTGAACGAAGACGAAGTAACAACATCCCAAATACACCGCAGAAATCTCCGAGGAATGATACTTCGTTGAGACAACTAATGGAGAGAACATTGCCATGGACGGGCTCTAATTCGCGGAGAAAGCTCAATTCTTGAGCCTTCTATGTTTTGCCAGTCGCACGAAGAGTCTTGCCTGGAACAATCAAATGGCTTCTTTCACGGCCATTCACGTCACTGCGGTCGCTGGTGATTGGAACGGCGGTGAGGCATAGACGTTGCTTCTCGACTATTCCATCCATTCTCCGTACCCTTAGGTCCACGACAGGTACCTCAGTTAGCCGTACAACGAGCGAGATAACGAGGCCAATGATGGACCTGTCTGACGAAGATGTCGCAGCGGTCCGGCAGCGTAGCTGGGCGGAGGTTGCTCGTGCTGGACAGGCGATCCTCCAGGCTATCTTGAAGCTTTTCAGGCATGAGGATCGGCTCGAGCGCGAATACATACCAGAGTTCTCCTCTGTACCGAGCCAGGAATCTCCAAATGTAGGTATCAAGCCGCAGCCGATGGGATCTACCGAATCGGTCGAGTTCGTGGTACGGACGCTCGCGAGCCGCTTCATCGTCGTCTCTGTTAGAATGGATACCACAGTCGCCAGCCTGAAGGCTGAGGTGGCACGAAAGACGGACAAGCCACTCAATTCTATCGGCCTCGAATGGCGAGGAATTGAGCTGGCGCACGATCACCTTTCCGTGCTCGAAACGGTAAGAGAACTCGACAGGTCATTCTTAGGTGCTGGTCTTGCTAACGAACGATTAGTACGGGATCCAGAGGGACCCGCCGATTCAGATCATACATCTCGAGAAGGTCTCAATGAGAACCGGGAAGTTTTCACATAGGTCAGCTAGGCTGAGGCGTTCGAAGGGTTCCCTGACTCTACGACTTTTCGATGGCGACGATCTGCTGATCGAGGTCGATGTCTTGACCACGATACGCGATACTCAATGGAAGGTCGCGAGGGACAGAGACGTGGAAGTCGATCATGTGTTTCTCCTACGCAAGGGGATCCCAATCGGTAGTGCCGTGGGAGTCGCACGGAACATCAGATTGGACTTTGATGAGCTCCATAACGTATGCATATTCCCCAGGAGCGTCTTCTTTCTGCACAGAGCTAACTCAGTCGTAGTACGGCGTGAAGAATGGATCCATTGTGGATGTCGTGATTCAGACGCCACGACCCGGCAAGGTGATTGAGAAGCCGTGCAAAGTATCAATGCCGGCGCCCGCCCCTGGACCGGAGCAACGTGAATGCGCCACACCAGTGGTAACGGTATCATCCATGCAGAAGGCTCTGCACGAAGACATCAAGTGCAGGTCTACCGCGACAGTGCGTGGTCCTTCTGTTCGACGGTGAGGGCGGAACATGGGGGACCGAGAAGGCGACAGTCGACGGAGATTCAATCGTCTCGCAGGCTTTGAATGAGCGCCGCTACGAATGAGAATCGCAGCATCAAAATCAGTCTGTAAGGCAAAACGCAGGTGACTACCTCTGCCACGGCACGCAATGGGCTCGGCGGAGGAGCCTAAAAGCGCCTCGAAGTCTTTCTAGTACGCCAATATGACCATGTAGTCCACGGAAAATCAGGACAAGCGGTTGATTATGCGTTCATTTTATGAAGTGTGTGAGGAAAAGAAGAGGAAGAGTCGTGCGAAAGTGACGTGAAGTCGCGCTTGCCTTGCGGCGGAGCTCGGGGGATCTGTGCGCGGCTTGGCAGTGTGGGGCCGCTCTTTCTCTTTCTTTCTTGCCCGGAAGTTCTTCGTCTCTCAAATTCCTTTCTGCACCAACACATCTTCGTCAAGATTTGGATGCAGCCGGCTGGCGACTGCATACTCGAGATGCGAGTATGCATGCTGTAGCTCCTGCGACCCCGAGAAAGAGACTTGGGTGCCGGCGACTGGTCCACACGAGACCGACACTGCTTGCCAGTCGGACTGGAACTTCATCGCAGAAACACCCACGATTTGCCTGCTTCCTGGCTCTATATAGCCTCCAAGCTTACTTCATCAATCAGTGGAAGATCAAACAACATGGGTGTAAGCAGCACCTCGTCTTCTCCACCCTTCTGTGACCCATCATCATGGTGCAGGAGGACTATTTAACGGACGGACATACCATTCTCGAAACAAAAGCTTTTCTGACTTTGCTGTGCCAACATGGCGCTGGGATCGCAATGCAACTCTGTCATTATCCTCGTATCGACTTCTCGACTTCCTGAGCGCTCGTTGGGCAGTTGTCTAGCTGTGGTACGTCTTCTCGACCTTCTCATGATCTTCGAGGATCTTCCCCCATTCGAGATTGCTCCAAGTCTGAGGCTGCTGGACTGCTTCGACGAACTGCTTCATCGCGAGTACGAGCTGCTCCGCCCACCTCCTCGCAGTTACCCGCCCAATACCCGTCGCCAAAGGCGTCATGAGGATACTCTTGATCTCCTTCTCTCCACCTCGAGCATCCGCACTCCGAGCACGCAGTGCCCGGTTGTGATTGTCCACAGCGCACAGCAGGCTCCATAAACACTCGTACACCACCTCCCGATCCCATCGCACATCATCTGGGACCCTCATCGTCGGGCACAAAAGCATGTATTCCGTCGACCATGGGTTCAAATGGTACCTGCTTCCCTTCCAGTCCTGAGCTGTCGTGGCCCCATCATGGTCCAGTCTCACGACAGTGCAAGTGCCCGGCGGAGCGAATCCTCTCCATTGCTCGTACACAACTTTCTGCGCCTTGCGCGTGATCCAGCCATAGTCTTCCTTTGGCCCATAAGCTCTCGCTAGAGCATCATCGAATGCACCATCCAGCCTTGCATACGAGTTTGCGGGCGACACTACCGCATCGACACGCACATCCTCCGGAACAAACTTGAGGGCGCAGTTATGATGCGTGATCTTCGTATAATCGTGCAGATCCAGGAAGTGCTCGACTTGTGCTGCGTTGAAGGCTTGGGAGTATTTCTCTTCCATGCATAGTAAGTGGATTTCTGGCAGGATGCCGCTTTTCGAGCTGCTTGCAGCCATGGTGTGCGGTTGGAGTTTGTTGATGTTGGCAGGTTTCTTGACGAGCTGAGGGATTTCAGCTCGTCTATGCAGCAAGCTGTCATCTCGGGAGTTTCCCTGGACTTCTGCCTACGATAGTGAGGCTGAACAGTGAGTAGGCATCCATCGACAGGGTAAGCTAAAGAGTCATCGTGCCTTAGGCATGTACAGAAGACACCATTCAATTGTCGTAGCGATGGGAAGAAATCAAGGAGAGCTTGGAATGAGTGTACCAGCATCGACAAATCCAAGCAATACGGGCCATATTCGTGCCGTCCAAACAACCCCGGCCCGGATAGCTGGAACGTCGAGGTATTCAATGAATCTGGATAATGCATCGAAGGTCGATACGTACCTCAAGTACATTGCCTTTCGGTCTCGGTCCACGAACAACCACTAACACGAGGCGACCGCTCACGAAAAGTTGCGTCTACATATTCGATGGCGCTCAATCCACAAATGATTTGCAGAATGCAACGCAACGAGCCAAGCATCACTGTGTCTCGTATACCTGGAACGTCGGAGACACGGCTCTCATGGTACCCTTGAAGGTGAGCATGTTCCTTCTTCGTAGCGGAATGATGGGCTCAGAATCATACCATATCCCAACACCCTTCGATGAGCATGTAAAAGAGCTTTTGTCTCCGTTTGCATCTCCTTTCCTTCTTGTGTCCCCGTTCGCCATCGACAACACCTAAATCGAGAAGTCGACGAAATGCAACTCAACTTCTCTTCCCTACTCATGGCTGTTGCCGTGGCTGCGGTCTTCTTCACCGCTCAGGCGGAAGCTATTCTCAACTGTGGATGCAACATGTGTCCGGGCAGGGATTCGGTACGGCAGTCTTCTCACACTCGATACAAATGGGTCGGGTAGCTGATGTTCATAGTGCATTCCATGCCAGGTGCCTCCTCCAGGCGATCCAAACTGCTAAGCGAGAGACGCGAGTTCTTCAAGGTAGTGGGGAGAGATGGCGGATGAGATGGTCAGTGGAGGCCTTATGGGTGGACCATGCGATGTTTAGGCTGATGCAAGTCGTGTGTGCAAGGAATGCTATGCGTTTGAACGGGTTCTTGCTTCAACTGTCGCCGGTCTTTGGCCATGAAGTCATCGCAGACATTCATGCTCGAACCCGTGTATCATCCTTCGATTGCTGCCTGCTTGAATCTACAGCCCCTGCTCTTTTCTTCTCGTCTTCTTGCAAGTTGTCAAGTCGAGAATCGCTCGGCCGGGATCATCGCGAGGAGACGCGAAGTAAACAAAGTCCTCAGGCCACCACGCAGTCCTTAGTGCAAGGCTATGGCAGTCATAACAACCAGATCTGTATGCTGACGGAGGAGATCAAGTCATGACCAAGCGTGGAGACCCGGCGGGCAGTGCAAGAAGTACAGTTTGCTGGAGGCGAGTCTCTCGTGAAATCTTCCATCAAGTTTCAACCAATTTGGCCAAAGACTCCGCTCGGAGAAGGGACCGTTGACGCCAAGAGGCGCAGCCGGGACACGTTGCCGCAACCGAAAGTCACGCGAAAAGAGCCTCAGGACCTCCACGCGTCCAATATCAACTTCACGTGCTCTTTACCTCCGGTCATACACATCTTACACCCCATATGTCCTGCCAATGGCTCTCTACGCGTGGTCTCCAAGCTTGTTCGAACTGCTCCCACGATTTCGTCCTTGAAGCGACCGCTGCCGGAACATCTGCGTGGCAACTCTCCTCTCGAGCTTTGGCTTGGTCCTGGTGCTTGCATCGCGAAGGATGCGCTTCGCGCTGCGCCTCGTCATGGCTGCTTTGGCACCCAACCGCGGCCGGGACGTGGAGTCTGCTATTGTATCACGACGTCTCATTCAAGCCGATCACTTGACCGAAACGGTACCGCTTGCTTTGAATCCTTTCCACTTAGTCGCTGCGATGGATGGCGGCGACACACACCCGGCTTGATGCTTCTCGTGTCCTGAGAAGTATCACAACATTAGAGTTTGATGCATTGCGCAGGCACCCACTTTTACAGCCCCCCTGTCAATTTCTTTTATATCGATACCTATGTTTGCGATGCCGCTGTTTTCGAATCGCTCGCGTGACTGAACGACCTACCTTCGCTACAATGACCGTGTCTGAGCTCGTGAGCCAGACATGGACTCTCACCAAGAAAGATCTCTTACTCGTTGCCCGCCGACGGTGGTTTAGCACTTTTGTTCGAGCTGTTGCTTTCCCCATTGTTTTGACTGTCATTATTGCTTCGGTTAAGAGTTGGATTCACAACAATGGCGGATATGGAATTGGCGCGCCGTCTCCCATTCGTACACTGCCCGAAGCGTTCGATGCAGTCGGCAACTCGAGACCGAACTTTGTCATTGTCGACAGAGGATTACCGGGAGACGATGTTCGGTTTCTGATCGACCAGCTTTCTACAATGGCTCGAGATGGCAATCGCAACCTCCAGATTGTGAAAGACTCTGATGAGCTCACCAACACGTGTCCCAGTTCGAGCAAAGGTGTAAGTTCAACTCAGGTACAAAGCCCTTGGGGACAGATACTGATCCAGCTACCTCAGGTTACACCATGTTTCGGCGCCGTCGACATCTGGTCATCTCCAGACCAAGGTCCTGGAGCAATTTGGAACTACACGATCTGGCAAGACTCTGTAATCAGCGGCGCCGATGTGCGCAGCGATTCGAACGCAATCCAGCTCTACACCATGCCACTGCAACGACAGATTGACTCCCTGATATCTCAACGGAACAACGGAACAGAGCTACCCGCTAGAATCCTTCAATATCCATACACCCAGCAGACGCAGGCCGAAGAGGACTTCAGAGACAGCAAATTCTTTGGCTTGCTTGTCACGCAAGCCCTCGGCTTTGTGCTGTTCCTGGCAATGGTGGGCATAGCGTATCACTTGACTGGGCATGTCGTTCGACAGCGTGAGGAAGGGATGCTGCAGCTCATTGATGCGCAGATGCCGAATCAATCTCGCTGGGAGTGCTTGGCTGCGAGGATGTTCGCTACGCATCTCGCTTTTGACATTATCTACATGCCGGCATGGATTGTGTGTGGAGCTGTCGTTGGGTCGCTGATCTTTCCGCACAGCAATGCGGGATGGTTTGTGCTGCTAGTAAGTCGCATCCTAACATGATCAGGACTTCTGATGCTCACGATTTGCAGTACTTCATGGCTGGTCTTGCCATGACGAGGTAGGCATTTCCCACCACGTCAAACGGCTTTGATGGAAGGCTAACATTTCTATCCAGTTTCTCAATCCTGGCGAGCTCACTCTTCCGCCATCAACAGCTCTCGGCCATAAGTGCCACAGTTGCTGCCATTGCCTTCGCGATCGTGGCCCAGTTCTCGCAGTCGGGTCAGAAGTCAACCAATACGGCAGCTGTATGTGCCTAGAGAGTATCTGGATTCCACATCCTAGCACCCATACTAACTTGTCATAGGCTACCGCGACCGGCCTGCTCTTCCCTCCAAGCAGCTTTGTCTACTACCTCGTTTCGGCCGCCGTTGCTGAGATCTTCAGCCAGCCCTTCCAACCCAACCAAAAGGTTCAGGAACTTTTGGGGGCCTTACTCGACATCAGGGTCTGGAACTTGTCTCCGGCATACTTCCTCGGCTTCTTCACGTTCCAAATCATTTTGTACCCAATTTTGGCGATCATCATAGAGCGCTTCCTCTGGGGGAGCTCCTTCCGTGGACGCATCTTCAGCACGGCGAAAGAGATGGATGGAAATGCACTGAGGATCAAGAACTTCTCCAAAAGATATAACAGGGCGGCGAAGAAGCGTGACAGGACTCTCGCCGTGGACCAACTGTCTTTGGACGTATTTGCTGGAACAATCATGGTCCTCTTGGGTGCCAACGGCTCTGGCAAGTCTACGACGTTAAGCTCCATCGCTGGCCTCGAAAGCATCACAAATGGAACAATCGAGATTGACGGCAGCGGAGGAGTTGGTCTTTGCCCTCAAAAGAACGTTATGTGGCGAGATATGACTGTCGAAGAGCACGTCTGGTTCTTCCAACGTCTCAAGAATCCTTCTCTACCTCGGAAAGAGAGCCACGACGAAGTTGCTCGACTCATTGATGGATGTGATCTCAAGCATAAGACATACGCCAGGTCAAAGACTCTATCCGGTGGCCAACAAAGGAAGCTTCAGCTCAGTATGATGTTGGCTGGTGGTAGCCGAGTCTGCTGTATTGATGAGGCTTCCTCTGGTATCGATCCACTGGCGCGACGCAAGATCTGGAACATTCTTCTGCGGGAGAGAGGCCAACGGACACTTCTTCTGACAACGCACTTCTTGGACGAGTCTGAGGTCCTGGCTGATGACATCGCACTCCTCTCCAAGGGCAAGCTCCGTGCGCAAGGTACCGTGGCTCACCTAAAAACATCTTTGGGACAAGGATTCAGCGTTGTCCTACCGCATTTCAGCATAGACAAGCTTCCCACTGGCATCGACGGCTTACCTAGACAAGTTGATGACAGTGCCGTGTTGGACGTTTCCGACAGCGAGACGCTCACCCGAGCCATCACCAAGCTCGACCAACACGGTCTTACCAGCTACCAGATCGAGGGACCAAGCATCGAGAAAATCTTCTTACGGCTTGCAGATGAGATGCAGCACACCGAACAACTCAACCATCAGACTAAGAGCGAGAACGTCACGCAGCTTCACGACTCATTGGCCCTTCACACCGGAAAAGGCGCAACGCCCCTTCGACAGACTGGCGTCTTGTTCCGAAAACGCCTCACCATCCTCAAGCACAACTTCATGCCTTACGTTGCCGCTCTCTTTGTACCCTTGGTCGTCGCTGGTCTCGTAACGAGGTTTCTGCTCAACGTCTCGCCCGTTGGTCTCCAATGTCAAGACCCAGACTCCATTGGCAGCAGCAGTTACTACTACAACTCCATCCCAAACAACCTCGAGCCTGAACGAGTCGCCCAGGACCTCCTGTTTGGACCCGCAAACACGATTTCAAGGACAAGACTCCGCACTCTTCTACCGAACGGCACTTTTTGCTATCCATCTTACTCAACCTATGGCGCATACTGCAGCAGCTACGATGACTCCGAATATGTCGACCAGGCCTGGAATACGGCCACATATGCGACATCTCTACAGAACTTCAACTCGCGGATCAACCAGTCCGTGGCTGCGGGCGACTACCATGAAGGTGGATTCTTCATCCCTGACAATTCAGCACCGGTCTTTGCTTGGCTTGCATCTGGTCCTTATCCGGCCTTTGATATGCTGGGGGCTCTGGACATGGCCCTGACCAACACCTCTGTTGCTGTCTCGTATGAGAACTTCGTGCAAGGATACGCACCCAGGGACTTCTTCCAGAGTCTTGTTGCCGTCTTCACAATGCTGGGCTTTGTCCTGTTCCCTGGTCTGTTTGCGCTCTACCCGACGAGAGAGCGACTACAGAAGGTCCGCGCTATGCACTACAGCAACGGTATCTCGACGGGACCTCTCTGGACGGCCTATGCTCTGTTCGACTTCTGCTTCTTGTTGCTGATCGCCGTGCTTGTCACGGTGATATGGCTTGCTAACGGGTACAATTGGTACGGGCTTGGATATATGTTCCTGTGAGTTGGCCCTGGTCCTTCTGATGTCTCGTTTCCACTGACTCATCCGCAGCGTCTTCCTGTTCTACGGCATGGCAGCGACGGCGTACTCTTATGTCATCTCGCTCTTTGCCCCGTCGCAGCTTGCAGCTATCGCCATGACTTGCATCATCCAGGCCGTCATTGCAATGCTCTTCTTCGTTGGGTAAGGTCCTCAATTTCAATCAACGTCATTGCGTTGCTGACAAGCCCATTAGATGCTTCTTGACAGTCGACATGGCCGACCTATCCAAGATCTACAGCCAGCTCGATTACATCTACTACACTGTCGGTCTGATCTGTCCGGCGGTCAGTTTACTCCGAGCACTGCTGGTCGTCCTCAACGTCTATGCCCTGGCCTGCAATGGAGAGTATCTCGCCTCATACCCAGGATCGATCGGGCTCTACGGAGGCCCCATCCTCTACCTGATCGTCCAATTTTTCGTCCTCGTCCTCTTCCTGATCTTCTGGGAATCTGGCCGCAGTCTTGAAGCATTCGGCATCCGCTTCGGCTCCAAGCGCAACACACCAAAAGATGTCGAGAAGGACAGCGATGCAGGCTCCGACGCAGCTGAAGAGGGCGAACGCTTGTCCTCTGCGAACGGTGGTCTTCGAGTCCAACACATCTCCAAGACCTTCGACCGCAACCAGGCCGTGGACGATGTTAGCTTCGGTATCTTGCCGTCTGAGAAGTTCGCTCTCCTTGGCCCCAACGGCGCCGGCAAGTCGACCATGATCTCCTTGATCAGAGGCGATCTCCGTCCAGACTCCCCACAACGCTCCGAGATCCATATCACGGGCGACAGTCTCATGCATACTCCCGTCGCAGCGAAGCAGCACCTTGGTGTCTGCCCTCAATTCGATGCCGTTGATTCGATGACTCTCTCCGAACATCTGCATTTCTATGCCCGAGCTCGTGGACTCAAAGGCAAAGAGAAGGACGAGAACATCCGAGAGATCATCTCTCGACTTGGGTTGGAAGACCACAAGAACAAGCTCGTCAAGAAGCTCTCCGGCGGAACGAAGAGAAAACTTTCTCTAGGTATCGCCCTCGTGGCCAATCCCTCAGTCCTCCTTCTCGACGAGCCTTCATCTGGAATGGACGCCGCAGCAAAGCGTTCGCTATGGGATACTCTGCGTGCGATTTCCGCTGGTCGCAGTCTGCTCATCACCACGCACAGCATGGAAGAAGCCGACGCCCTCTGCGACCGCGCAGGAATCATGGCCGGACAAATGCTCGCCCTAGGAACAATCTCCAGCCTCCACGAACGCTACGGCGACAAGATCTACGTCCATCTCGTCCACCAAGACGCCCCTCGCTCCTCAGGAGAGGACATGGAGACCCTATGGAACTGGGTCCGCTCCACGTTCCTCATCGCCGAAACGGAGAAGTCTGTAGGTGGGCAAGTCCGTTTCGCGGTGCCGATTCAGAGAGATCAATCTGCCCCGGAGCATTTGCTGGATGGTGCGAATATGGGACAACTTTTCCGGGCGATTGAGGCCAACAAGCAGCAGATGGGCATCCGAGATTACAGCATCGGTCATGCGACGCTGGACCAGGTGTTCTTGAATGTCGTGAGTCAACACGGAGTTGATGAGGAGAACTCGCAGGCCATTCGGAAGTATAGTGGGTTGAGGAGGTTGTTGAGACTCAAGAAGTAGTGTGTAGTTTATGATATAATCTATTTATGAGTTCACGATTGTCTTGAAGAACCGTCTTTGCAAGTTGAAGCAGCTCCAGAACTCGTTCGTCAGAAGACCAGGTGAGTCGGACGGCTGTGGCGGAGAGGCCATCAGCGACCAGCATGACCTCTTTCTTGCTTGAGTCTTCGAACGTTTGGGTCGATGCGGCTGCAGGGAGAAGGCGAACAGGCGGAAGATCTTTGAATTGGATGGCTGGCTGGCTGTTGACTTCCAGTATTGTCCCTGCGAGAGGTCAGTATCACCACAACCATTCATGACAGATCCGGCTCAACTCACAATCACTCTCCCATTGACCGTTCCACTCAACCCAACTCGCATCTACCTCCGTCCCTTCAGGAGCAGCATACGGCACATAGTCATCGACTCCAAGACTACTCGGCATGAGCTTCTGTCTCGGCCAGCCCTTCAAGTACATTATCGCACTGACGACCGGCCGGATAGTCTCAAGTCCCAGGAGAGAGTTCGTCATGATACTGAAACCATCTTTATGCAACGAAGGATCCGCTTGGTCGAAGAATCCGAATACGTAGGAGTGGTAGCCGGGATTTGCGCCGCGATGGGCGAAGGTCGTGAAGGTAGAATACCAGCCCAGGCCACAGCGATGTTGAGCGGCGCCGGAGCGGAATGTTACTGCGCCGGAGATGAGGATCTGTGGAAATCAAAACTTGCTCCAACTTGTTGAACATGAGATTTTCTTACTTCATTCGCGGTTTCTGGATTGAGAAACCCGTCGTCGGAGCTAATGCTGTGCTGAATTCCATAGACCATTTTGAGTAGATCCGTTGGTGTCGACCAGAGCCCAACAGCTGCTAGCTCGCTGAACCGATGCACGCCTGTTGGTGTGGGTTGGAAGCCATTCAGATATGGCCTGGTGAAGTTGGTCTCAGCTTCAGGCAGATCGCCGTAGAACGTTCTGCTCATGCCAAGCGGCTTCATCACGAGGTCCTGCATCAGTTCAGGGAAGCTCTTGCCGGTAACATGCTCCATAGCCATCTCCAGCAATGTGAAAGATCCTGAGCAGTACAGCAGTTGAGCCCCGGGCAATGATCCAAACCGCAAACGTATGGAATTGGTATTTGGATGACCCTGGATGCTTTCCTCTTTCGTTGGTAAGTCCATGTCATGAGGATGGCCTTGATCGTAAGGCTGCGTCAAGCCAGAGGTGTGGGTTATGAGCATTTGAATTGTCACTAGGTCGAGCAAATGTGCTGTCTGCGGATCGAGGAAGCTCTCCGGTACGTGGCTAGGAAGGATATCGACAATCTTGGTGTCGTAAGAAAGTTGGCCAAGATCCACCAATCTAGCGATGCCCATTGCTGTGATGGCTTTCGAGATGCTGCCACATTGATACATCGTCTCCAAATTCTCGTCGCCGTCGCTGATGACGTAGGTTGAGATTGCTCCGTTCTCCAAGATTGCGAGAGATGCTGAAGGAACGCCATCTTGCTGAAGCTTGGTCGAGGAAAGGATACGAGCTTGGAGATCTTGTAGAACGGCCATTCTGACAAGGATAGGGGGTCTTCAGAGGAGAAGCTAGCTCTATGAGGGCGCCATCTAAGATCGCTACTTCTGTTCGACTTCAGTGGCGTTTCAGCTTATTACGTTGAAGAGTCGGATTGAGTCTCTAGTTTGAGAAAGGAGCTCGGATCTTGGCACCTACTTGTTGCTCATACGCGGCACGATGCCGATATATTGTCTTCTCGAGAACGTAGAGCAGGCGTGGGCGTACCGCGATCGCTGGTGTGTTGCGAGAACGCCAGAGCACTGAGCAGTCCGGTTGTGCTCTCGAAAAAGTGGTCAATGTGCAGTATGCGACTACTCCAGCCGGTCGAGTTGCATTCAGTTGACACGATGACCTTGGAACGATGTTGACAACATTGAATATCTCTCCAAAGTTGAAGTTGAAGTTGAAGTGACGTCGCATTTCGTTGCGAACATCCTTGCGCCAGGACCCACTTCTCTTGGCAGGGGTCAGCCAATCGCGCGAAAGCAGCGCGTCAAGCCACTTTGCACTCGCCTTTCGAACATCCACCTTCAATCCTTCAATTCACATCCACCCCATCAAAAGACACTCAAAGAATGGACACACCACCGGCTGAAGGACCAGACCCCTTCAGCCGGGCCCTTCCGCTTCCCTTTCGCTTGGAACTGGAACTGATTCTTGGCTTCTGGCTATGGGCACTCAACCTCCACGGATTCTACCTCCTCAACATCGACATCTTCTCCCTCATACGTTACCCAGCTCGCCCCGCGGACGATGAGCCGCCGCTGCATATTTCGACCTACCGCCTGGCGGGTGTCCTCACCGGCATGTGGATGACCGCGATGATCTTCTTCTGGAACTTCACGCGTAACGATCCCGAATTGGTGGTTGCCTACGACTGGATTCCCAATTTGCTCTTCTTGGCCATTCTTGCAGTCCTCATACTTCCTCGCTATGGATTTGGGCGATCACTGTTCGGCTCTACGAACTCCCATGGCATCCACAGATTGTTTCAAGGACTGCGCCGCTGCGCGGTTGGCGGAATTGCGAAGCCCAAGCCGGAGAAGTTTGGCGATGTCTTGCTGGCAGATGCCATGACTTCCTACTCGAAACCCATCTCGGAGATCTTTGTCACGTTTTGCATGTTCTTCAAGGGTTTGCATACGACAAACAAACCGGACCGGCTCTGCGGGCATGAATTCATCGTGCCCCTGGCGATTGCGTGGCCCTTCATGATTCGCTTGAGTCAGTGCATAAAGGAAGGCCAGCGAGCGAACGCATTGAAGTATGCGACTGCGTTTCCAGTCATCATTCTGAGTTCGATGGCAAGAAATGACCCAGGCTTGCAGTTCTTTTGGTATGTCTCATATGGCATCGTGCAACTACAGCTACTAATTAGATGGGTTAGGCGACTGGCAGCGGTAACGAACTCGCTTTACTCTTTCTGGTGGGATGTATCAATGGATTGGGACCTCACTCTTCTGTCCAAGGCTCAGCACCCAAACCCCTTCGGGCTACGACAACATCGAGTCTTCAACTTGCCCATGATCTACTACTGCGTTGTGGCTTTCGACATCGTTCTGCGATTTGCTTGGTCATTCAAGCTTTCTCTGCATTTGGTGTATTTGGATGGCATAGAAGGCGGCGTTTTCTTGCTGGAGATTATGGAGCTGCTTCGACGATGGGTCTGGGTCTACTTCCGGGTCGAGACGGAGTTTGTGCGCAATATACCCAGTGCTACCATAGACTTGTAACAGCGATGGAAAGTTTGTCTGCTGGACAAGATCATCCTCGTGTTCAAGACATACTTGCAAGAATCGCCTATTCAACTTCACCACACAACCAAACGAACATCCTCTCCAACCGCCGCTCCCAACTCCCAAAAGTCGGTCCGAACAGCAGCCATCTTCAGCTCAGGCTGATCCAGACGCACATCATCCAACGTAACTCCCGCCGACCGAATCACCCGGGAAAGCTTGCTTCCTCCCTTCCCCGAGACCCCGACGACATCTGCCGCGGGCTGGCAGACCAGCATCCGACGCCACGATGCGTCGGGACGCTTGTAGCTCTCGGGAAACTTCCGGCGCCCGAAGAGCTGGGGGTAGATCCTAAACATGTCAGTCAAGACCGTTGCAAAACTGGGAATGGGATACTTACGGATTCAGGAGGACCTGGAAGGACCGATCATCATCCTGCGCAGTGCTCCACCGAGGCTCGGGAAACCCGAACGAATTCTTGCGCTGGAATCTAATCGGCCCACCAGGAAGCGGACGCAAGAACAGAGCGCGCTGCAGCTTGACGGAGTCCTTGACTCCGTCGCGAAATTCCTTGGAGAACCGCTGAGAAACAACTAAGTCTCGAATCGGGAGTTTGATGAGTATGGCTTCTAGAAGCTCTGGAATGGCAAAGACTTTGGCTACCGCAGACTCCGCAACCATGACCTGCAACTTCTTGCCCTCCACCATCATCCCGTCGATGTCTTTCGAGACCTGCTGATACAGTTCCACGTTGGAGAACTCGGCGCCGATGTCGACCCATTCCTCACGATAGCCCTGGATAGTCTCCTCGGACATTCTGATGCGCTCAGCTCCACCGTAGGTGCTGTCGAAGTGATCGCGCAGCTCCTTGTAGACTTTCTCAGCATCAGCCGCTGGGACACGAGCCATACCGAGAAACTTGGTGTTGTATTTAATGGTCGCTCCGTACTTGGGCCAGGAGTCGCCGTTGGGGTCGTAGGTAGTGTCGTCGAAGATCTGTGTGCTGCCGACTGTCTCTGGCTCATTAACGGCATCCTCAGTGCCACGGCTGACCATGTCATGGTTGGGGGTCGCTTCCTCGCCCGCCTCATCGTCGCCGGCCGTGACCTCCATCTCCTCGCCGAAGAGGTCGTCGAAGACAACAGTAGGGCCCATTGAGTCGACACGCTGGCGCATCTCTTCGTCCTTCTCCTCAACAGCCTCATCTACCTTCTCACCCGCGCGCCGGCCACCCTTGACAGTCTCAGCCGGCTGATTGACCTCATACCCAGACTTCTTGCCCGCCTCATCATCCAACTTCTCGTCCTTGAATGAATCCTCATTACCCTTCTTCTGCTTCTTGCCCTTCACATGCTTCGTCTTCTTCTTTCTTCCCTTGGGAGTCTTTGGCTCAGGGGACGGAGACGGGTGCTTTGATTTGCGGCGCTTCTCGTTCTTCTGCGTGATATCATCGTAGTCACAGCCATCCCAGTAGGGCTTGCGGGTGGATCGTCGGGCGCGCTGCTTCTTAATGGAGTCGGCCTTGCCGGGTTTCTTGTTGACGACCATTGCTGCGGTTGTGGTGGATGCGGTGTTGGGTGGCGGGTGGGTGGTGTGTGATGGTGAAGTTGGGAGAAGGGTGCGGAAGCGACTTCAAATACTCCCGCCGAAAGGCCCCGCGAGAGAGTGAATGAAGAGTTGATGCGCCCTTCACTCTGAGCGTGACGTCTGATTGGGCTCACTCAGATATGTCGTTCCTTCACTCGTCGTGCCTAGTAGCTCAACTTTCACTGCGCTTCGGTCAGCTTTCACTCAGTATCGCTCAGCGTCTTCAAATACATACCTGAAGCTTGCAGTCTAATACTATCGACAAAAGCTGCTATGTGAATCGTGTGTTGAGTAGATTGGATGGGATGCGATTTTGATGTTTGTTTGGTTGCCCCCAACGACAGCGCAGCCTGCCGCTCGAAAAGAGGAAGGCACGAAAAGGAGAATCTCCATAGTGCCTTCCTCTCGGTTATTCAGCGCCTCTCTCATCCACATTCATGTGATCCTCTTCTCGATCTTTCCATACCTGTCTCAGTGAGCGAGGGAGGTCCAACATGTGATGACAGTGGCCATGTGATAGAGCTGTTCAAGAGTGATGTGAGACAAGGCGAACATGTGATGGCCCAGATCTTTCGTCGTCTGCTCGTGCTCTCAATATTTCGGAATCCTCCTTATCAGTTCCAACGAGGCTCAATGCCTTAGTCTAGCACCAAATCCGGGAGAAAACGACGCAAATTCAAGAGAACGCAGGGTCCAAATGGCCCAGCATCAGCATGATCGATCAAGATACCCTGACCCCTATTCGTCGTTTCTGGACTGAAGTTCGTATGTCGTATCGAGGAAGTTGGCCTGGTCAAAGGGACACAAAAAAACAAAGGCCTTCTCTCCATCTCTTTACGCTGACCTTGGTACCTTGAAGGGATGTTCAATGCCTTGGTTAACCTCCGATTCGAGGAGACAGTCGACAGAGCTCCGACGAGGTGGCCAGCATCAACTTGACAACTCAAGATCCGGGTTACCTGTCCCCCGTGCCAAAATTTCACTGGACCAGCTGTTTCATCCACTTGTCTTCTCGAATTAACCGCGCCTGTCTGGGGGTCTCGAAGCGAAGTTCAATGCCTCACTCAGCCGCCGAGCCCAGGAGAAATCAGTAGTGTCTTGTAAGTTGGCTGGCTTCAAGGAAAGTCAAAGGCCAGACCGTGAGCATCAGCAGGATCAATTAAAAAGATACTCTACCTCCCGTTGTTCCCCCTCCCGAAGCCCATATACCACCCACCCTGTCGTTGATATCGTCGAAAACCTTTCCCACGCAAAACGCCATCCGCTTGCCATGATCAATCTGCCCCTTTTACCATCTTCAGAACCCAGCCCAAACGCCATCAATGCAAGCAAAATCACCTCGAACGACTCCTCTTCGAGACATCCGCCTTCACAACCTCCTCTTCACTCCCACTCCTCGGAGAGAGACTCAGGCGATGGTCCTTGCCGCGGAAAAGATGCATGCCAACGTCCGTCGCCCAGTCCGCATATCCGGATCCAGGTTCTCCGGGAAGTGGAAGGCGCATGCTGCCCTCGTCGACGAAACCGGCGTTCTTCATGAGGTCGAAGAAAGCTGCTTCGCTGTCGTGTCTGGTCTTGGTCGATACCACGATGACGGCCTTGGGGGAGCGGGTGATTAGCGATACCAGCATGCCGACCAGGGGCTCCAGGGTGTCCGTGTTGTACGTGCATTCTGACACGATGACGAGATCGTTCGTCCTCGTTTGGAGCTTCTCAGGTAAAGGGGCCAGCCAATCGAGCGGTTCGAATCGCACTCTCGACGACATAGCCGGTCTCATCCTCGCAATATTGGCCTCGATCAACTCCGTAACCTCAGGCAAATCCGTAAGAAGAATATCACAATCTGGGATCGACTGCGCGATACTGATCCCCACCGTGCCACAACCCGCACCCAGCTCAATGGCATTCAATCGCCTGTACGTCGCCGATATGAGGACATACTCTAGCAAAGGCAGGGTCGTGGGGTTATCCAGGGAGATCGTCCGATCGATGTGCTGTGCGAGTGCTTGACTTCCATCCCACAAATGCCTCGCAATACTATCCCCCGCATCCTCAAGCAAACTCACACTCCTCTCAGACAAACTCGTAAACCTCCTCTCAACCCTCCAACCCGTCTCAAACTTGCCCCTCGTAGGATTCAGCGTCCCGCTCCAGACATCCGCAACAGGTGGCAGGAATCCACAGTTCTTTTGATTCTTCACGGCGACGTGCATGCACGCGGGATACTCCACGTCTTGTCTTGAGAGGTCGAATACCACATTGAGTGATCTGGCCCCTCCATTCCATTGAACCTTTTTCCTGAGGAAGATTTCGCCGTCGTCTTCGGGGGCGCGGAGGGTGACGATCAGGTCGAGGTCGGTCGGGTAGAAGGTCTCGCCGAGGTCGGTGGTGACGGTGATGACGGCTTTGAGGAGGACGGCGCCCTTGTCGACGTGGACTTTGGGGGTTTTGAGGAAGCGGACTGTAGGAACGATTCAGCACCACCTTTACCACATGTTCTTGAGAAGGAGGGAAGCCACTCACTGTAATGCATGACTCCGACCACGCCCTCAAGCCACCAACACAAAGCCTCCAAACCCGTCAAGCGAAGAAGAGGTAAGAAGACGAGGGGGAAGGGTCATGAAAAAGTCGCCCAGCTTACCGGGTGGGCGTGCTTGCTACAGCACCACCAGCTCCCCAATAGCCCGGTGCCGCCCCAATAGCTGCTTGCTGAGCCTCCTACCGTAGCTATCACGGCTTGCTGCAGTGCCCGCGGTGAGGCTGCTTCACAGACGCGTGAGGTGTGAAGTCCGCCACGGCGGTCTAGACCACTCACCTCTCGTCGATGCTCAGCTCTGCTCATGCAGGGTCGACGATCGAGCCTCCCACCGGCCATCGGCAGCCGTGGAGCGGTCCGACACCTTAATCAGCAAACACAATCACGATGAGGGCAGTCTGGATGCGTCGGTATGGAGGAATTTGTATTTTGAAGATGGCAGAGTTGCAGAGGAAGGTCGTCTTCTGTGTCGATCACTTCGTCCAGGTCGAGATTCTGGCGTGGGATCTCACGATCTTTCTGACTGCGCTACGTTCTGCGCGACGATGATGGTAATTGTTCGGTATACCTAATCTGCCGTCTATCCAGCACAAGATCTCGATCAACCAAATCTCGACCCTCAACGACCGCCTCCCACAGCGACATACGCCAACAGCGCGACCAAAACAGCAATACCGGGAAGGAACATCCACCCAAACTCCCTAACACCTTCAAACAGGAAATCCCCAAACGACGGCTGCCTCACCGCCTTCCTCCGCGGTTTAATCTCCTCCCAAACCTCCTGAATCGACTTCGCAACCCCTCGTTCCCGTCTCTTCAACATCGCCTTCTTCCCCTCGCCCGTATGCAACGAGACACACATCGTCGCCGAGTGCCATCCATTCGTGAAGGCGTCCACGTGGACTTCGTCGTTGGCGTAGCGTTCGAGGGTTGTTAGGAAGCGGCCGTAGAGGGCGAGACAGTCGACTTTGCGGCCGACGATGTTGAAGAGGTAGTTGTTGTAGAGGTATTCGGAGGCTTCGGAGTGGAGTTGGCGGTTTGTGCGGAGGAGGCTGGTGGGGATTGTGTGTTCGGCTGTTATGGATTTGAGTGTTTTGGTGGGGAAGGCTTGGAGGTAGAGTTGTTTGCCGGGTGGGAAGAGGTGTTGGTAGATGAGGAAGCGGATGTCGTAGGGGAGCGCGAGGAGATGGGATTGAGAGGATGCCATTGTTCTGGTAGGTGGTGAGTTAAGAGACGGGAGAGTGAGCGACGAGAGGGAACGAACGACCAACGAGGACCTACGCTGTACAATGTGAGTGCCTGGAAGAGATGTGAACTGACACTTGTTCTGCAGCTCTTGCGTCAAATTGAACCTGATAGGACAAGAGGAGGCTTTGATGTTGCAGGTGAAGAGGAACAACTCAAGCTGCGTCTTGAGAGACGCCAACGCACGGGCCACAAAATGCAGGCAACATGAATGTCAGCAACTCGGTAAGTGAACAAGTGTTCTTCTATAGTCGAGGACGACTTGTGTTGCTTTGAATCAATCGCTTTTTGCAGATCACGTGTGATCTGATAGCTCTCACCGAAGAGCTCTTCGACACTCAATGCTGACCGCCAACACTGATTCTCCATGAGACAAGTCGATGTCCATAGATATACGGCGTCCTCGAGATATCCAGAAGATATTTTCAACCATCTTTTGGGCCTCACATGGCCTTTCTGCATTTGGTACGGCTGGAGCACGTCTCTCAGCTTTCTTCCCCAACACATCGCGTAATCTCAATGCCGTCCTGCTCACAAGTCAGCCATCAACCTCAATCGACCAAAGAAGGAAATGTACTCACCGGCACCCCCGTCGGCTCAAAACTCTCCACCAACCGACTCTCATACCTCAAATTCGGATTCCCCTTACTCTTCCCCAAAACCTCCTTATCCACCCTCTTCGCATACTGCGCCAACTGCCTCGCCGCAAACCTCGCATCCGGCTCACCTCCATTAGCCCCATTAGCCCCATTTCCGTTACTCTCCGCCTCCTGCACCTTCTTCCTCTTCCCCGCAACATCACACCTTACATACTCCAAATACGGCGGATTCCCCGGCTTAATCACATTATCCGCCGCCAGCACACTCCCCACCGCCACAAGTCCCAGCTCCTCACAAAGCTTCAAATCCGTCGTATAAGCGGGTTTGTAGTGATCCAGGAAGAGGAGGTCGATTTTGGTGAGGTCGCCGAGGTATTGCAGACGGGCGAGGGAGTCGGCACTAGTTCCGATTTCTACGTGCACGATGTCGGAGAGGCCGGCGAGGGACACGAGGGCCATGATTACGGCGCCGAATTCGGGGTTGCGTTCGAGGGTGTAGTATTTTGTTCCGCCGGATTTTTTGAGGGCGGCGCCGAAGAGGATGGCGGAGTAGCCTACGTAGCCGCCTAGTTCGACCTACAATTATCATCATCAGAAGACATAGAAATCGTTTGGGGAAGTATTGGTTCTGTACCATCGTCTTCGGCTTAACCTCCGCAATCAAATCCGTCACAATCTTCCCCTTATCCTCTCCCACATTCATAAGATACTTCTTCGTCCGTCCGAACAAATCTATCGCTTCCAGGACTTTCTCGGGCGAGCCACGGATCACGTCGATGTCGGGGAGACTGTAGATGAAGTGGAGGAGTTCGATTTCGCGGCCATCGTCGAAGAAGACTTCTTCTTGGGAGGCGTAGGCTTTCTTTTGGTCGAATTCGGGCATTGTGAGGGATTGGCTGGAACGACTGGTGTGGTGAAGGGGGGATGGAGGGGGAGAAGGGATGTGTTGTGGTGAGGATGCGTCTAGTGGTTCTATGCCTCTTCATGACGTCGGCGATTGAATCACTCAATGCCAGGGACGGCATTTTGTCGGCTTTTGCTCTGGGGCGGGGATGGAGATGCATTGCGTGAGAATTGATCGTGCATGTAGAAGACTTTGTTGATATGTTGTGTTCTTTGAAGGAAAATAGGATGTTACACTTACTTGCTGTTGCTTCTGATAGAGCCAGGATCTGCTCAACAGCCCACATCCTAGCCCCTCCACGCCGCAGCCAGGATCGATGCTGCTGATTCAACACTCACCCCTCAATACAACCATATCGCTGTCAACCTCGCACTCGGACACTTCCAGCATCGCGGGTCATCGATGTTTCCTGACTCCTGGTAATTCGAAACGCAACATCGAGGGCGAATAGATCTCGTTCTGAATAGGAGACATCAAACTCTCCATGATTAATGTCAACGATCGCGACATCCATCCCTTGATAAAACGGGCACCGACTCTTGCACGTTGCGACAAGTGTCGAGACGGTCGATGCGCTTTGAAGTGAGCAATGCAGGACGTGCTATTCTTCAGCACGCTGCTGCAGGAGAAGCGATGAAGTCATTTCCACTTGATGGAGATGACGGTAGTGAGATTGTGGTTCGGCAGGGTGGCCGTTGAGCCTAGAGAGTGGTGACATGTGGTCGAAAGAGACGTTGTGCTGACCCGGAGGAATGCCAGACGTGAGTGCCGAAGAGAAGGACGATGTCAGATCCATGTTTCGTGGTTGTGCTTCTCCAGTTTTTGGCGGCGCCGTTTTGTCTGGAGAAAAATTGGGGCGGATGGGTAGGGGTGTATCAGACCACTATGATGGAATGTATCGATGTATCGCGCGGACATCTCTCGGTGGCTTGGATGTTTTTGCCAGGAGCAATGGCGTTGAATGGTCAGGGATAGAGAACACCTGGTCTGCCCCTCGGAGCGGTCATCGGTAGTGATGTGGACCCACTTAGATCACGGTGTCCATATCGCGTGTAATCACAGTGGACATGACTTCCAGCAGCTTCGGCCACTAGAGACACAGCCGCCGATGGTCATATAACGACCGATAACCCCTAGTATTGTCCCCCTTACTCAAAATAGGGGGGGTATGCACGGACGCAATACGGTATCCGAGATTGACTCGGCTATGTATGTAGTGGTATCACAGTGGGTTTGTGTGTGTCCATAACGCGAGATCCTTAACCCACGGTGACTCAACAACACTAGTCATCGGGTGTCGTGCATAAAGGGCGGGCGATGCATCGTATAGCGTGGCCATTCTCTCGTAAACGAAGCTACTTCAAATGAATCGCGACAATTGAATAGCGGGAGAGGCGTGGTTGATGCGGCAGGCTTCCTAACCTTGAGGACGATGGCTTGTCAGGGGCCGCTACTTCTTCCAATTCGAAGACGAAGCTACTGCTGGCCCTGCAGCTCGCCAACTCTGCAGAGTCAGTTGACCACGCTGTTCCTGCAGAAGTAGTAATACTTTCTCCAAATGGAGGATACAGCGGCGCACTTACTCAACCAGTAAAGACAATTGATTAAGCCAAATGCTGTCTCCACGGCGTGAAGTGGAGGGCGATATCGACTGGCTCTCACGATCTGATGGATGGGCGGCGGCGGGGCGAGAGATGAAGTGCTCTGCCAATGAAGCAGCGTTTCACATGCCGTCACCAACATGGCTCTGCAACGCCGCACATGTTGCATGCAGCACCGCGTTGATGGATTGTTTGTTGGACAGCAGCGCGAGCATGTCGACGCACGAAGCTCCCATCGTTGCACGCAGCGCAACAAGAGAAGACGACGATCTTCTTGCGCTTCCTGCTTTGGAGGCGGGTTGCCGGGGCTCGGTAGGAGTGGGCCGAGAGTTAATAAGGGGAGCTGCATCCTGGCGCGGATCGTTGTGAGGCGCGTGTGACAGTCGAGAAACGTGGAGACGTTGGCCTTTGTTGGAGTGAATCCGCGGTATGAGACAGGCGGATGCAGCTGACGGGCGGTGCAACATGTGAAGAGGCACTTCTTCTCCACGAGACAGACAGTAATGTTTCTTGTCATTCAAATTGCCTCCTTTTAGCCTGCTCCAACAGATCAAGCTTCATCCCAGCCGACTAGATTGTGCAGTAGAGGCCGTGCCCGCAGCGACGCTAGGCCCGTTGATCACATTAAAACTCCTCCTGCATAGGGAGTCGACGACGACGGCCAGTCGACGGTGCCAGCCGCTTGGTTCGCAACACGTTCTCGCGTCCACTGCTGCATCATTGCTTGAATGCACATTCTTGCGACACACCACCACATTCTCTTCTGATCGAGGCACGCTCCGCCGACACGCGCCGCCGACGACCACCAGCTCCAGCTCCAGCTCCAGCTCCACCGCCCACCGCTACTATCCGTCGTCGCCGGGGATCCCTTCGCCTCTGCTGCCCACCGACCAGCATCCGCCCGCGCTTGTTTCTCGCCCTGCGGCGTCTGGATATCGTCGACGGCGCATCCCTGCAGCTGCATTGACGCTCACTTCGGCAGCGCGCAGTGTCCTCGGCCGCCTGTCCCCATCCATTGCCTACTGCCGCCATATCGCATATCGCCCACGCTGCCACTTCCTCCCGCGCCCGCGGTGCTGAGCAGCAGTGTGCAGCGCTGTAGCACCCGCCTGTGACGACCCGCATGGAGCGGTGCGCGATTTCATGACCAGCCTCGCCGCCGCTGCCAGACACCACGCCGCCGGAGAGTAGGGGTTGGGTCCAGCGGTCCGCTGCAGCACAAGCACACCACTGTCGCTCCCCGTCCGAGCATCTCCATATCTATGTGAGCGCCCGCCATGGCCTCCGCCAGCCAGCTCCCACGCACCCCGCGGCCACCGCCCACTGGGCCTCTACCCGCCCTCCCTGTCGCCAAAACCCGCAAGTTGTCCGGCGACAGCATTGCCTCGACTCCCGAGTCGCGGCGCACCTCGACGGCCTCGAACATCCCCTCGTCGAAGAAGACGTCCATTCCCTCACGATCAGCCACTCTTTCGGGTCTACCCACGCCTCGCCAGCCCACCAAGGCCAACTCCACTCCCTCAGTCCCCACGCTCCATTCGAACGAACTCCCACCCGCTCCTTCCCCATCCCCGCCCGTCGGCACCGGAATCCCCACCAAGACCGTGCGCAAGACGACCAGCATTGGTTCCTTTCCTTTACCTCCAAAAGGTGCATCTCGAGTCACAAGTCTCCCACCGAGTCCGCTCTCTACTTCGACATCTTCCAATGAGCCAAATGCGGCTCAAACACAATCCCGCAACAAGCGAGATGCTTCAAAGCATAGAAGCGCAGATGGCGGGCTCAAGAAGCCCAAGACTCGCAGCTCTGGATATGGCCTGCGCGCAAGAGGATCAATGCCAGGTCCAGGCGCGGGAGGCACTCCCAGTCTGCTCAATGGCACGGGAGAAAATGCTATGATTGCGGGTGGAGGAAGCGTGAGGCAGTCAGATAGTCTCCTCAGCTTACCTTCACCACCGCAGAGCAGAAGTTCTTCAGCAGAAGGATCATATCAAACAGACAACACCGCATTTGAAGAAGGTGGTGACGATCTGCGCAGGGGACGTTCACGGAACAGTGACAAGATCTCAGATGCCAAGCGCGAATCTGGGGGTAAAGATGCCAAGGGCAATGTCCTTGTCAGCGTTCGTGTGCGCCCTGATGCTGCAAACGATGGGAGCAAGCCAGAAGGAGAATGGATGGTCGACGGCAGACGCTCTCTTATATCCTACAGAGGGCGGGAAGGCGGCGACTATCGTTACGACAATGTATTTTCACCTCACGATAACAACTCACGAGTCTACGACAATGCAGCCAAACGGCTTGTACGGCGAGTCATGGAAGGCTACCACGGCACCGTCTTCGCCTACGGAATGACGGGTACTGGAAAGACCTTCTCGATGCAGGGAACCGCCAATTCGCCTGGTGTTATCCCTCTCGCCATCACTGACATCTTTTCCTACATTCGCGAAAACCCAAGCAGAGAGTTCCTGCTACGAGTTAGCTACTTGGAGATTTACAATGAGAAGATATTCGACTTACTCAGTCAAAGCACGCCTGGACAAAATCAGGAAGAGATAAAACTTCGGGAGGATAGCAAGCGTGGCGTTTATGCGACTCCACTCAAGGAAGAAATAGTGCAGTCCCCGAATCAGCTCCTGCGAGTCATTGCGCGAGGTGACCTGGCGCGAAGAACCGGAAGCACACAGTTTAACGCGCGCTCTTCTCGATCACACGCCGTTGTGCAAATTGTCGTTGAATCTCGAGAGCGTACCCAGAACCACGGCGCTTACTTCGAGAAGGAGACTCGCAGAACGGACAAGATCATGCCCGGTGGCGTGCTGGTCTCAACTCTGTCTCTGATTGATCTTGCTGGGTCTGAGAAGGCGGCAGAGAATAAAGAGCGGAGGACAGAAGGTGCCCACATCAACAAATCTCTTCTCACGTTGGGAACTGTCATTGCGCGGTTGTCAGGCGACGACGACAAAGACGAGAAGGAGGGCGCGAAGTCAGCGGCTGAAAAGGAGAAGGGTCTGAAGCATCTGCCTTACCGAGACAGCAAACTCACTAGATTGTTGCAGGGTGCTCTTTCTGGTAACTCACTGGTGTCTATCCTCTGTACGATCCAGCTTTCGTCCGCCGGAACCAGCGCAGCGCATGCCAACACGCATACGGGCGAGACACTCAACACGCTCAAGTTTGCGAGCAGAGCGAAGAACAACATTGTCAGCCACGCGAAGCGCAACGAATCCAATCTGAATCCTGGAGACCCCAACAGTCGAGCTCTCTTGGATCGATATCGATTGGAGATCCAAGAATTGCGGACTCAGCTCGAGCAGCAGAACAAGGCCAAGGAAGAAGCTGAGCAGCAAGAGGAGATCGAGAAGGACCGAAAGGTGGAGGAAGAACTGGAGCGACAGGAGAAGGCCAGACACGAGGAGCAAATGCTGGAGATGCAACTTGCTCGAACAGCATTGAAGGAACGAATCAGCCATTTGAATCGTTTGATCCTGTCCTCGAAGTCATTGGGTGTCAATTCTGGCCGATTTTCGAGCTCCAGTCTGCCTTTCAACCCTCGGATGAGCATATACAGCGTTTCGCAGTCGGAATACGGACGGCCAGTCAGTGTTCGAAGTCGCGAGAGCTTTGCCAACAGGGACAGCGCCATGACGCTTGAAGTACCTTCTCCGGACGAGAACCATCCCAGGACTTTGTCAAGCGGATCGATAACCATGGGGACGCTTCCGACTGCGCAAGTCTCGCACATGGTCACTGAGGATGAGACCGTCATGGAGGAAGATGAAGATGGCCACGGCTCCGGAGGTGATGCTGAAGGGAATGCCAGCCTGGCTCAGCAGAATCGTATGCTCCAGGCGGATCTGGCAGACAAGAACCGTTATATCGCCACATTGGAGAAGCGGCTGCTGCAAGCGCGAAGAACATCTCACAGCCGCGTGAGCATGCACTTTGCCACTCGAGTTGGGCTTCCAGAAGAGGGCAGCTTGGAGGGTCTTGTCCGGGAGAAAGACCGCGAGATCGAGGAGCTGCGGATCAAGCTGGACGACCAGATGCGGATGGTGACTGCTCTTAGGAGTGCAGCTCGAAAACGCGAGATGGTCGACAAGAGGAAGAGCCATGCCACGACCACCAGCGAGGAGACGGCTCGGCCTGCAACGTCCAACGGCGTGTCCGATACGGTCCCCGATCTCGCGACGATGCCTTTCAACAGGCAGAATAGCTCCCGGGCGTCCAGACACAGCCTAAATGGCCGTCCCAGTGGCGAGAACCACCGCAGCACTCCATCCTCGACCAGCCATTCCAGCTCCGGAGTTGTCAACTTCTCCAAGACCCCATTGAGCCCAATGGCCATTCTCAGTCCGACTCATTCTTCCAGCAATTCCCGAGACGACATCACCAAGGAGACCTTCACCACCGTGAATAACCGTCGCAAGAGCGTTGACGAAATGACCCAATTGCTCGACCAGATGATCCAGGACAAAGTGGAAAGCGGACATGTCGTGCGCGGCCCAGCAGGCTCTTTAAGAGTGCGGCACGACACGGTGCTGGCTCAAATCAACGACGCCACAGGGGTCATTCACGAAGACGGACCCATCTCATCCGCACAGCACATCCCGAGCGAAGAGCTCAAGGCCGGTTGGTGAGACGGGCCCCATTTCATGAAGATGTAACGGTCTGGAGATGCGCGGATCGAGGGCTGATTGGTTTGCGGCCGTGGTGCGTTCGCGTTGTGCGATGGGGATTACCCCTTGCGCGTATGCGGGTGTGTGCGGCTAGGCATGGTTCATGGATTCACGGGCGACGACTTTTTTGTCATCATCATCAGCAACAGCGGCTTCGGACGACGACTCGATCCCTTTTTTCTTTTCAGCGACACAGCGAGCGGTTGCGGTTACCCACGGAGAGATGGGAGGACTTATTCTTTGTTTTGTGCACACGGCGTTTTGTATTGGGGAGATACTGGACCTCCATCTTGATGTGTCTCGAGACACGATCACACGGCAACACCGACGGCGGTGTTTTCTCTCCCTTTCCTTGGTTCGATTTGGTCTTTTTTGGAATCCAACAGTGGATTTGGAACTTCGGCGCGATACCCTTTCGCAAAGCTAGCGGAAACAACAACAACACACTTCTTCCATGCTTCTTGTGTACAATGTTTTTGGGCGGATTTTGGGATTGGTCTTTTGGTCTGTAGCTTGTAGTTGTAGTATATAGAGATGAGGAAAGTGAAGAGAGAGTTCTGAAGAGATGATGGTTGTTTCTTATTGTTCTGAGTGTGAAGAGGGTTCCTTACCGCCAGTGTAGCCGCTCGGTTGCGATGGCCTTCGGTTTGGAGGCGAGGTGTGCCTTTGCAGGTGAGGCGCTAGGATGAAGCTGGTGGTTGGTTGGGTTTTAGGCTTTGGGTTTGTTTGACTTCACCTCTTTCACACATTATTGTTTGCATTGCTCATTATGAGGATGAAAAGCGAGTCGTGAAGTGAAAGACAGTCTTGAGGGCAGCGAAATCTGATGACTTTCTCACTACTAGTCGGCTGGAATTCGATCGAAGACGATGATGCAGGGATGGGGTGAGGTCTCTCCATCGTTCCTGCTTCTTCTGGAATCGGAATGACATTTTTCCAATGCATTGGGAAGGCTCGAATGTCGGATGCGTGCAAACGACGAGGTGTCGTCATGGCCTCGAGAAGACTCAAGTGGCATGTGAACTTTTTGGACAGTCGTCAACTCCAGCTTCTTGACAAGCAACACATCAACATCATCGACGACGTCTACCACCTTGAATGAGCAACGCCACAATGGCACCCTCAACAACGAAACACTCCTTCCAAACCCTCGCGCCCACGCGACACATCGAGCGCCAGCAACGCCACAAGACCGAACACAACCAACTCGGCATCGCTCTCTCAGAACTCTGTCTCGGAGTCGCCGTCCAACTCACTGACGACGGATACCTCGAAGTCGGATTCGCATGCCATGACGGGACTTACAACATCGACTTTGCCGTCCACAGTATTCGGACGGACGAAGATGTCGCGGAGCATGTGATCAAAAGTGTGAGGGAATATGCGGAGAAGAACAAGTACAAGTTCGTCGGGGCGGGACTCTCGCAAGAATTGGCGGAGAGGTGGCCGCAGACACCGGTGAGGTTGTGGTTGGAGTTGGATGTCGTGCCGATTGTCCTTGGGAAGGAAGAGGAAGGTTGTTTGGAGACTGCGAGGAAGAGTGGTGGCGTGCTGAGCGTCGATGAGATGGCGGATTCGCTGGCGAGGAAGTGTTTATTGTGGTTTGGGCCGAGTTATCAGCCTCGTCTGAGCGTGGGCTTCAGTAACAAGGTCGAGGTGGATTTGGGTGCTCGGACGAGATTGACGTCGTTGGAGGAGTATCAGAGGACGGTTAATGAGGCGACGTGGAAGACTGCGCTGAAGCTTGCGGGTTCGTTGAAAGAGCGTGGGACGAAGATCGCTTTCTTCAGCGCTACGCCTCAGGGTGGTGGAGTCGCTCTGATGAGACATGCTCTGATCCGGTTCTTCAGATTGCTGGTTGTGGATTGTACCTGGTGGGTGCCGAAGCCCAAGCCCGAGGTCTTTCGCATCACGAAGAACAATCACAATATCTTGCAGGGCGTTGCAGAGCGGGATGAGAGGTTGACGGAGGAGCAGGCGAAGACGATTCATGACTGGGTGCGGACGAACGCGGAGAGATTCTGGACGAGGGATGGTGGTGTGTTACTTCCTCGTTCACAAGGAGGCGCAGATGTGATTGTTGTGGACGACCCGCAGATGCCGAACATCATCGACATTGCGAAAGAGCTGGATCCTGAGAGGCCGGTCATCTTTCGCTCGCATATCCAGATCCGAGCTGATCTGGCGAATACCCCTGATACGCCGACTGCTGAAGTTTGGAAGTGGCTATGGTCGAGCGCGCAGAATGCGGACCTGTTCATTGCTCACCCGGTCAGCGACTTCGTTCCCAACGATGTTCCGAAGAGCAAACTGGGATACATGCCAGCTACAACGGACTGGATGGATGGTCTGAACAAGGAGCTGCGAGACTTCGATACGGAGTACTACCTTCATCAGTTCAACACAGAGTGTGTTCGTCAGCGGATGGTGACCTTGCAGTATCCAAAGCGAGACTACATCGTTCAGATCGCACGCTTCGACCCATCGAAAGGCATCCCGGATGTACTGGCGAGCTACGCTGAGTTCCGACGCAACTCAGAGCACTGCAAAGACAAACCCAAGGACGAGACGCCGCAGCTGGTCATCGCTGGCCACTACTCAGTCGATGACCCCGACGGCGTCCGCGTGCTAAATGAGACCCTGGAGCTACTGGACAACAAATACAGCGACATCAAAGACAGCGTCGTCGTCATGCGTCTAGGCCCCACCGACCAACTCCTCAACACACTCATGTCCAACGCCCGCGTTGCCCTCCAACTCTCCACCCGCGAAGGCTTTGAAGTCAAAGTCTCCGAAGCGCTGCACAAAGGCGTGCCCATCATCGCCAGCAAAGCTGGTGGTATCCCGCTACAGGTCAAGCACGAGGAGTCCGGGTTCTTGGTCGAAGCTGGGGATTACAAGGCCGTGGCGAAGTATCTGGATCTGCTGTTTTGCGACGAGCAGAGGTATCGGAGGATGAGTAAGTATGCGGCGGGGCATGTGAGTGATGAGGTCGGGACGGTGGGGAATGCGGTTAATTGGATGTATCTTACGGAGCAGTTGACCAAGGAGGTGAGGTTGGAGCCCAACGGACGCTGGATTTGGGATATGGCGGGGGAGGAGAGTGGGGAGGGGATTGTTGAGGGTGAGGTGAGGTTACCGCGGGATCGGACGACCTGAGCAGCCAAAATAGAAGGGACCTGCGGCATCCGTTTAGACCTCGCTTTGCGACGTCGTGGTTGTTTCAAGGGTTGATATAGAGCACACTGTGACATTGGTGCTGTCTCCTTGATGCTGTGATAATGCAATGAGACTGATGTGGCTCTTGAAATCAAGTCGACAAATTCTGAGCCAGATGTCCGGGACAGATGAGTCGTACTGTGAAATCGACTGGTCGAGCTTCCCATGCTTTCGGTAGCCTTGATATTTTCTCTCTACCCGAGAAAATTGGGCTGCAACGTCGTGGTTGTCTCAAGGGCTGCTGTCTTCTTGATACTGTGATAATGCAATGAAATACGGATGCGGCTTCTGAAATCAAGCTGTTAGGCCCGGGCCAGAGGAATGGGATTGGGCGAGGTTACAGACAGGTCGTACCGTGATATTGAATGTTTGGAGTTGCAACGCTTTCGGTCGCCATATGGGTCGGTCTGTCGGGCCAGTGTTGCGGATGGTTGTACTGTTGCTTCGGATGCAGTCTAAAGCTTGATTTGCTGGTTTCGTGATGGTCGAAGTTGTACTATCAATCAGTACAGAAAGCTCAGACCCCTGATTCTCACCTTCTCGACTTGATCAAAGTGATGTCTGCCATTCACAAGTCCATCACAGACATTCAAAAGCTCGGAACGATCATCCTCCAATCCCTGCTCATGACGTCTCCATTCACATGATGCACACTCGGCCTCTCCGCCTCCACAGATTCTCCTGTCTTACATCGAAGGAGTGGTGCGTTGCAGGAGAAAGCTGAAGTCGGGGAAGGGAGAAGTTTAGACTTTCCTCTCGGCTTCGGCCCCGGGCGGCGTGAGAAGCAAGGCGAAGGAGGCTGGGCGGGCCGAGGGACCTCGTGTCTGTGTTTGAAACGATGGATCGGCGGATAAAAATACTCTCATTCACCTCTTTCCATCATCAACCTCATCAACATGAAGGAAGAGCAGATGGAGGGGAAGGATAGTATCACATGTCGATATTGCAGTTGATTGAGACAAAGCCACAAATCTAGACCTTCGGCGGTTAAAGAAATATGTGATGGAAGTGTGAAGCAAGCCAAGCGTTTGAAGAGGGGCCCCAGGGTGCAGTCCTCCGTGTTTCAGGTTGACGACACCGGCGTGCGCATCGTCGTTGGTGGGAAAAGCTGCAACTTGCTGCTGCTGTACGTCGGATCTGCGTCTCAGCAAGCGGCAGGTAGAGTAGCATGTCCGCAGGTAGGAGGTCGCCTCTTGGGTTGCATGTACGACTTTTGCTCTCTTTTCCTTTTCTTCATCCTTCGTCTTGAGCGCGTTGCTGGTTTGCGCTGTTGTCGTTTGATGAACGATCAGAGCTGGTCTCTGCTCCAATTGCGATTTGCACGCACGCACGCCCGAACATTTTCCTGCACGTCAGACTGGCAGTACGAGGAGGACGACGTCAGCAATCCTAGTCTCATGGGACACGAGTGATCAAGAGAGCTTCTGCTTCTGCTGCTACTGCATCTCGCATTCTTTTCTCCCGGTCTCCTGCTTGCTCCTTCCTCTGGCTGGGCTATTTTGGAGCTTGCAGGCTCGCATCCTGATTACACCTCCCATCTTGGCTTGATTGCTGCCGACAAACGACTCCTTCAAACGACTGCCCGTTTCGACTCCCAATGGCCGCGACCAACGACGGACTCGACCGGTGACCTCTTCTTCCCATACATCTCGTTTGATCACGCGGCTGGTCCCGACATTTCGTTTGAAGAAGGGAAGGAAGGTGCTTGATGTGGAAGGAGTCACTATCCAAAATGCGGGATCGCCGGAACACCAACCTCTCCGTGTCGTCGACCGACTCTGCGACGTCTTCGCGCTCGACACGGAATAGTCTCAATGAGAAGCGATATTCCAGTCCGCCGCCGCCTTCGCCGACGCTGCCTGCTCCTGTGACGAAAGAGAATCGGCCACGGCCAGTGTCGAGACGGACGATGGCGGCGAGGAGCTTGGCGGGGATTTTGCTGCTGCTGCTTGTCTGGAGGTATATGTTGGGCTTTTTGATTGTGCCGTCGTTGCTTGGTGGGAGCAGTGGGGAGAAGGTTGATGAGGGTACGGAGTTGGTTGCTGGCAATGATCTTCCTGGGGAACCGACGGCTTTTATGGTGGATGTTGAGGGGAGGTCGAGGTGGACGGTTTCGATTCCGCATAACTACAGCTTTCCATTGAAGCCGCAAGTGTATCACGATATCTGTGAGAACGGAGCTGGGCTGCAGTCGACGTTGGCCCCCAAGACTCGATATCACCATACCAAGCACTGGTTGCGGAAGGGCAGCAACGAGTACTACGCTAAGGACGAGGCTTTCCTGGACATCGATGAAGCGGAGAATGCTAGTGTTCTGCCCAAGCCAAAGAAGGAGAAGCTGTCGAACGTCTGTCCCACCAGCATGACGTTCGTCCTCGAGTCAGATGAAGCCAGCTTGGGCAAGACCCTTATCCACCTCTGGATGAGCTATGGGCTGGCCAAGAAGGAAGGCAGAGCCTTCTTTATCGATGACTCCCGCTGGGCATGGGGCAAATACGCTTCCTACTTCTCGCCACCACCCAAGCCGAAGTGCCGTCGGCCTCCACCTCATCATGCTGTGCCTTGCCCGCACAGCGCCAAGCATATCGTCGTCTCTGCGGCCACAGCACCATGGACCTTTGGTAGTCTCTTCCACAAGGAATTCTTCAAAGCCCGAAACGGCCCTCGTATCTTCGATCTCTTGAGAACAGGCTACGAAGATCTCTTCAAACTCAAAGGTGAAGACTCCCTCTACGCCGCCGCCCGGATCGCCAAACTCAAGGAGGATGCTGCGATGCATGACAGCTCTATGATTGGGATCCAGATCCGTCGTGGCGATCAGCATCCTCTCGAGTATCAGTACAGCAAAGACTATCTCCCTCTCGAGCGGTACGGTGAAGGCGCTCTCTCCCTTTTGGAAACTGGCAAGTCGTCATCTGTCATCCTCGGCTCTGACGACCCGGAGATCATCAACTCGCCCGAACTCCAACAATCCATTCCAGATTTTATGCTGCAACGCGCTCAAGAGCGGATCCAGCTCGCCACAAAGACAACGCTGGACCAGACCAGCCCAGTCGAAGATCTCCGTGAACCCGGCTCCGCATACGTGAAACACATTGACGAGAACTCCGGCTGGGAAGGAGGTTTCTATAGCGCTTTATTCTACTCCCTCGGCGGAGCGAGCAGGTCTCACGAAGGCAAAGTCCCCGAACAAGCACTCCGACTCCGGGAACTGGTTGGCAGAGCCTATCTGTTGGATCTCGCTGTCTTAGGAGAAAGCGACGGAGTTGTCTGTGCAGTCAGCAGCGCAACATGTCGGCTTCTGGGAGTCATGTTAGGAAGCGAGAAAGTCAAAGAGGGCAAGTGGGTGAATGTCGATGACGGCAGACCCTGGACGTGGGATGGAAGGAAGTGAGCTTGGACAAAGCTCTTGTTGATGAAAGCATGGCATGGCATAGCATAGCGCATGGCGTCCGATCGTTTTGTTGAGGAAAAAGATACCCTTTCATAGATAGTTTAGCTCTTTGGCGATGGATGAACAGTACGGCCTTACACCTCTTCTTGCCATGATTTCCAGAGGGCCGGTAATCGCGAACTTGCGTCTTTGCTTACGCACATCATCCCGTCGACTTCTTTGATGCCTTCCAATCCGGTCAGCCCTAGTGCTGCAAGGCCTAAGCAAGCGTGGTATAGATCTGGTAGGTCGCCTGGGAATTTTCCGAATCCGCCCAGAGCTGGATGTTGCGTTTTGTCCAGAACGTATTTTTGCAATGCTGGATGGTGGAAGGTGGTTGTGTGATCGAGCATCGAGAGCGAGGCGCAAACCCACCAAGCGTAGCAGGTGTCGGCGACTTTGTTCGTGCGGCCATTCATGCCTGCTGCGGAGTCGTGAGATGGAGGGTCCAGGCCGAAGGGTGTGAGGAGGGTCGTTTTGTCTGGGGATTGGTGGAGGGGCGGAGAAGTCTCTGGGTGTTGTTCGTGCGTTTGGGAGGTCGGGTCGTCCAAAATTGGGTCTTCTGCTTCGGCATCCGGGTCGAGAAGGTCGGTTTGACGATTGACGAGCCAGTGAAGGGTCATTAGGGGGTCCTTTGGCGCTGTGGCATAAGATCTTTGTGTATGTTGATCTGGCGTGCGGAGGCGGTTGACGAATTTGAGACAGCCGAGGGAGCAGAATGTGTAGCCTGCGTGCGGTTCGTGGAAGGCTTCGTCTGCGATTCCACCATCGTAGGATTCTGCGTTCGAGATACATTCGACTAATTTGTCCAGGTTTATGTCTTCAATCGTTGTGCCTCCGAATTTAACGGGCCCTTCGCTGTCTCCTCGAAGAATATATCGAACTCCAGCTGCACAGTACCCAAACCGAGGATCTCGCCCACCTTCAATCTTTCCGTCCACGAGAGTCTCTCCAAAGGAGCCGTCAGATCTTTGCATCGTTCGCAGCCATTGCAATGTATGCTTTCGCTTCACCCGTTTCATATCATCCCCAATGATAAGGAGTGAAGCCAAGGCGAAGTATGTGGCGGGCACGCTCGCCGGATCCCATTTCGCGTTCGCCTCATTCGCCCTCTCGTCAAAGTTTGTTCCCGGCCACATGCGAAAGCCGCCATTCGGGAGCTGACAATGGTAGATCCAGTCTACGTAGTCCTTCCGTTCGCTCTCCTTGGTTATGGTGCTCCAGGCATCCAGAATGTCGAGCGCGGAGATGATCATGAACGCCAGGTACATGCGATTGCTGTCATTTCCCGTGTAGTGATGTGGCAGGAGCGTCTTGAGGCATCGTGTCCAGTACTTCACATGCCGAGCCTGCAACCCGTATTGGATCAACGGAAGCCCGCATGTGATACGGGAGTCTGCTCACCTTGTCCAGTCGAGGCTCGGGGGAGTCGTCAGCTTTCATGGCTCACTTCAAGCTCCAGGCCGTGTCTCAGAATGAGCGGTATACTGAAAGAATCTCGGACATCAACCCAACGCCAGACGCCATGTACTGTGGAGGAAGAGCAGCATGTGATGTTGTTTTGGTGGGTTTCGGAGTTTAGAGGAGAAGTTGCAGTTGATCACATTTTAGACTTTTGGACGTGCGCTTTTAGAGTTCGACGGCGCCCAATCAGAGGTGCGGTCCGTTCCTATCGATAAGGGCGCGCCTCCTCGAGGCAACTACGCGGGACTTGGTCGTTTCGTCCTTCTTCTGATCCCGCCACTGTACTTCACACTCACCATCACCATGGCACCTCGAAAGGAGCATGCGGTCGCGACAGCGCTCGCAGCCCAGGTGCGCTCGAGTGACGAGAAGTCGATTCTGGTGGAAGCTGGTGGAGTGACGCCGATGAGCTGGTTCCTCGAGCACGGCCAGCCAGAACCCGAAGGCCCGCCTCCCAAGAAGCGACGGAAGCTGGACGATACCAGCGTGCAGAACTCTCGTCAAGCGTCTCCGTCTCGTGATGAGACAAATTCATCATCCTCTGACGATTCTATCTTACTTCTGGAGGCCTCGATTGACTTCCATTTCCCGGAGACTTTGCATACCAAGTCGGCTTCTCGTAAGGCGCTGGCCGACGATGTGGAATTTGAGAATGCCTCGAGCCTTCCAGTCGTGCTGTACGGAGTCAAGTCAGATGCTACTGGCACCACTCTACGTCTGGCACTTCACAAGCCAAATGCACCTGTTCTCATACTCGAGTCACAAGAGGTGTCGGATCGAGTGCTGGAACTGCTGAGAAACATCGCTTTGCCAGGTCAACTGAAGGCCGCCGCAGCAAACGCGCGAGTCAAAGAACATCCGGCATCTTTGCTTTCCTGTACTATCACACGGTCTGTAGGACAGCTCTTCACTGTCTTTCGCCTGCAGGCTTCACTTCGCTGGCAATCTGGCGTGTCAGCTTTCCGAGCCGGTGCTCCAGTTGGTGCAGCTAGGGTCTATCCAGACTACGACCTGCTGCTAGAGGCTTTCCCAGATCATGTGAGGGATGCTGTTGATCACAGCCAGCCATGGACCCCGCAGGACTTCTACGAAAGCGTCCACGCACCCTCTCGAGATATAGACGTCGAAGGCAAATACGACGACGTCCTTGAAAGCCAGCTATACCCTTTTCAGAAACGGGCAGTCTCTTGGATGCTAGGCAGAGAAGGCGCTGAGCCACGACATCAGCAGATGCCAGGCCTTTACGAGACGGTGGTAGATGCCGACGGTCGCGAGTGCTTTGTCAACCATTTGCAAGGAATTGTGGCGCGGACGAAACCAATCGATGAGGCACAAGTATCTGGAGGCCTACTCGCAGAAGAGATGGGTCTTGGCAAGACTGTTGAGATGTTGGCTCTGCTATCCCTTCACCAACGCCCGAAGATGCCATCGAGAACTTCAGCGGACGACACGTCGGACATCCCGTCAGATGAGGAACCAGGCAAGCCATCACACAAGCAAGAAGATACGCGATCAGACGAGGAACCAGACACGCCATTGATTGAGACACCAGACAAGGTGTTCGACAGCGACACGGAAACCACGGTAACGCCATCGAAAGCCACGCTGATCATCACGCCCAATGTTATTATGAAGCAATGGCAGTCGGAACTCGCTCGGCATGCACCCAACCTCAGCGTGTACCATTACGAGGGCATACCGAAAGGCAACAAAAGCAGGAGGTCAGAAGCAGATCTCATTCAGGACCTCGCAACGAAATACGACGTTGTCATTACCACATACAACGTCCTTGGCCAGGAAGTTTACTACGCCGAAGATCCTCCTGATCGCAACATGCGGCATGAGCGGAGGTTTGAACGCAAGAAGAGCCCGCTCATTCAATTGCAGTGGTGGCGGATCTGTCTGGATGAAGCACAAATGGTAGATACGGGAGTGACTGCTGCAGCTCGTGTCGCTTGTCGTCTACCAAGAGTGCACAGCTGGGCTGTTTCCGGAACGCCTTTGCGGAAGAACGTTCAAGATCTCCATGGTCTTCTCATCTTTCTTCGGTTCAAGCCTTTCAACAAAAGCTCACAGCTTTGGGGACATCTAGTGACAAACCACAAACATCTCTTCCGGAACATCTTTGGGGACATTGCCTTGCGACATACGAAGGTCCTCATTCGCGACGAGCTACGTTTGCCGCCCCAGAAGCGCGTGGTCATTTCGTGTCCCTTTTCCGTTGTCGAACAGCAAAACTATGCCACTCTCTTCAACCAGATGTGTGAGGAAGTTGGCGTGAACGCAGACGGATCGCCGGGTCATGATGACTGGAATCCCAACGAGAAGGCTGAGCTGATGAGGTCCTGGCTCAGTCGGCTTCGACAGACCTGTCTGCATCCTCAAGTCGGCAACAAGAAACGCAAAGCATTTGGTCGCCGCAATGCGCCCCTTCGTACGGTCGCAGAAGTTCTCCAATCCATGATCGACCAGAACGAGACGGATCTCAGAGTACGAGAGAGAGAAGCGGTGTCGGCATCTCTCAAGAGAGCCCACGTGCTGGGCAACAATGGCGAGGACAAACACCGAAGCGAAAAGGCACTCAAAATATACGAAGAAGCCATGGCTTCCACTGAACGTATGGTCAAAGAAGCCAGGGAACAGCTCGCTGCCGCCAAAGCAGCCGGCGCTGAGGACGGCCAGACCGTCGCCGAGACCGACGACGAAGATTCATCCGGGGAATCGACGCCTATCCTGGGTCGTTTGCGCAACAGCTTACGCACGGCATTACACCTGCACCATGTCTGTCTCTTCTTCACGGCTACAGCCTACCACCAGATCAAGACCAACGAAGATTTGATCGAACAGGATTCGGAACAGTTCAAGGAACTTGAAGCGAAAGAAGTAGATCTATATGAGCGAGCCAAGATACTTCGAAAGGAGATCATGAAGGATACTGCACGTAAAGCCGAGGGATTGATGCGTCAAATCAAGGACATTAAGGATGAGAAGACCAACACGAAGATCCCTTCAGTCAAAGATCTCAAGGCTCTCGGTGGTATTGAGAGCAGAAAGATCGTCGAGAAGAGTGATGAGTTATTCGATGAGATCAGAGAGCAAGCCAGCCTAATCAGACAATGGCGTGCGAAGATGGTCCATTTTCTCCTGAAGCCCCTTGTGGATGAGGAAGGCGAAGGCATCGAAACGACTGGCGATGAATATGAAGACTCAACCAAGCAGCAGGATGAGCTCTACGTTTATTTCGACGCCATCAAGTCAGTACACGCAGACTTGAACACCTACATCACTGGCGAGAGCGCGCCATTGGTTGACCATGAGCTCAAGATGCTTGTCGGCAACGCAAAGAAAATCTTTGATCCAAAGGTACCCGACGAACAGAAGCCACCAGTGCATGCGCCGGAGCTGGTACTTCAGCTTCTTGACAGTCGTGTCAGAGACTCGTACAGAAAACGGCGCGATCAATTTGGCTCTGTTCGCAGTCTTATCCAGGAAGCTCGTTCACTCGAGTCGTCCATGGACTGGGCCGGATCTGGCTCAAGGGCGGTTGCAGAGCAAGCCGTCATCAAGCAGCATTTGACTTCCCTCAACGCTGTGCTTACGGCATACTCAAAGACACTGAATGGTCTGGAGAAGGAGATTGACTTGTTTCGTGTAACCCAAAACCAGCGAGTTGAATTCTACCGCCAGCTGCAGGAGCTTTCTGATGATGTCGCACCTTACAAAGAGGAACACGACCCGCAGCTTGATCATCGCGCCCTTGCACATGCGATGGACGAAGAGGAACATGCGAAAACCCTACTGGCTCAGCTGCGAACCAAGAATCGCTTCTACCTGCACCTCAGAGACGAGAATGGTGCTGACGCGGAGAGTAAGATGTGCATCATCTGCAGAGACACCTTCGAACGCGGAGTTCTTACGATTTGCGGTCACCAATTCTGCAAAGACTGCATTACTCACTGGCTCGCGCAGTCCACCTTGTGTCCTGTGTGCAAGCGACGACTGGGCAAGAACGACATCCATGAAATAACGTTCAAGCCGCAGGAGCTTCGTGCATTGGAAGAAGCTCAATCAGCGGATACTTCTCCTTCCAAGGCCTCGACATCTTCAGCACCGTCTACACAGACATCGATCTATTCCGACGTCGACCCGAAGCTGATGGACGAGATCAAGTCGATTGACCTGCCTCAATCGTACGGTTCCAAGATCGACACTCTGGGTCGCCATTTGCACTGGATTCGAGAACATGATCCAGGTGCCAAGTCGATCGTCTTTTCGCAGTATCGAGAGTTCTTGGATGTCCTAGGCACTGCCCTCCCCGAGTTCAAACTTGGACACGCACGACTAGGCCGGACCGGTGCAGCTGAGAAGTTCCGCCACGATCCAAGCGTAGACTGCTTGTTGATGGACGCCAAGAGCGACTCCTCTGGGCTGACCCTCGTCAATGCCACCCACGTCTTCATCTGCGAGCCTCTCATTCAGACTGCTGTAGAGCTTCAAGCTATTGCCCGTGTCCATCGTATTGGCCAGACACGCCCAACCACCGTCTGGATGTACCTCATCAACGACACCGTCGAGGAGTCCATCTACGACATCTCGGTCACTCGCCGCCTCTCACATGTGCAGTCTAGGCAGCAAAAGCAGCAGTCCAAGCGTAGTCAGAAGTCCCGGTCAGGCACGCCAGCTCCGCTGCAGGAGAATGCACTTGACGCTGCCAACTCAGAGGAGTTGCAGGCAGCACCACTGACGAAGCTGCTCGTGTCCGGGAAAGCAGGTGGTGAGCTCGTGCGGAATGACGACCTGTGGCAATGCCTTTTCGGCAAGGCCAACACAGCAAATGCCAACATTGCTGTCTCGAGGGAGGTTGGTCGTCACTTGAGGGTCGAGGCGGCTGAGCAGCGTAGATAGTATAGATATGTGTTATTAGATCATTCCTACCCATCATTATACCTACCTGCCTTACCTTATGAGCATATCATTCCCCTGGAGCCCTACGGTGAGGCCTATCACTCGGCCCTTGCGCCATCACATAGCCCTGACGAATCCCTTCACCTGAGCGCCAACATGTCCACATGGACACCCTATCCCCGCGAAACGATCGATCATCCACGCCACTCAATGAGCTGTCAGACCCTCGTTGGCAACCTCACGCTCCCGGGGAGATCATACGTGAAGTGACACTTACTTGCTCCAAGGGGCCAGTCATGACCGAGGGCCGTCGAGCCCGCTCACGCGGCAGGGCCTGGGAAGTGTATATCAAGCGCAATCCCTCACCTTTTCTTTTACCTCTTCATACCAGCTCCCAATCGATCAAACTGCCCCTGAACAAGCCCTAACTCACTTCAAATCAACACACTTCACTTGCCTACGATGTTGCCTCACATAGGCGCGTGGATTTACCTACTTCACCTCACCTTGGCCCTCGCTCTCCCTGTCTCGGACCTCGATCATGGCAACGGTACGGCTGTTGATCCCTTTGGGATCGAGGGGATTGCGGAGAGAGAGGCGGTTGCTATGGACCCTCCTCCAGGGGGAGGTTCTTCTGGTCAGGGCTCTGGATCTGGGAAGGGTAAGGCTCCTGCGATCGATCCTCCTCCTGGTTCTGGTTCTGGCTCTGGCTCTGGATCGAGTCAGGCTCGAATGCTTCCCGCAATTCAGGTTGGACAGACTACGGTCTACGCTCAAAGGGGCTCGCAGATGCGGCAGTGGATGTTCATGACGGCCGCAGAGAGAGATCAGGATCCACGAGCGCCACGAGAGTCTGTACTAAACAGCAAAGACTTCAAGTATTCTGGATGGACAACGTACAACCTGAGAAACAACGCTGCCCAGCAGATTCAGCCCTATGCTGAGGTATTGGACGGCCTATATGGGTTGTTCTACAACGTACGAAGCGGTCGGACTCCTGTACGGCAGGTGGCCTTACAGTTAACCGACTCGTCAACATTTTGGGTAAAACTGTATCAAGACCTAAAATATATGCCACCGAGGATTCGTCAAGAGCAGACGGTAAGTCTACAGGCCTTCCGCTGATCGATACGCTTGCTGACACTCTTTGTAGCCTACCGGAGGCTTTTATACCAGCCTCTATTCTCCCAAAAACTACATGATCATCGTTGAATCTGCGCTCAGCCCAAGATGCAACGTCATGTTCGGTCCAGATACTGGAAACTGCCAGGCACGTGCGGACGACCTGTTGCCTGAAATGCACCATTTATCCGACCTCGTGTTTAGCGAGTATCAGTTGTTGGCTGCCACGAACAGCAGACACCCGCTGAATTGGCTCATGTTTCGAGGACTTAACCAACCACTCGAGACCGTAGGGCTCATCAGCTATTGCATCCAAACGCACGCTCGGCAAAACAGCGTGCCCCTCTGGCCGGGCTTCACGTTCCCAATCGGTACATACTGTTTCAATGCTTTAATGGGAACCCCAATTGGCCAAGCGGTCGGTATGACGCTCGTCACGCACAAGAAGAGGTATGCCGGCGCAGGAAGGGTGAGCTTGTTCCTTACTGTCGACGCCATCACGGTCTTCTTGATGCCGGGTGATGGCAGCACAGGTATCCAAGAACCGAGTCTTTTGTTCCACATTGCAAACGGCGACGATCGAATGAAGGGTGCCGTCAATATCAAAAACATCTACAACGATCATCGGAAGGCTGGCCTGGAAGTTGCAGGCTCGGGGGTGGGACACCGGTTTCCCCACCCCTTGACGCCCTACAAGCAGGGAGAGGATACCTCGGGGCAAGGAACTGGGAACAAGAAGGGCGAGAGCTCGAAGGGGCAGAAAAGATCACCACCGTCCGGCAACAGCCCCCCTGGCCAGAGCTCCCAACACGGACACAAGCTGTAATGGCTTGATGGTCTGGCACGATGCTCTCCCCAACAACACTCTCTCAAAAATGGTTGAAACAAGGTGTTGGATGCACAGATTACGGGTTTGCGACGGAGATCGGAGACAATTGTATCGAGAGCATGGATAGCGGCGGATCTCCTTTGTGTGAGAATGTGTCTGGCTTTCAAGCTTGACGGATGGGATGCGAGTTTGGGATCTTGATTTTCCATAATGGCGAGGGATCTCCTTTGTTTTGCGAATCTATGGGGCATTAGCAAGCTTGATGGTAGGCGGAGATATTTTCTAGCAGGAGAGAGTAGACTGTGTATGATATCTTGATGGCGGACGATCTCCTTGGAAATGGATGCATGCATGGCATTGGAGAGCTGGATATAGTATTAAAATTTCTTGTTTGTGGAAAGTGCAGATTATTGCCTATATTATAGCATTACTCCTGACTTCACTTCTGATTTCACTTCTAACTTCACTTCTAACTTCACTTCTGGCTTCACTTCTGACTTCACTACTGACTTCAATCCTGAATCTGCTTCCAAATTTGATAACTTCCCAAATTCACTTCCCAGCTTTACTTCCGACTTCACTCCTAACTTCACTCCTAGCTTTGATTCTTATTTCACTTCTCACGTTACTTCTCACTTCATTTCTCGCCTTACTTCTCACTTTACTTCTTACTTCACTTCTCATTTCAGTCCTCATTTCACTTCTTACGCTACTCCTCAATTCACTTCTAGCTTTAGCTTTAAGCACGTTAAAAGCTGGGAGAGAAATGTAGCCTTGACTTGGGCCTAAGCATCATTAAGGTAAGATTAGAACGGTGTCAGAGTGGGAATAGATTATTACTGAGATTGATTACTGAGCGCATGGCCGGCTCTCTTGTCTGTGGTACCTTCAGACGTGCTCTGTAGCGATCAAAGCCATGGAACTTCACGTATGAAAGCCGGAGCCGTCTTTGTATTCGGAAGATTTGCTGGTGAAGAACCTTTCCTAGGGGTGTCGACGTCTGAAGCTATCATGATCTCCTAAGCAACGTTCTCGCGAGTGCAAGTCTGAGTCGCTGTTGCAATGATGTGTGGTCCCTTAGCGCAGCCTGATCGAATTCAGGGGTCCGCCAATTCAATCCCTGTACCATGATCCGGCAAATGTGGCAACAATCCTTCGAAATCCTTCTTGCAAGGAAAAATCGGACATCCGCTAGTCAAAGTCATTTCCCTGCCAATTGAAGGTCGAACAAGGCGGACGCAGAGTTTCGAAGGATGGATGCACGGAGGAAAGGACTTGGAGTTGGACTGACAAAAACAACCAGGCAGAATGTGACTTACATAACTTAGCTGTACACCCGGATCAGCGAATGAAATGAGACTTTTGAAAGAGTCCTTGCAAACCACGGCGGAAGCGATATTGTAAGTTTTGTCGAATCTGCTTGCGCATCGTGCAAGGTTACATCGTGAACGACTGAATAGGCGGTAGCCGTGGTGCACGAGCAACAAGTCAGTTTGCGGAGATGCAGACACAGACCCAGAGGCATCACACGACAATTGCCGCTCCAACTGCCGACAGTCGACATCCATTAGCTGCACGACCATCCTGAGCGAAAGATCTTCGAAGAAGAGTGCAAGATCCCGCATCGGTAAGGAAGAGTGGGTGTTGGCGGTATCAACCACGACGCACAAGGGGTAACCATGCGGGACGACTTGCAGGGTACATGGACTAGTTGTGCGACGTGAAATTCCAACAGAACGCTTCTGACGATCGACTGTTCCATGCAGGCTTGGCGGTTGCGACTGGTTGTTGAAGTCGCACAGCTAAGGGAAGGCTGCAGACTGTTGCAAGTGCAGCGGGCCAACCGGCTTTCTTACCAATCTTCGTCAAATTCGCGTAGGCGGAAGTCCACGGAATTCTGCGGCTTGCGAAAGAGTCGTTGACGGACGAAAATGAGGTATCTTCCCATGAGTCTCCTGAGCCGCACGATTCAAACCATGCCAAAGCACTGTCGTGTGCTATCATGCCTCCACTAGTCATCGCCATCTTTCATATGGTGAGTTATTTGTAAACGTTTGATTGGGTCTTCTCATCCAGCAGCTAGTGAATATCCTTCGGAATGGTCGTACTCCGTCGTCGCACACACATCTGACCTATAGTGTTGAAGGAGTGGTCAATCAGTTCTGTCCCTAGGTGCTCGATCCATGCGATTTTTCAGATGTTTCCTCCGGCTTTTCCCATTCGCAACGTGTCCGTTCCTCGGAAATTTGAGCTTTTGTCCGCGGCTTCCAAGCCAGTCAACGAGGCAGGGAACAAATCTGCTTGTCAAAGTCCTCTCTGAAGGCTTGAGAGGAGCACCATGCCCAAAGTCTTGATCCAAATCTCGTTGGTCGCCACCATGCAGCTCACTCTGCTTCTGGCTCCGCCACAGAGCAAGCTGGTCGCTCAGCTCGCGTTTCAATCCGGTGAAAGCACGAGCTTAAACGAGACGAAAGAGCGGGGAAGCAGAAGGAAGCCCTTGAGATCGCAAGGCTGTTCAAGGCTTTCACGTCCATTAGACTTTCGAGCGATCTTCAACATTTCAGTCATGCCTAGTTTGAAATCAGAGAACAAGATTTACGCCCAGAGCTTTCGCTTCGCCCAAGAAGGCCATGCGGTGTGGCCGAAGACAACCTCGGACAGGATTCGACCTGGAGCTTGTGGTTATGTCGATGGATACGGAGACTGGCATACCATTTTGCATCTGATCGATGATGCTGGGAACGGACGTGGGGTTGCAGCAGGTGCCGGCGAAGTAGATGCGCAGGTAGCAGACAGGCCAGTAGTGGGGTCACTCCCTGCCGGAATTCACTCTACCAACGACTTGGGCGATATCTGGCATTCAATGCTCTCCAACAAAGTTGCCGGCGTTGAAGTCAGACTAGATGGCAATGTGCTGTAAGCTTCCCCAATCTTCCGATCATCGCACAACCAGACTTGCCAAAGTTGGGTTTCTGATCATCACCAGGCCTCCAGGTTCGCCCGCGGCAGGCAATGCAGGCGTCGAGTATACTTGCCATGCCAGTCAGGGTGCGGCGTTGATGGCTCGAGGTGTCGTCACAAGCTCTAGGCTGGATGATGACAGTACGAAGACCGCCATTGAATGGGTCAACAGCAACATCGATGCTTTGGTAGAGAAAGGCGACTTCGATAGTATCAAGAAGCGAGGGCTGTGGCTCATCACCAAGACTCACCACACTTCGGAAGCAGCGAAGACGGTCTTCCAGTCCAAAGGCTCCAAGGCTTCCTTTCACGTTGGAACCGACGTGCCGAGTATCGCCGCAGCATCCGCCTCTACGGCTTGGTGGAACTCAGAGCAAATGTCTCCTGGATGGAGAATCCAGCGAGTAAGTGACTTATTACAAGGCCATTCTCTAAAGTAAGCTGACGATACAAAAGGTCGGGGAGCCTCAAGCCTCTTCGTGGACATCTACACTGACGACTTTTTTTTACTGGAACGCCACAAGACACTCCAGGGGTAATTCTATTCTTTGGCGGCGTTTGGTGGAAACCTGGAAATCTCATCAGTCCACAAATGAAAGCGGAGAAGGAGCACGAAAAGCAAAAATACTTGGCAAGCGATCCCAATGCAAAGGCTGTTAGCATGGTCAAAAGTCCCGAGGGTGACACCGAAAATGCGTTTCTGGAACTGTCACCGGGAGTCGTTGGGGGCGACCTGCATTTCCCTGGCTTGCAGGGGTATAACGATTCTTTTGAGATGTTTGGCGATTCCGATGAGTCGGACTCAGACTGAAGTGTGCCTGTGTACCCATCTCTCAGAAGTAGACTCCAGTACTTCATCAGAACCCTGTCATTGTCGGTTCTGCGCCCCTGAGTCGCCTGACGAAGAGCTGAGGCTGGCCGGAGTTGGATAATCGAAGGGGCGGTGGCGTTCCATGGCCAATCAGTGCAATGAGCGGGCACCACACCCGTCGTGGGCTGCATGTTCAGCGTGACTTCGGGTCGGCGAAGAGGTAGATGCCCTTCAGCGCGATAGTATGACTCTAAGTCTATGTCTGCTGGGAGATTGAAGAAGAGGAAGAGGTGATGTCGACCGAGACTTTGGAGCCAGTGCCACCGGCGACACGCCCCGATCCGCTCCGAGACCCGATGCACCCAGACATCAACAACATCACCGCGAATGTGCATCCAACTCCATTGACAAACGGCGTGCATGACGGACAGACGCCGTCCGAGCCACCGCAGCAAGAAGAGCAAGGCATCGAGAATGGGGACAGGCCAAATGGGGATGCACCAGGGGCTGCCAATGCAGAACAAGCGACGTCAAGTACACCCCTCGAAAAGCTGTCAGAATTCGCTCGCGACCTGTCCAGGGGCGCCGCAAGATTGTTGGAAGAGCGTGTGAAGTTCTCGAGAGTTGTGGTGGTCGTCGCGTATTGGCAAGATCCTCGGAACCTACCTCATATGAAGAAGAATGCGCAGAAGCTTGTCAGTCTCTTTCGAGACGCTTACGGGTTCGATGTCGACGATTATGAAATACCAAGAACCGTTCGGGACATTGGATTCGCAAACAGGATCGATCGACAGTTTCAAAAAGTTAGGGCAGACTCAGATGGGCTTTTCATCCTGTATTATGGCGGCCATGCTACGAGCGAGGCAGGGAAGGACGAAAAGCTCTGGAAGCCCGAAGACGACCCCCATGCACCGAAGGTCAAGTGGTCTTCCGTGATCGACATGATCTTCGACGATACAGTCTGCAGCACTCTGTTCCTTCTCGACTGCTGCTACGCCGGCGCCATGCTAGAATGTAAAACGGATTGGAAAGGCGCCTGCGAGCTGCTAGGTGCTTGTCCGCCAGACGTCAAAGCACCCGCAGCCCAGGCATCGTCTTTCTCCAGAGCACTCTACAAAGAGCTTCGTGGTGGTGTCTATGATATATGGGAGCTCCATTCGATCATGAACAGCACAGAAAAGAAAGAGCTTTACAATCTGAAGGCAAACCCATGGTACCAGGATTATTCACGGCGGCAGTATCCTTCTGTCATTATCAGGAAAGTGGATAAGGATTCCAAGGAAGAGCCAAATCACCATACTCCGAGACCCGAAGAGACGGTGCAAAGATATCATAGACTGTCCGATGCCAGAGTATTGATCAGTGTCACCTTTAAAGGCAGTGCGGCCAGTTTCCTGGAGCAATACCTTCCGATCATTCAGGACTGGAAGAGGTGGCTTCGATTTGCACCCAAGAACGTTGGCGAAGTCTTCCTGTATGCAGTTGAGGCGGTCAAGCTCGAAGCTCTCTTCGACACCAGCTCATGCACAGCGTTCTGGTCGATACCTCTTTGGCTCTGGGATGCTATGACTCCAGTCGCCAGCTACCAGTTCATTGCGATCATACGCTCAGAGAACCACGTTCCTTTGGCGGCATCTACTTCCCGCGGGAAATCGCCACAGAAACTTGGTTCAACTGTTGCCGATGCTCCTTTACCCACAACCAAGAAGTTGTTGTTAGAACCAGTACCAGCTCTTGAGATCCTCGACGAACCCTTAGCTGCAGTAGCAACATCTCAGAAGCTTGCCTCTGAACGGGACACGTTGAAACTGCCCGTGAGGAATAGAAAGCCAGAGAACATAGGAGATCCCCTCTCCCTTTTGACTCACCGTCGTGGGAAGTCATCGTCTAAGCTTGAAAAGGCCGTCAAGCCATCTAGACGAGAGGTGGTCGACAACTCGCTCAGCATACCGGTGGATGGACCCGAAGCCTTGCAGAAATTCATAGCCGGCGCTGCTTCGCGTAGAACGGCTAGCAAAATTGAAGCAGTCAATCTCATTGCAGGCAGATCTAAGCTCAGTCCGGACTCGATTTGGCATAAAAATGTCGCACGGGCAATGGTCCTTTGAGGTCTCGCAATCGCGTCAACTAGGTCTGGTGCTTCAAACAAGTTTCATTTGGCATGTACGTGTCTATCAAGGCAATGGCGCATCAATCTGCACATTTTCGCACAGCGGTGCCACAATTTCCGTCTGAATACTAGTCATTCATGCGTTTGGTTGGCCCAAATTTTTTACCCCAATTCCCCAAGCTCGATATCGTCGGGCTTTGACTGCGCTTCTTCACGAGCACGCCGCCTCGCCTGCCATGAAATCGCGAGGATCGCGATGAATGTCAGCGTAGACATGGGGACTGTGATTGCAAACCAGATCCATAGATATGGCGTCACAGAGAGGCTGCCCCCAGCAGTATTGAAAAAGTTGGAGCTAAAGAACGTCTAAAAAAGTCAGCAAGATCTTGCCTTCCTTCCAATCCAGGAGATGGCAGTCATACCGAGGTGAAGATCGCAGGAGCAAATATTGCTAAGATGAAGATCGTCCTTTTCGCGGCAGTCCATGTGTTATACCCCAGCTTCAGATTATTCCACGACATTGATTCCATCCGGCTTGATTGGACATGGATGGATATGCGTGAAGCCTAGGGTGTCAGCTGAGAGGGAAATCATGGCATGTAAGAGTATCTTACTTGAGACATTGCGCTATTCAATTCTCGAATGAGTTGCTCCGCTCGCAACTTGTGACGCAGTAATTCTCGCACGGCACTCTCAACGTGTTGGATACCCGGAAACGACTTGACACTCCGAGAGTCGATTAATGTGCTCAGAGAGGCAATGTTTGCCTCTATATGAGTTAATGAATCGTTTAGATGGCACTCCACAGTGTAGAGCTCATTGATGATGCTTGCATGGTCGTTTGGACTTGACAGTTGTTTTGCCTGTCACTGTGTTAGCTGGATCCTAGTTCAGGAGATGCGTGACATGTTTAGACTTTTTCAAGATCTGCTTCGATACCACTCAGGTTCATCTGCCATCCTCTCAACGCCACATGAGCCAATAGGATCTGGTACGCGTGGACTGCCACCCTTTGGTCATCTTCATCCAGAGTCGATGCATATTCGCAGTATTTTCGAAAGGTAGACTCTAAGCCCCGTTGACCAATAATCAAGTGAACAAATCCAGCGATCTTTTCTTGTTCGTAGCCTGAGACGCGGTATTTGGCGTAGAATATGAATCGCACGGGATTGCGATCAGGGCCGCAACAATAGTAAAGAGTAGTCCCGCCCTCCAGAGTCGTCGATGAATTCACTTCCGCAACAGAGGGAGTATATGCATCGTCTTGAGAAGACTTTGTGGTTGTTTCGATTTGAAAATCTTGGCAGATCAAATTCTTGCCACGAGGATGACGAAGACTGGGACCATCCGCCGAGATCAAAGCCAGGAGTCTCGGCTCAGCCCGAATACTAGATGCCAACGCGAAGAAAGCATCTAAAGGTAAACGTCGCCAGGGAACTTCGTCAGATCTACCTTGAAAGAATCTTCGTCATCATGTCAGTCTTGCTCCGATGGTCACGAGGAGACTGTGTTAAAATGTACGTACGCGGTATAATCTCCGGTCTCGTCCGTGCGCGCCAAAAACGCCTGATCTTCGACAACTATATGGCGGCGATGAACTCGAATGACGTGAGCTCTAATGCGGGAGTCATCACTAAACCAGGGCTCGAGATCTTCATCGCTCATAGCACGATCAGATCTCCTCGACCAGATTCTCTCCTTCTCGCGTTCCGTGGAAACTAGTCCAAAGCTATCTTCCAGCCAAGTATAGGCCCGTTTTCTGGCTTCAGTTCCAGCCTTACCGGGTCGGGCTTTTTGAAGAGCGGAGCTCGCAAGTTGTCTGCGACTGCGCTCCATATCGGCATCGCACCAAAGAGGTTCTGTAGGCAGATGGCAGTAGATAATCGAGTCATCAGTCACGAGTGATGGAGAGGCTGACAACCTGGAAGAGCTGAAGTCCAACTGCTCATGCTTATGTAACTTCTGTGGCTGGCGTGATCAAGGAGGTACTCGCTTGTGCAAGCCATGTTTTCGATTGAGCCAATGATTGAAAGCAAAACAAATGCATCCATCATGCCCATGCGCTGGATAGATGGTCCATCAACGACCACCTTATGTCGTTATGGAAGTTTCTGAAGTAGAGTCGAGGACTGACATTCACTTCTCACTTCCCGGTATGCGCTAGTCAAAGCTAGTCACTGTTCGTCCAGCGCTCGAGCGTTTCCTGATCGGACACAATTCAAGTAGCTCGGGCCAGAGCATGCGTGATCAAAGACGCCATGAAGAGCTGAAGGAAGAGGCCGATATCTGTTCGATTCGCCGAACTCGGTATAAAAGAGCAATCGTCGACTTCGTTCGCCGTCTTCTACTACTTACGCCGCGTGGACGTCCACTGATCTTCAACCGCATGCACACTGCCATGAAGGCCGTTGTCGCGACTTTTCTTAGCGGTACAGCTCGACCTCCCAATCGCTTCTCGCCAGTCTCAGACCATCGCCGATTGTTCGACTTACAATACGCCGTACCACCAAACATACCTTAGCGCTTCTCCAGTCATTGAATGAACATTTTCGTCTTGCATGAAGGGTTTCCGATGACATTAACCCATTGGTCATCGTCGGCTAAGCGCTAAAGAAAGTATCGTATTACAAGTGAGCGAGCTTCGGGCTGGGCAAGGGCGAGAGAAGGGGCGTCTCCTTTGTACAACGCCAACATGAGAACATCCCTTAGCGCCTCTCCAACCATTACCACAGCATCTTCCAGCCTGGGAGATGATTCGCCGTCTGGGACCAGACGCTAAGCGGTGTCTCATGATACAGGCGAGATGGCCATGGCGGTGAAGACCTCCACCACCGGCTGTGCAACGAGGACATTCCTTAGCGGCTTTCCACTCAACGAGCGGGAGTTCTCGTCTTGCAGGAATCGCTGAAGAGCTCGGATTTCTACTCGCCGTCCGGCCCCAGACGCTAAGAGATGTCATGTAGTACTTGATGCGCCCGTACGAATTCGGCTTCGAGTCTCCACACCCTGCGCGTGTGGGACAAACATCCCTTAGCGCCTTCCCATTCATCGAGAAGACATTCTCGTCTTGCATGAATCGTCGAAGAGCTTGGGATTCTATTCGTCGTCCAATGCTGGACGCTAGGAGACGTTTGAAGCATAGGCCAGATTGCTCGTCGCACCTGGCGTCGAGGGCCGAGGCGCTTCCACTACTTGTCGTGAGACGAGAACATTCTTTAGCGCCTCTCCCTTCATCGAGCGGTCATTCTCGTCTTGCACGATGTCGAGAAGAGTCATTGGTCCTGGGATGGGAGACGCTAGCTTGTGTCCTTGAAAGCGCTCAAGGCGTCTGCCGCGCATACCGCCATCTTCCACATGGATTTACAGCCCCGTCCTAGTTGGGCGACTCGAACATACAGTCGTCATTCCTGTGAGACCGGAGACTGCCGGTGTGCCGCGGGCAGTCGAACGCGATTTTGCAGACATCCGATAGTCGTACCTCTTGGATACCCAGTCAATCTTCGCTGCTGGAACGAGTACGATGCTCCAATGATTTTGCTGCTGGCCGACTTTGGATGTGGTTCGCGAGCAATGGTCATCGTCTAGTCGTCCGACTTGAGCGACCAATGATCGCTTCCTGACTTGACCCTATCGTCGATTTCCTGGAGTTACAGTGTAGGCATCGTGCTTGTATAACGCCGCCGGCCGCACAAGTCCTGTAGTCTTCTTATAGTCGTGTTGTCTCAACGTCCAGTAAGCACCCTGTGGTCGGACACGAGCGTTTCGCGGAGACAAAGCGCTGTAGAACGGTTCTTGCACAGACTGGCAGTCTTCCGCTGGCTGTACTTCCTCAGGAGGCCAGAGATGGAGGTTGCTCGTTCGGCTTGATATGAATGTTTGTTCTGAACTCCGGTGGATGGTTGCAGATATTCGGAGACTGTACCATACCATGGAGCTGCTTCATTGAATCCTCTATATCAGTACTTGCATGCTGGACTTTGAGACATACCTTGCGGGTCATTGCACTTGCTCCATGATGAAAATGCCAAAAGGTTCGACGTGAGTTGGTGTCTAGAGCATGTGACCTACTGCGCCGTCCACCCATAAGAATACCTAACATTCGGATCCGCAACATCATAATCCTCCGCCTCCGCAGTATCATAATACGCCACACACCTCCAATTCTGCGCATCCTCCGTGAAATACAAATTGAAAGTAAACAGTGATTTGCCCAGGGGTGTCTTGGCGCCTGACGCGAAGTTGGCGCATTGTTGGGCGGCGGAGCATACGTCGAGACTGCCGGAGTAGGTCTGTGTCTGGCCGCCGCCGCTGCCGGCGGTGTTGCCGGCGTTGTTGGGGTTTAGGGTGAGGGGACCGCTGTATTGGTTGCCGTAGTTGAGTCCCTGGGATGGCGAGTTAGTCGTGACTGGAGGTTGCTTGGGACGAAGAAGGTTGGTGTGGAGGGAAGGGAGGGATGGGGTTTTGAAGGGAATGGGAATTTGAGCATACCCCGTTGGAAGCGTTGATCAACGTGCAGGTTGGCGTCGGGATAGCGGTGGTGGTGACGGTTTGCGTTGATGTAATGGTCGCCGTCGTTGTCACGGACGTGGTCTGGGTCTGAGTCGATGTCTGGAAATGGTATATCAGCATTGATCATTTTCGATTGCAGAAAAAAGACCGACCTCTGTGTCTGTCGAGGTAGCAATGTCCGTTTGGTAATCGGTGACCTGACAAGATTAGCATCCATGTGTCTCCTCATCCTCGAGAGTATCTTACCGTCGAAGTCGTCGTGACCGAAATGACGGTGGTTGAAATGACTGTTACGATAGACGTGCTGGAAGAAGTGCTTGTCGTCGTTTGAACCTCCGTTGGAGTGGGCAGGATGCTGGTCGAGGTCGTTGCACCAATGCAGCTACAGACAGAGCTGTATCCATTCTTGACTGTGCTACAGGCGTTGAATGGAGGCGCTTTGGGATAATGGCATTTGCCCCGTCCCTGCCCCTTGTTGGAATTGGGCCATCCTCGTTTCCGCAGGCCGGTATCGCCGTTGCCAGCGTTCGTTGGTATTACTGTGACGGTTGAAGTCGAAGTGGTTATAGAAGTTGTCGCGGTTGAGACCCTACTAAGGTCAGTACGCTTGCATCTAAAAGCTCCGCCTCGTGCTTACGTGTCGATCTCAGTAGTAGTAGCTCTGTACTATGATTAGCTAGAGCGTCAAGTCTGAGGCAATCAGGCTGTCTTACGTCGCAGTGGTTGTCGTCGTCGTTGTCGACGTAACTTGATCATATTCCGTGCTCGTCTCGCTGATGGTGCTCGTCGATGAGGTCGTTGAACTGGTGGTAGACTCAATCGTGGATGTGACCACAGCGGTCGAAGTGCTGGTAACCGCAGCTGCATTAAATTAGAACAGCCAGTGATGTGAAGTGAAGCCGACGGCATACAAGGCGTAATCGTAGTCTTAAAGTACCTGATGACGATTCATGTCAGCTCTGGAACAGTTCACATCAGCAATTGCATGTTCTCACGTCGAGCATTGGCTCAAGCCCTTCTGTGCGATGACAGCTGAGGCAAGACACCGGTCGTACTTGCACTTTTGGTTGTACGGCCTGCCAGCGAAGGCGACACCGAAAAAGGCAGCAGCGATAGCGCCTCGGAGAAGCTGCATTGTCGAAAGAATACAGTTGACGAGATGTAAAGAGCGGAGACCAACGAACGCAAGAGTTACTTGCCTGTTCCTGACTGACTATATGATAGGGTATTTCCTCGCGCACGAGCGCATCGCCCATCTCCTAGGGCCTGACAAGACATGGACCTAGGAAGCCTTTATGAGATTTCCAACGGTAGATTCTGGACTCAGCTCCGCGCGTGGACGCCACATGTTTCGAAAACGGCCTGGCTTCACCCGAAAAAGGACTCCACGTGCACTGTTACTGCCGAAAGGGTTAGTTGCTTTTCGCTAGGAAATGAGCTAGTTGCTGTCCGAAGGAGCATTGCGCGTCTTGGTTTGAAGTCCATGGTCGTACTCCTTGCGCGATTGGTTCCCTCACGACTGCGAAACAGCTATGCTGAAGTATGCTCATGCCGTAGCAGATTCGATGGCACGTGGATGGGGAGCCCAAGGTCCGGTCACGTCCTCAACGGTCTGAACCAAGATGGAGTGGTAGCGAAGCTTCGCTGCTATTCCGCAAATGGCAGGAGCGTGTTTGTCGAGAAAAGTATACAAGTCGGCGAGTCGCGACCTTGGATGGGAGACCATGAGCTGGTGCAAGCTGCGTGACACAGTCTCCCGAGTTTTGTTTCTTGCCTCGACCGTCTGTTCGTCTGCCGACATCACCAGCGCTATCCTCGAAGATTCGTTTCTGTGCATCAGATGAAACTTCTTGCCATCTAGTCTTTGGTCGATCTCCGCGAACGTGCGGCCTTTGACAGGCAAGCACTTGTGCAAGCAATCGAGCAGCGATAGGGACCGAAGGTCCGCCAGCTGGAGACGCTGATAAGGACATTCAGTCTCGTGATGGATCGTCCTGCGCTGTTGAGTGCATGTCGCGAGTCTGTACAATCAGCGGTTTGAAAAAGCCGTTATCAGGTGGGCGGGGTTTACCGAATCGTGCCCATCGAGCGTCCAGTCAATTTCGCCGCTGGAAGGCCCACGACGCCTTCACCGGCCTTCGAAATGCCTCCTCTTAGCCGCGCAACGCCCTCGCCCAGTAATGCTTCCTCCTACTAGACATGCGACAGCGCTGCTCATTGGTGTACATTGCCAGCAAGCCAGGTAGTGGTACAGTCTCGAGCAAGTCGTCCAACTCCAGCAACGAATGGTGTCTTCTCAACTTGACACCATCGTCGATTGCTCTGTTTGGTTCGTCCTCGTTGAACCCGTCGCCTAGCACAAATTCTGCTGTCTCCTCCTAGTCGTCCTCCCCGAAAGTCCAGTGATCTCACGCCTCGTCGAATGTGGACGCTGCGCTGCGTCGTACAGGCTGAGCACTGATATTCAGTCTTCCGTCAGCTGTACTGCCTGAAAGAGGGGGTTGGAATGTCGCTTCGATGATCTCTTTGGTTGATCCAGTGTCAGGAGCTAGCGAATGTGCGCCAAGCGATTGTACGATGATGATCCGATTGTGTCTTTCTCGATTTTTGACTGGCCGACGGCTTCTCGAAAGGAGGTACATTTCTACCCCTCTTCGCAGCGGTCGTACAAGTCGTGATGGCTCGAGTTTGTGCTTGGATCGTCGAACTCCGGCGTAGCAGGGTATGACAGTCCAAGTCGAGGGCGTAAACTATTCCATGTTTGCCATTTCGGTTAATTTCGGTCATTCTTTAGTTGTGCTCGTCATGGGACCAGTCATTCGTCTTTGTCAATGGAGGTCATTGACAGGCGTCGGATGATAGGTTCGTTGGTCGGTGAGGCTGTTCCGGTGTTCGAAGTTGTTGATGACGTTCTAGACTCCGTAAGACGGGACAACAACCCCTTCGATCTCATCTCTTCGCTATTCCGTTTCTTCAAGAACCTGTCATATCCAAAGCAACCTCATCCAGCAACATAGTCTCCATCTCGCCCCATCCTTGGCAAACCCATCAGCCCACCAGCCCTACACTCTCACGTAACCCATAGTGCCACCAACCCAGCACCTCAGCCAGCCATGTTCGTGGCGTCAACCATACGCAAACATCCGTTAGTCCCCATGCACCGCACCACCCATCCCTACCATTCGTCACCGCCATCATCGTATAGACACACAACCACAGCGGCAAGAGTAAGCCTCAAAGTCTGGCTCATGCAAAATGTCGTGCATCCCCACAACGTTCTGTGGCTTCGGTACATGCGGCCAGCCGCTAGTGTCCGGCTTTTGAGGCTCGACTGAGGTGGCGAACGGGGAGGAAGTTTGGGTGAAGACGGGATGTTTGGGAGTTCTGGGCCGTGTGCGTTGTTTGGTAGTTGAGGTGATTGGAAGGGTCCCCGCTTCGGGTTGCGTTTGGAGAAGGGGAGCTCCCTGGAGCTGGTGCTGCTTGGCTATGCGAGTGCGGGATGGTTAATGCAGTGCGTCGGCGAGCCCGACATATTGCATAGCAGACTTTCGATGTGCTACTTGTCTGCCTTTGCGTCTTTCGGGGTCGCTTTCATGATGTCGTCCACGGGATACTTCTCGGCGCATCGCGTCTCATCGTCTTCGTTCCACTCTCGCGACAAGATGGCGAAGACGAGATAGCTGGTATGAGTCTTGACTTCCGGCTCGGTCCTGTGTACGAGATTGCCCTCTTTGTACAACTTCCTCTCCTCTGCCTCCCTCTTGATCCTCTCCAACCTCTGCTGTTTACTCGGATGCTTTTGCCCAGATGCATTGACTGCCATCTCCTCCCTGTTAGCACTGTTAGTTACTGCCTTGCTTGCATGGAAATCGGATAGCTTTGTTTCGACCTCCCTTAACCTGCCAATGGCTTCGTCCACGCTGGCTGCGCTTGCATTCACTCCTCGCAGACCTTCTTCCTTGAGACCGACTCGCTCTCTCCGTACGTCGATTCTCTTGTGCTGGACCTCAACCATTTCGATCTCGGTCCAACCTGCTTTGCGGAGGGCGGAGACGGTGGCCATGACTTGTTCGATGCAAGGCGAGAAAGTGCAGAGGTGAATGGCAGCGCTGGGGTTCAGGGGATATTTAGGTATGGAGCGTGATAGATGCTTGAGTGCCTGCCAGGGAGCAGGGAGATCCAAGAATATAGCATCCACAGAGGGAGCAGTGCCATCCTGGAGGACAAACCCATCGTTGCAAACATCGCGATGGGTCAGTTCGACAACGCCTTCTAAAGCGTGGTCTTTTATTTCATCGCGCAATGTCTGCACCCGCGGCTCGTGATATTCGTAGCTGTAGACTTTGCCCTGTCTTTGCCCCTTGGAGAGCTTGGAAGATGTATCGCCCGGATACCCGTTGAAGATGGCTCGTGCCGCAGCGTGGGTGAAGCTGCCACTGCCTGCACCAGCTTCAATGATTGATGAGCCAGGTCTCACTCTCAGACGTTGCAGAATGTAGCTGTAGTCCGGTGTGTAGACGACCTGTGTGCGATGATCCAGCGAGGACGTCCAAGCTTCAGGAGTGGGAGGAAGGATGTGGATGAAGCCGGATCCAGCTTCAATCGGTGGCTTGGCCGACTGAACCTGGCCATTGGAGACTTTTCCATTGCTATGTTTGAACTTCTTGGTCGGAGAAGGCGGAGTGTCATGTGATAGCCCGTCCGACTTGCGTTTTCTGCTCGTTGGATCGGCCGCGCCTTCCTCTTCGACAGCCTCCTGACTCTTCGCGTTCTTGCCCTTTCTACCTCTTGTTCCGGTGTCTACCTTGCTTGCTCTGACTTGGCTTCCCCACTCTAGGCCAATGAGGGTGCTGTGAGGAAATGAGCCAAATCGCGTGTTTGTCACGGCTCCTTCAGCGTAGCCATCGTCGGCAGTCACTTGGAGCTTGACCGGGAGCAGGTTTTCGCGAGTGAGATGGAGGATGGCGAGAGATTCGGCATAGGCCGCAGGAACCGTGTGGAAGAAGGGCGACGGGCGCGTCATGGCTGGTGATATGGATATTGTCAAAGGGCTGTTTTCACAGGCGTGGCAGAAAAGACGAACGGCGCTCGGTCCGCGGCGCGCTAGGCGATAAGATAAGCCACGTGGAGAAGCTTGGGGAGCGGGCAGATCCAAGCGCCAGCGTCTCTCCACGATCTCCAGATCGGCCCAGCGACGGTTGAGACTCGGACTCGACGTCGGCAAACCGAAAGACAGCGGCAAGAGACAACACTCCTCCTTCTTGGTACTAACGATGATTATTCAGGAACGAGACGCAAGAGAAGCAGTAGCGGTCGGGCGCCGGGGCGTGCCTGGCGGGTCACAACGTTTGCGGCGATGCGGCGATGGGGTGCAGGAGCGCTAGCGAAGAGCCTCAACCGAAAGAACCAGCTCTGCTCGCGCCTCACCTCTTTGCATTCTTCCTGCCATTGCGCTGGGTGATGGACAGCAGCAGCAGGCACAGTCCATCACAAGATTCTCAGATCTGCTGTTTACCTGCTGCATGACCTCTCTCTCACCACAACATCCCCATCATCTCGTTCTCATCCACCCTCTTCCACCCGGTTTCCGAAGCGACAGCTCATTGTCTGTTCATTACTGTGCATATTCACGTCTGTACGATATCACGACCTGAACGACTAATCCGCTGGCCCTCCATTCGCCTTCGACACGCAGCGCAGACCAACCCTCCCACGCTTCGACCTACTGAGCTTCTACAGCCCGCCCACCTCGCCCATCCAGACGCCTCCTTCACCGCCCTCGCTTTTCCCTGAGGCAGTAATCGCGCAGGAGACGCTCTTGCCCAGCATGTCTCCTCAGCAGATCAACAACCACACCGTCCATCTGCTCCCGCTCAAGGACGATGGCTCTCCAAACCTGCCGGGCGACCCGGCATACGTCTACCTTCCACCACCCACCCATCCAGCCTACAGCGTCCGCTTCCAGATTGATGGCATGAGCTCGGTGTGCAGAGAAGGAAGTCTGTGGACAAATATCCCCCACAAGGGTGAGCAATTCGATCGTCACAAGTTCAACGAGTACAAGTGAGTTCAGCTGTCCAACCCATGGTTACACAGAGTCGATACTGACTTGCAACCAGGCTCAATCCCAGCTTTACTCACGCCCTTGAGATCGATGTTCCCGTCCATTGTGCAGGTGCTTTCGAGTTCTACTGCTCCTACTCACCACTTCCGGCCTTTAGCACTGGCCATGTCGATCAGCCCAAGCCAACTCGGACGCCAACCCACTACATCGATGTCGCTCCACTCCTACACGTTGAGAACTCGCCACTTCCTCTGGATGCCATTTCCTGCATCTCGGTCCTGTCAAAATTCATGGGCAAGTACCCAGACGACTTCTACCGCCATCTGCACGGCATCAGCGAGCGAGGCTACAACATGGTGCACTTTACCCCTCTCATGATGCGTGGTGACAGCAATTCTCCGTACTCCATCTACGACCAGCACATTTTCGACAAAGGCGTCTTCCGCGGAGAGGATGACATCGCCGACATGGTGCACAAGATGGAGCATGAGTACGGCCTTCTTAGTTTGACGGACGTTGTCTGGAACCACACCGCCAACAACAGCAAGTGGCTTGAGGAACACCCAGAGTCTGGCTACAACATCAACACCGCTCCTCACCTTCAGCCAGCCTACGAGCTCGACAGTGCTCTGCTACAGTACTCTTCTCGCCTTAAGTCGCTGGGCATGCCAACCCATCTGACCAGTGTCGACGACCTTCTCCGGATCATGGATGGTATCAAGACCCATGTGATTGGGGCTATCAAGTTCTGGGAATTCTACGTCTGCGATGCCGATAAGGACTCGCAAAAGACTGTTGCCGCCTGGATGGATGGTAAAGCTAGTTTTGACGGCGAGATCCCAGATGACATTGGCAACTGGGCTTTGAAGGACAAGGCCGACTGGATCCGCAAGAACTGCTGTCCCGGCACCGACCGAATGGGAGAGCGTTTCCGCCGCCATGTTGTCCCAGAACGTGGTGCTGCCCTGCTCCAGCACCTCTTCGGCAAATTCAACACTTCGATGAACAGCTCCGCAGACGAGCGTACTGCCTACGGCACCATGCACCGCTTCCTCAACGAACTCAACCTGGACTGGTACAAGGAGTACGACAACGACGTTGCGGCAATCATCGAGCAGACCTTCAACCGGTGCAAGTACGTGCGCTTGGATCCCAATGGCCCCAAGTTCGGTGACATCACCCTCGAGAGTCCGCTCATTGAGACCTACTTCACCCGTCTGCCGGTCAACGACACCACCTCCAAGCATGACCCGAACTCATTGGCACTGGCCAACAACGGTTGGGTGTGGGCTGCTGATGTGATGAAGGACAATGCTGGTCCAAAGTCCAAGGTCTACCTTCGCCGTGAGCTAATCGTCTGGGGCGATTGCGTGAAGCTTCGTTACGGCTCTGGACCAGAAGACAGCCCATTCCTCTGGAAATGGATGAGCGACTACACCCAGCTGATGGCGAAGCACTTCCACGGATTCCGTATCGATAACTGCCATTCCACTCCTCTCCACGTTGCCTCGCACATGCTGGACGCTGGTCGTCAAGTCCGATCAAACCTCGTTATTGCCGCGGAGCTGTTCAGTGGTGACGAGAAGATGGACTTCCTCTACTGCCAGAAGCTGGGCATCAGCTTCCTCATCCGAGAAGCTATGCAGTGCTGGTCGACCGCCGAAATGTCCAGACTTGTGCACATCAACTGCGGCCGTCCTATTGGGAGCTTCGAGGTTGATGACATCTCTAGCGCAGACAAGCCTGTGGCCAACGGCAACTTGACTAATGGCAGTGCACCTCAAGGCCGGGAGATCGTCCACAAGATCATTCCATCCAAGATCCATGCCCTGCTCATGGACTGCACTCACGACAATGAGACTCCGGTGCAACGTCGTGACGGTCGCGATACCCTCCCAACTTCAGCTCTCGTCGCCATGTGTGCTTCGGCTGCTGGATCAGTGTTTGGCATGGACGAGCTGTACCCGCAGCTCATCGAGCTTGTCCACGAGAAGCGTCCTTACACTTCGCCGTACAGCAATCTCAAGCTTGACCAGAACATGAAGATTGGACCAAGCGAAGGCACCGGTGGTATCAAGCGCCTGATGAACCAGCTCCACACCATCATGGGCAAGGACAAGTACGATGAGACATTCGTACACCACGACGGCGAATACATCACCGTCCACCGCATTCATCCAAAGTCACGCAAAGGCTACTACCTCATCGCTCACACTGCCTTTCCCGGATACGGCAACGGCAACGGCGGCTTCGGTCCTCAATGGCTGAGCGGAACCAAGGCCAAGCTACTTGGTGCTTGGGCTCTTGAGTGCGACCAGAGCTGGGATGCAAAGCAAGCTGCCATCAATGACAACGTCTTGCGTGGTATTCCCAGCAAGACCAAGGACCTTCATGGCGTCACAGTCGAGAGCCGCGGCGATGATACTGTCATCAACGTGGGCTCCAACTTCCCGCCAGGCTCCATCGCCATTTGCGAAACTTGGATCCCCAAGTGTGAGCACAGCGAAGGTCTCGACAAGTTCCTCACCTCTGGTGCACGCCAAGCCTTCCAGAACTGCAGCTTGACCGACATCAATGCCATCATGTATCGTGCCGATTCTGAGGAGCGTGCCATGTCTCACGGCGCCGACGGTGCGTACACAGTTCCAGGCGTAGGTACTCTGGTGTACTGCGGACTTCAGGGCTGGTGGTCCGTCCTGAGAGATGTCGTCAATCACAACGACCTTGGCCATCCGATTTGCAATCATCTCCGCGAAGGCCAGTGGGCACTCGACTTCACTGTCAACCGCCTCGAGAAGCTTGCCCAGCGGGAAGATGGCATCTACACTGGTGTCACTCCTGTTGCTGAATGGCTGAAGTCACGCTTCGAAGCCGTCCGCGATATTCCAAGCTTCCTGCTGCCACGCTGCTTCGCCTTGATCATCAGAACGGCGAAGAAGGCGGCCAACGAGCGCGCTATTGAGCAAATGCATCCGAACGTCCAACACAGTCAGCGCTTCGTCAAGTCTCTGGCCATGGTTTCCTGCCAGGTCCAAGGCTACATGGACAACGCCAAGCTGTGGCCTGACAAGCTCGATCCTTCCCTTGCCGCTGGTCTGCCTCACTTCGCACAGGACTGGGCTCGTGTATGGGGTCGCGACACGATGATTGCCATGCGTGGCCTGTTGACCTGCACTGGACGATACGCGGAAGCGAAGGAGCATCTCAAGTGCTTCGGCAGTCTGATCAAGCACGGCATGATTCCCAACCTGCTCAACTCCGGCAAGCTTCCTCGCTACAACAGCAGAGACTCAGTTTGGTTCTTCTTGCAGAATATCCAAGACTACTGCGCACTCGCACCTGAAGGTCTCGACTTCTTGCACGAGCAGGTTCGTCGCCGCTTCTTGCCTTATGACGATACCTGGTTCGCATGGGACGACAAGCGAGCGTACTCGCAGAACAGCAGCATCGAAGACATCATCCAGGAATGTCTGCAGCGCCATGCTAGTGGCCTGGAGTTCCGCGAGTACAATGCTGGCTCCGATCTCGACTCCCAGATGAAGTCCGAGGGCTTCAACATCAGCATCAAGGTCGACTGGAAGAATGGCATTCTCTACGGTGGCAATGAGTGGAACTGCGGCACCTGGATGGACAAGATGGGCGACTCCACCAAGGCTGGCAACAAGGGACATCCTGGAACCTGCCGTGACGGCGCACCAGTGGAGATAACCGGTCTGCTGTACAGCGCCCTCAAGTGGGTCGATGGCCTCAAGTCTGCGGGCAAGTTCAAGTATGATGGTATTACCAAGTCTGATGGCGAGCACATCTCGTACGGTGACTGGGCTGCCAAGATCCGCGACAGCTTCGAGCACCACTACTACGTCCCAGCCGACCAGAGTCAATGGCCACAGTACGATGTTAACCCAGCGATTATCAACCGCCGGGGCATCTACAAGGATATCCACCGCTGCACCAAGGAGTACCGCGACTACCAACTCCGCCCCAACTTCCCCATCGCCATGACCGTTGCCCCAGATCTCTTCGACCCAGCCCACGCCATCGGTGCTCTCGAGATCGCCGACAAGAACCTCCGTGGCCCGACCGGTATTGCGACGCTGGATCCAGCCGATCTGGAGTATCACCCGAACTACATCAATAGCGATGACAGCGACAACTACCAGACGGCCCACGGACGCAACTACCACCAAGGCCCCGAGTGGCTGTGGCCGACGGGCTTCTTCTTGCGTGCGCTGCTCAAGTTCGATCTCATGCGCCGCAAGACCAAGGAGGAGAGAGTGGAGGCTTTCCAGCAGGTCACGCAAAGGCTGAAGGGGTGCAAGCAGATGATTCATGATTCGCCGTGGAGGGGACTCACTGAGCTTACTAATCTCAATGGGTCTTATTGTGGTGATTCGGTAAGTCGATGAAAGTGATGTTGATTGTTGGGTATTGTGGCTGACTTCATGTAGTGCCCGACTCAGGCTTGGTCCGCAGGGTGTATACTGGACCTCTACGATGACGCGAGCAAGTACGGCACGGATCTTCCGCAGTAAATGAATCGACTTGACGGCGGAGTTTGATGGCAAAAGTTCTTGTTTGGTATGATGGACGATACAGGACCTCTGGAAGATGGGAGATGGAAGACGAGCTTCGCGAGACCTGATAATGTCTTGATTCTTTGCCCCTACGTTATGTTGTAGATACCTCTTTGTGGTGGACCTAGATACTAGATGTATCGGATTAGACTTGTTCCTGTGATGACCTGTCTGCCTCTGCTTCGCTTTCTCCTGACTGCTCCTCCTCTGCCGGCTGGTCCTTCTGTATATCTGCTGCTCTCAGCGTCACTGCCCTGGCTCTGCCATGATCTATCGCGGACAAGTATGTGGTTTCCAGGCCCTATACTGTACTTCATTCTGAGCGACCTCTCTCCTTTCCGTTGCCCCGTAGCCATTTCACTCTCCCTCTCCATCATCCTCACGCCCCACAACAATCATCCCCATCACGACCAACCACAGCACCGTCGCGGACAGTGCCAAGCAGAGGAACGCCTGTCGTCGGCAGAAGGTACTGCTGAAGAGGATTTTGCCGCTTCCTACCAAGAAGGGAAACCAGAGGAGGAGGTGTAGGAGTGGTGTCGAACTGAAGGGCGTTGGGAGGGTGAGGAGCAGGGCGACTGCGATGTTCTGGAATTATGTCAGTTAGTGGAGCTTGGGTGAGGGCTGAGGGTGAGGGAGACTCACGAGATGAATATATGCCCCTGTGAGGGAGAGGGTCTCCAGCAGCGTTGGTCTTGGAGCTGGCTCTGGTGGTGAGAGCAAGGTCGGTGAGCTTTCGAGGTCGATTGAGCTCGTGCTTGATGTGAGGTGGGTTTTACAGTCCTCGAGATCGATGGACATGGTTTCGATTTTGGTCATTGGTCGATCCAGAGAAAGAGTGCTGCGAGGGTTCGGTGAAGATACTCCGTTGGGAAGGGAGGCCGAATAAAAGAGGGCAAATATCCCTCGCGCATCGCGGCTGAAGATGCGAGTGTTGTTACACAACACCCTTGCCATGCCCACTCTTGTACCACTTCATCGTCGGGTTACCATTTCGAGGCCCTGCGACAGGCTCAGCCAAAACAAGTCTTCAAAATCGGCTCATGTGCATAAAACTGCGTGAGCATCCACGCCACACTCGAATTCGAAACTCCATCGGCGAGTTTGAGCCAGTGTTGATTCGTCACGGAGGAGTCGTTGACCCAGGAATTTGAGCCGTTGGAGGAGGTGATGCTGTTGTAGCCGAAATCGTTGGCGTATGCAAAGGGCGACTTGAGACCCAGCGCTTCGAAGCCATCGAGGCCGAGGATCCCGTAGAGCACGGTCAGAGGATCCCAGCTCTCGCGCGTGGTGCTACAGCGGCCGTTATACCACTCATAGGCCGCGAGGATGGGAGAGTCAGCTGGGGCATGGGAACGGAGGTTGGTTCCTGAGAGGACGTTCAGGCCGAGTTCGAAGCCGGAGTATGTGATCGGGATGCTTGAAGGCCAGTCTCGCAGGACTTTGGCTGTGGAAGCAGGATCTATGGCGCCGAAGTTGAATTCCCAGCCAGAGGGGTATTGGCCGCCCATTATGACGAGTTTGGAGACTTTGGATTTGAGGAGGGAGGGGCCTGTTGGGGTTGAGAGGAGGGCGGCGAGGTTTGTGAGGAAGCCGATGGAGACTATTGTTAGGCTGTTGTTTGGGGCGTAGCTGAGGAGGGAGAGATAGAGGTCTGTTGGTGCGGGCGTGGAGCCTGTATTGTTTAGGGTGCGTGGCCAGCCGTAGGCTATTTTGCTGGCGTACTCGCTTCGGCTGAGGAAGGTGGTCAACTCCCGTGTCTCATCAGATGGAGTTGAGGACTCACTAGAACACCGAATCGTCGAAGAAGGTTTCGTTGGTCAAGGGTCGAAGTGCCGCGATCGGGATATCACTGTTGCCGTAGTAGGTGTTGATGGCCTTCGAGAACGTCAGTTCAATATCTTCAGTCTTCACTGGCCCAGTGCTTACACTAGTCGCCAGAGCTCCATATCGCGAATTTGTGTTAATCATGACAGCCTTCAAGTCACAAAGTCCGCAGTTATGTAACACATTCGCAACTGCCAAAGCCCCTGCATCGTCGACATCATCCTTGATGTCCGTGTCGATGATGATGGGCCTAGCTCCAGTCGTCGTATTGGTGTCCGCATGACAACGCAGAACGTAAACGCTCAGATATAACACGAAAGCAGCCAAGGGAAGCATTTTGTCGAGATGTTGAGATTTCGATGTTGGAAGTTGAGATTCACTTGGATTTTGGGAAGGGGCCATCCATGCATTTGTGACGTCACCTCGAGCTTGTTCTGAGGGGAAAGCATGTGCGAGCAGGTGGAGAAAGATAGGTCGATTTCGAATGCATCCGATGCCTCTGTGCCGTTATCTTTGGCTTCGATCTCTTTTTCGCATGTTGCAGTGAGGCAACGTGAGTTGTGCTCGTAGACCGAGCCCGCCCCTGTCCACCCTCAAACAGCACATATATATGTACTTACATCAATGTCAAAGATCACAGTCTTTGTGGTCAGCCAGACCTGATGAAAGCAGAGACTACAGCGATATCCTCGAGTTTCTATGCCAAACTACTCCTTCGGCAGCACATCCTCAGCCCCCTCAATCGAAGCGAAAGGATCATTATCCACACTCTCAGCCCGAATCCATTCCATATTCCTCGCGAGACGATCAACAATCTCCTTTCCTGCCAGACTCTCAATCCACGCCAACGTTCCATCCGCACCAGCGCTGACTCCCGACGTCGTCCAGATATTACCGGATTGCTGCCATCGGGCCTTCGCGATCCAATGCGTCTTCTTGCCTGCACTGGTAACGATCTCCCAGAAATCCTTGTTCCCGGTGGCCTTGCGACCATCCAGGATCCCGGCCTTGGCTAGCAGCATGACGCCGTTGCAGACGCTGATGATGGAGTGAAGCTTCTGCCGGCCGTCTTGGCCATTATATGCTTTGCGGATGAAGTCTACGTAGGGATCGACTTTTGGAGAGATGGTTTTGGCTTCCAGATCCATGGAGCCGACTCCACCGGGGACGATCAAGACGTCGAGATGTGGAGCGTCCTGGAGGGTATGTGTTGGCACCCATTTGATGGATCCCATGAAGCTTTTTTTGGGACCGGTTGCTACGGGGTTCTTGGTTTCGCTGATGATGCTGAGAGAGATGTCTTCATAGCCTTCATGGCGGGAGAGACATGCGAGGGCCTCCAGCGGTCCGGCAACGTCGAGCAGCTCGAATTCGGGATAGAGGAGGACACCAAAAGACTTTGGAAAGGACGACATATTGAGAAAAGTATTCAACGTGAGATTGTTGGGCCAGAAGAATTGACTGTTTCAGCAGAGGAGGCAAGGCAAAAAGATCCATATTATAATGACCTATATGTCTAGCGACATCCTCCTAATCCTGCTCATAAGCGCTCAATGGATTTCCAAGCAGGGCGATTATCGTTTTAGGGTATAAAAGTGCGAGTTTGCGGAGATGAAAGTTGCTTCTCCATAGGGCTCTCTTCGGCACTCGCAGCTAGATCTTCGCAGTCTTGCTGTCATTGGCGAATGCCCTTTGCTTCAGGCTGAAGGATTCACATCCCTGTCGTCAAGCCCTATTCATGCCTCCATGGTATATTTGTTGACTTTCATCCTATACTCTTGCAAGAGACTTGTGTTAGGAAGTACAGGCAATGCATTTCATCGCTTGACTTCGAAGCCTATCTGACATAGTAGTGTAAGCCGACCATGCGTCTTGCCTCTCCAGCCGGTTCCACCTTCTTCAAAGATCTCAGAAAAACGCCTGTCTCAGCTCACTTTGTCCAGCTTCATGTCTTGCCAATGTCTCCGAGACATCCATCTCAGTCAATTTCAATGATCTTGACGAAGCCCGTAGAAGTGACCACGCGATCTGGCTTCTTCTCCTGAATTGGAACATTTTCCTTCTCCGCTTCGGCGTCGGTCTTCTTCGGACTCTTCTGCTTCTTTCCCTTCTTTTGATCGCCTTCCATTAGCCATGGTAACTTGCGCTTCTTCTTTTGCTCCCCGTTTGGACTGTCGAGGTCGATGACTCCGGGGTCTTCCTGCTTCGTGGCCGCCTTTGGGCTGTCGAGGTCGACTACATCTGAGCCCATCTGCTTCTTGCCCACTTTCTGATCTTGAGCGGCTGGAAATGGAAGCTTGCTTTGCGTCTTTCCGAGACGATCTTCAAGAGCAACCCACGGCACCTTCGCGCGCTTCTCGACGCTCTCCTTGAATTTAGACTCGGGCTTTGCGACGGTCTTCTGCTTCTTGACGGTGGCCTTCTCGGACTCGAACTCGCCAGGCACACTCTTACGCTTGCGGCCGTTGATAGTCACACCAGCCTCCTTCTGCGCCTGGCGTAACTCCTGAAGTACCTCATCGCGCTCTCGACCAGCGTCCTTGGCCATCTTGTCGATAGTACGCTTGAGTCGGTTGGAGAGAACTTGTGGCGTGAGCACAGACTCGGCGCGACCGGCGTTGACAGCATTCGCGATCTCAGCCATGGTGTGGGTCTTCGCCAGACGGTAGAGATTGCCATGGTTGATGAGGTCGGCATCTCCGTCGAAGATGTCTTGGTCGGATGCTTCGGCAGGGTAGTCTTGATATTTGGCCTGGAGAGTCTTCTTCGAGGAGGTTTTCTTCGGAGCTCTTGGAGATTTGTCGCTAGACTCGTCTGGCCATTCTTCCTCATTGCACAGATGGGTGAGTAGGTCATGGCCCAGGCACTGGCAGACTGGAGGACGATGCTCGGCAGGCAAGATGGGAAGCTGCACGACCTCGAGGGTGATAGTGCCAGACTCGTCGGCATTCGAGATGGCGTTAATTGGGGCCCAGCCTCGAACAGACATCTTTGCGGCTGTTTTTGCGAGTCGTTCTTTGGTTCAAAGATGTTTGAGCGTAGACTCGAGGTTCTGTTTGGGCCGAATATTGATGCTGCGATACGGTCGAGGCGAACGGACGGACAAAGAGCGGCAGTTGCTAGCAAGCTGCCTATTTGTTCCACGAGATTGGGTTGAGTGGCGTCGCGTAAATTTCGGGAGATGCCCGTGAAAGCACAAATCAAGTGAATGGGAAAGCGTGCTGATCTGGATTCACGAATGACCATGGCGAAGAGTCGAGTGCGATACGATACAGCGACTGGTTTAGTAGCCCTCTATTTCGTTAATGTGGTGGAGGCTGCTGTACTTGCGTCGGAGCACTCTCAAAACATAGCGCTGAGGAGGTGACGGGGGATGCTAGGGTTGAGACATGATCGAGAACAGGGAGGCGCACAGTATTGACAAAGTCGCCAGCAAGTCAAGTGACGGGACGGGGACGATCGAATCCAACAGTTCATGCATAGCTGGAGTCTGGTCAGCCTCTGCTAAGCATGGTATGAAGTTAGCGGAATGATACGGCCAGTATCGGATCACCTTGTTTGCTCCACCATCCCTCGAACCACACTTCCAATGTTCACGAGCGTAGCATACAGCACAGCACAACATATCTACCTCCTCAACATGCCCCCAGCAGGGCCCCACACGCTCTACAGCTACAGCAATAGAACCAACAACCACAAAAATGACTCCCGACTAACTCACCGACCTCGAATCCGCCCGCCCCAAAGACTTCATCCTCCTCCAACGGCCCCTCCAGCCCTGGTTCCTCCTCTACATAACCCACATCGACCACAACCCCCTCGACGGAGTCCGCTATCACGTAAAACGCATGCCCTTCCCTACATTGCGAGACATCTTCAAGTACCAACGCTACGGGACCTGGCTCTTCGAGATCGAGAACTGGGAGATCGAGGCTTTGCCTCTTTCTGTGGTGATCGATCGTACTTGTACGCTGACTCTTCGCCCCTCGGCGGAGATGTTGCGAGACTTGATGGGTGAGCGATGTCTGTACGACGCCTGCGAGGAAGGCTTGGTGCAGACGGACTATGCAACGCATTGCGTGGTGCCGTGGCGGAGGTGCACGGAGAGGATGATGGCGAGAATGGCCGGGGAGGACTCATGGACAATCTGCCCATTCTGTATGGGTTGGGACTTGTTCGAGAGGCATGAGTATCTGGCACATGTAAGTGGCTTGTCTTGGCTTTCGGCGAGAGATGCTAACTCCAGAACAGGAGTGCAATGTGGACCGCTTTCCGCTGGCCGTCAAGAGGGCACATTTGCAGGCTGTCAATGCGAAGAGGGAGCAAAATGGATATGACTGGTTGCTGCCGGGAGTGCGTCTCACAACACTTGCCCACCGGACACACTATGCGCCAGCCCTCGATCTGTCAGTCGGTGCGGATGGCGTGCGGAATGATGATCACGCTGGCAATCGGTCGCCCGAGCTATCCACGCACCTGTTCGGGTGGTTCGAACACGCGCAGGTAAGGCATGCCAATGATTCTCTTGTGTTTGTGGCCTCAAGCTGATAACCATCTCTTCAACAGGAACGAGTCCTCGAGGATGGTTGTGCAATCTGCAGGGAGCCCTTTCAAGATGGTGAAAGAATAGCCGACTTACCTTGCGAGCACTTCTATCACAACAGGTGTGTCAGGCGGCACTTCAGCTTCTTGGAGACAGCACCGACTTGCCCGCTGTGCCAGCATGCCGTAGCTCCTTAAAATTGGACCGAACGGCATCGAGACATCGACGGAAGACTGCTGCTGCCGAAAGAAAGGCCGCCAATATGCATTGTGTGCCTTCAGACGGATTGCGGTTGGAAAGGCGAAGTGTAGCACGTTGCAACATAATTCTCCCCCTTGCGTCCAGAGGTGAGGCCTATCGGAGGAATCTTTCCCTTTCTTCCAGGTCGACTAGGTGACAGGAGTGCATAGAATGAAATGCCAAAGATACAGCTTTTGCCAGTGATCATCCATTTGTGTAGAGTGCCGGGAGTCCAAAGGACCAGTGATGGGCCCAGCCGTCCTCAGGGCCGTGTCAAAGGCTGGGGCCACAGTCTGTCAGCGAGCTCTCGAAGAAGCTCAGTGGCACTGGCAGGGGCTGTCGGGCGAAGCTAGATCTAGGTAGCAATGCGAGTGTTTGACAGAATCCTTCGTGCGTGCGGTCCGTGTCTTCCCCGACACAACAATGACTTCAAGTGTCAACGGAGCTTCGATCGTGGCATCAGCTCGAGCTCGAGTGAGTGAGCACATCTCCAAGGACGTATTTGCGCTCTGGTATGAATGGCGAAATTTGTTGTGTGGATGCCGGGGTCGAAGTCGTACATGTAGCACGTACTTTCATGTGAAATAGTACCCCAGGTGAGTGAAACCTGTTAGCATTGGCTGCACTTCTCATCTTGCTGCTGAAGATCGCATTGCTCAAGGACCGTTATGAGAGCCGGCGCCCCGGCTTCAGAATAGCACCGGATCATGGTAGCAGCAAGGTAAGCACAGCGTCACACTATTGTTGGTGACTGAACGACCTAGATCGGCGCATCTGGATTCTGTCCTGTAACGGTCGGTTTAAGCCTTGGACTCCAACAAAAGCGATAATACTTGAACACCGCGCAGACACGCAGCTTCACGACTAGCATTCGGAGCTGACAGTACTGTGCTGAGAAAGGGCGCCGTCGTTTCGGAATGATCCGCATTCGCCGCTCTGCACGACATCCGGCGGTCATGATTGCAACCAGTAGCGATGAGAGCTCCCTTGATTGGTAGGCTACGACCAATGAGCCCGGGTCAACCTGGCCTGTTTCAGGCTGCTGCAAGTCCCGACATCTTCATACAGCCTTGCATGGAGAGAGCATGGAGCTACGGGCCTTAGGTGGATTGCCACGCTCAAAAGCGATCCATATGAAGCTTCGATGACAGACAGCACGAATGGCCGGGCGCCGCAAGAGCAGTCTCCCTACAGGAGGGAAGGACCGGTCGGATGGTGTCGCGTGCGACCCTGAGACAGACACGCAGAATTACTGTGCTTGCGGTGTCGAGAGCACAGTGATATTGGATATTGGAACGGATGTCGTCGAAACAAGGTGTGGCAAACGTGGTTGAACAGCAGCTCTGTGGTTGTCGTTGAGGTCGAGGAAAGGAGAGACTGGGATCAGTTGCGTGCGAGCTCCACATGACATTCCGTGTCAGCGGGAAAAGTCACCCGCTTTTGGCGCTTCGCATGATCAGACGCCGAACAAGACGAACCAGCGCCTCAGCTGTCGAGCCGAGCTGCATAATGGTGGTGGGCATGATGTACCGTCCGCTTCGCTGCCGAGGGCCTGCAATAAGAAGCAGAGGTATCGCTGGGACCTCCTCGAGGGCCTTTTCTCTGCGACTTTTCATTGGGAGCCTTCCTTTTCTTGCGACGCCGGGCGTACACATACAGGACAGGTGTGGTCGCAACGCGCAATGGAGCTAGTGCCAACCAGTGCCTGTAAGGGATTGTGGCATCGTTCACCGTGGACGGGCGCTAACGCTATCGTCGTCGCTCAGGCGAACCGGTTACGACATCCTCATCCGCTGTTGTTCGATCGTGAGGCGTTGGGCAGCCATTGCTCATGCCCACCCAATGACATGGACAGCCGAGACATACGCCTCCTTCCGTACGACTGCTGGTGGAGCAAGGCAGACAGCTGGGTAACAAACTCAGTCAAGGTGTTGGTCCGGCAAGTTGGTCAAGGCCGTGTTCTCGTTGGCTGTGCCCAAGCTGGCGGTCAAGAGGACGGTCGATGCGGTGTAATGGTGGTCATCAAGACAACAACAACGGCCGGGTCAATTCGAAGAGTGCCAGGCATCCGCGCAGATATGGAGGCCGGCGGCGCAATGACCACCCTGAGTAGTTGCGGACCTCGACAGCGCTGGCAGATCTTGAGGGTTCTGGTATAAAGCACGGCGAGGTGGCAAATTTTGACTGTACGGTTGATCCATCGCCGTGGACGCCATTCCTTCCTCGAGTACGAGTAGTGGTGAGTTTGGTGCAGGTCCTTCGCCATCGTCTTGCATGTTCTCTGGGCTCATCATATACAAACAGCGGTCTGGTACGTTTCACCCCAGCCACCCTCACAACGATCCGAGTTCGAAACCTTCACACGGCGCTCGCCTCCTGTGTGAGACATTGCTCTGTCAACGGAACGAGCCGAATCTATCCACATTGCCTTGCGTAGCATCATCGAGCCCGTCGGTCTGGTTTCGTGATGCCGGAAGAACGACCCCAAGCACGTTGCCTCCACCATGTTCCTGGTGGACCCGCGGTGTGCGGACCCTGTGCGTATGCTCTTCTGGTTCAGGCCGGCGTGAATCAGGCTTCACTGAGCCCGCAGCAATTGGCAGACTGGCAGCGCTATTTGCAAGTCGCACAGGTGCAAGGTATGTGACTCCCCTGTCCCTGTTCGGAGTTGCTTTCGACGTGCTGACAAGATGTAGGGCGCCAGGACTTGGCGGCCATAACCGGAGGTCATGCTGCTGGCCAGACGAGCAGAGGCGATAGAGCAGTCGCCAACAGGCTGATAGGCTCCAGCCGCCCATTCCAACTGCCACCATCATACCCGTATCCCACTAGCATCGACGAGGACGTTGCGGCGAGCTTGGCTGCACCAGCTGGACCTGCTGCTCACACGCCGAACCACAACATGCAGTCTCGCCAGGATGCAAACATGCAGAGGTCAACGCCAGCGCGAACAGGCTCTGGCCATGGAATGCTAGCAAAGGAGCAGCCGAAAGACCCACGGCGCTAGAGTATTAGCCCGCGCGTGGGCTTGATACCCTCATCGAGGCCTGCAACATCCGGGAGGCTCACACGTACATGGGTTGGCCCGAGACACGAACAGAAGGAGTCTGACCGCGAGTCGCCTCGAACACACAGCGAAGTTGCGACAGATAGCATTCGGCATGCGGACGACCGGATGAATCTAATGATATCGACGGTGTCACTAGAGGCAGGCGGAGTACCGTTCGGTCCAGGTCCAGCGAGTCCATTTCACCATTGTGTGAAAGTAACATCTTCCAGTCCGTGTTTCTGGTAATGAGTACGAGGCGTTGTCGGTAATGTCCAGCATTGTCTTGAGATTGGGATCCAGTATGGTGTTGTAATGGCACGGTAGGCTCCACGTGGGTCGGTAGAGTTACCAGCAAACAATCAGATCTGCCTTCGATAATACCTCCGCCACATCACCGCCAGCTCGTCCACTGAGCATCGGTGATCGGTATGCGCCATTGAGTTGTCGCGCTCTTCCTCTATTGTGCTTCGGTAAGAGAAAGGTGAGTCTTGTTGTTGTTCAGGTTTGAAGAGTTCATGTTGTTGTCTCGAAGAAAGAGCCACGGTGCGACATCGGGCCTGTGCTCTGCAGGGAGGCAAAATAGACCTCACCCGCTGTCATCGAACGCTCCTTCTTCATCAACATCCAACAATCCCACCGTCAATCATCAAGGGAGAGGCCATCGAGCCAGCAGCACCGGCAGTCAATCAATTGCTTTAAGACGTGTCACCGCGACATGGTCATTGCCATGCATACGAGGCCCGTCCTTGAGTCCTGCACTGCGAAGAAGTACGCATTGCTGCCACAGCATGAAAATGACGAAGTGGCTCAAGTGAACTGCTTCCATTTTAAAACACGTGCAGCACCGTTCGACTAACCCCAGACCGCCCCGAGGCCGTGAGATCCTGATACTGGACCAAACGTGCCTAAACTGAACAAGTCGGCCTAAGGTGGGATCTGCGCGACCGTTGGCTGACCGTCAACCCCTTCGATTTACTCTGCGCATTTCTGAGCACCGCCCAACGGCGTCAGGAACATCGCCATGAATATACTCAAACCCAAGCGTCCCTCTGTCGGAGGGCCATTTGCCTCGCCGTCCACCTCTGTCGCGACCGGACACTCGCGAAGTCTCGCTTCGGCTTCATCCACTCGTTTTATGTTGCTCGGTTGAGCCAGTCATTCTTTTAAGATGTTGTCCTTCATCGCAGTCGTTACCCTCTTTTTGACATGCATTCAGACCGCTTTGGCTAAGTGCCGCTCGTACGGTGTTGACTACCAGGATGGCCAGAGCTACTCGATGGTTCGAAGTTCGTCTCCATTCTCGGGTCACGAACAATTCAAGGGTTGCGACAACGATCAGGCCAACAATGTCCTCGTCGACCCGCAAGGCAACGAGTCGCAATGCTCATACACACCAATGCAGCCCGACAAGACCTCAGTCGAATATGTTTGCGATAGCTGGACCTACGACACCATGTACACTGGCGAATGGTATGCAAAGCAATGCGCAGACTTGTATGTGAGACAATTGCTGAATCAGCTACAGGTCTATCATTGTTATTTCGAACAACGGGAATGGCGACCCGGTGAACTTCCAGAGGGATTTCTACCTTGATTTTGGAGATGGCAGTGGCAGCACTCCCACCGTCACATCCTCGGACCTCCTCTCGCAAACTACGATCCTGACGAACCTCGAGTCGAGCATCGAATCAAGCGTCGCGGAGACCAGCGCCGCCGCTGCCGACGAAACGAAGACCTTCGCTATCACCCTGTTCGGCCGCGACCTTCCGGCTGTCCCAACGACGCTTGTGCGCGTGGTCAAGAGGAACGAAAGCGAAGCCATGAGCCCATCATACTCCCACAAGGAAGCCGAGCCAACCACGACCGTCGATGTCACTTTGACCAGCCACATCACCAGCTTCGTCACCGTCGAGCCTATGCACACCCCAGTGCGCGTTCCCGTCAAGAGCATGCACCCTCTCAGTGGTTGGAACGGAACAAGCACAACTGAACACTCATGGATGATGGCCAGCTCGCTCATGACTGGAGCCCCATCTACAACCATGACGATCACCGTTCTCGAGGCTTCCGCAACTCCAGAGAATTCCAGCTCCATGGTATTGGCAAAGCCAACAATGAACGCCATCCCAGCCGAAGACCACGTCGCGCCGATCGCTCCTACCTCCCTGGGCAAGCACTACAACGATCTCGGCAAGAGCGTCGCCCACAACCATGCCCACTCACACATGAACTCCACCGGCGGCGCCTACTCTCACAAATTCCGCATGGCCCTTCTCAACGGCGACAAGCCAGATGACGAGACCCGACGCCAGTTCGTCGAGGAGCGCAAGCGCGTTCTGCAAGGTACCCACTAGCTGCAAAGCATGGCTGCTTTTCCTTTCGCCAGTGATGTCCTCAATTGAAAAGGCTGGCACCCCTCCAAAAAGATGTGACATGTTTTGTAAAGAAGAGAAGGGACTACAGGATTAATGTATTTGGGAGCATGATTGCATCTTGGGCTCTGGGGAATCGGGGCATTTATTCCGTAATTGTCAAATGTCTACCAAGCATCGAACTTCTATGCTGAACTTCTCGTTCTCACTCTCGGCGTCGTACAGGTACACCAAGCTAATATCCACAAGTATAGCCTACTGAGCTCTTCTCCGGCCGAGACGAGAGCCACCAAAATCAAACCCTATCCCACCCACCACCCCTCAAAAAATGCCCCTCACTACTCGGCACATACCACTCCAGCGTCCCCTCCCCAGGCTCCCCAAACATCAACAAAAAATACTTCAACGTCGCACCCATAAACCCACTCGGCATCAGATCCAACTTGGGCGCATTCGGCATCGTCACATCCTCAATCACCGCATGCGCGAATTTCGTTTTGCTCCGTCCATACACGGCCTTCCAGAGCGTGTAGGCTTCTTCCTGCAGGGACTCGTCTCCGGTAATGCGGTAGAGCATGAAGATGGAGGAGATCAGGGAGCGGTGGAGAGTGTAGTGGCGGGCAGTGATGGAGGTGAAGCCTTGCGGGAGGCGGTGTTTCCAGGTCACAACTTGGGGTGTTGAGGGTGTTGAGGTTTCGTCGTGGAGGGCGAGGAGGTGGGCGTTGTAGAGGGTCTCGTCCCATTCGCATGGGGCTTTGGGATTCTGCGAGGGACAAGGTGTGACGGTGAATGTTGCGGGCATTATTCCTAGGGGTGAGGCTTGGGAGGCCCAGAGGCAGCCGCGGAGGAGGGCGCGGGCGGTTTGCAGGTAGGTTTCGTTGCGGAGGAGGCGGGAGGTGTAGGCTAGGGTTCCGGCGATTGAGCAGGCTGAGTGGTCCACTTTGGGGTGGAGGGTGTTGTTGATGAGTGTGCCTGGGAGGAGGATGTCGGTGAGGTTGTTGCCGGGTGGGAGCATCGGGCGGAAGAGGAGATTTCGGATGATGCCGTCCATTGCCTTCTTGGTCATGGCTTTGTACTGGTCTGAGCCATGGAGCATGGCGTACATGTTTGGGAGAGTGGCGTAGAAGGCTTGGGACTCTTCGCCTAGGTCGAAGTCTCCGGGGATTTTGAAGTTGTCGTCTGTGAGATCGACGACCACGGGCAGTAATCCCGGATAAGGTGCGATCTCCTGTTGCACAGACAGCTTTTTCATTATGCGGGCGCCTACATCATACCACTTATCGTCGTGAGTGATGTGCGAGAGTCTCGTGAACTCCAACGCGAGCCCACCAACATCTCCACTGGCGGCGTTCATTGGCGCCTGCTGTCGGACGCCACGCCTGGTAGTAATCATGTCCCAGTCGACATTGGGCATTCGAGTTGGCGTATCAAAGGCAGCATAGAGCATGGTGGCGAGTTCGAGTGCCTTGGCTTTGAGACGGCGGTTCCGGGAAAGGTCATGGGCGGATAAAAGACCTCCCAGAAATCTCGACGAGACCTCGTAGACATTGATGCCATCTTGACTGACCGTCATATTGAAGTTGATCGTGGATACCAGATCGACTGCTTCTTTGAATTCATCCTTGAAGCCCGCAAGCCAGAGTGTGTCGAGACTCTCGATTAGAGTAAGACTCCAGTTACCGTAGGTGTCGTATGAAGCTCCAGAGATCGCTTTCAGCTCGTCTTGAGGATAGGAATGCTTCAGGTAGGATCTCCATGATCGGTCAATGACAAGCCGGACTTCTTTCTGTCGCTGCTGCCGTATCGATGCTTTGGATTCGGGTTCGGGCTTGAAGTCGTGTTGTATCCGGGGAAGTTGTTTCCGAGTAGAGTCTGGAATGGGTATGTATTCTTTTACCGGATAGTGTTCTTGGCGAGTAGCCCAGTCGATTCCAGCAGATGGTCCATTCACGATGGTCCAAAGGCTGTTGAGGTCAAGCTGTTGAAGAGAAGGCGCAAAGTATGTCAGTAGAGCGGCAATGCATCCCACTGCCAAGGCATATGCTAGCCGCCGACTTGCTACTGACATGTTCCAAATCATTAAGGCTGAATGGAGAACATGGGCAAGAAAGACGAAGCATCTCATCGGGTGTCGTCCTCGCGCCGATCACCGGCTGCCACATCAAGGGGCTCGGTGTGGCGCATGAAATAGGGGCAGGAGATTCTCGGCTGGGCCATCGCAAACGCGGTTCACGATGCAACCGGAAAAACGTCAGCATTTCTTTTAGATGACTGCCATCCTGTAATACTCTCAACACGTACTTTCCAGCGAAGGGACCAGATATCGATTGGCCCGCCAAAGTTTCATGAATAGATTTGGGATGTCGTTGCAGAGGCATTCGAGTGACGACGAGCCCTAGCAAAAGGACTAAGAAGATGCGACATTATTTTGGTAAGATTGAGTTGCATGTGAAGTTAACGTCAGCGAGTGAATAGCAACAAGGTCGTGACCGCCGACCGGGATGTTGAGGAAGCAGCGAGGCAGGGATTGCCTATCTCGCATTCTCTTCCTCCACTATGGTATGCCGCTTGCAAACCCATCGATCGTCTTCTTCATCGATTCTTCACAGCTCTTCTGTAGCTTCTTTGCGTCATCCGCTTTCTCTGGGACCCGCTTGGTGACGACGAAGCCAACTTCGTCCACGGCTCCTTCCACGCCGCGCAGGGCTGCGGCCATTTGATAGCTTGACCCAACCGCTTCAAAAATGCCTTGCTTTCCCAGTGTTGCAAATAGGGTTTGCTGAAGTTGTTTGACGAACTGTCACGCTTTGATTAGCTGACGTGAAGGGCGCTTAAGCATGTATTCGTGGCCATACTTTGGACCAGCTCTCACAAACTGAGCTTTGTTCTGAAGAGGTGAGCTTGGCTTCCTGTAACAGCTTTGTGAGCTACTGGGCACGATGATACGAGATACGGGGGTTGCCCTACATCAGTAGCCGCCAGTGCTTGGTATTCCGTGGTCGCTGCCACCACAAGTACGTTATAGCCTTGAGTCACCGTCTGCGATCTTTAGGTCAGTTCCTTACTGTCTTAGACAAATAGCCATAGGGAATCCTCAGCCCCGCACCGAAGATGTTTGAAATGCGTTTGTGAGTGTCAAGCTGTTGACTTTTGTGTCGACATCCTTGGCCAAAGTCGTAAGCTTGTCCAGGGCAGCAATGATGGAATTGGCGTCGGCCATGTTTTCGCTTCAGCTCAGATGGATGGGATCGTATTGAAGACGGGATAGTAGAGTACCCTGATTGACGAGGGAAAGACAAAGCAGATATATCGTTTCTCTCGATTGCAGGTTCTGGGTGAGAGAAGCTTGGATTGGTCCACGTCAGAAGGCAACGCAGATCTTCTTAGAGCGGGCAACCAATTCTTTGCTGCCCTCTTTGGAGCAAGATGTGAGCTCGTGTTGCCGTTACCAAGCATTGTTTGGAATTGAGACCAGATTAGCACGAACACAGCTGCACTTAGTGGAGCGATCGTTCAATCACAACCCCCTTTCAGTAACCACCATGACATCTCCACCGCATGTCACGGTGAGTTGTCAAGGTCAGCTTCGAGCTGTCTACGTTTTGCTCGCAGGTGCAATCAAGATCCCATTGGTGCTTGAGCACCAAGGTGGTTCGAGACTAACAGAACTCCAGCGCTGCATAAAGCTCTCTAGTTTGTAGCTTTCCCTGTACGGTAAGCACCATACCATGTCTAGGCAACGCAATCCGTGAGAGCGAATGACGATGAATCGTCAAACATGCAATGCAGGTGTGAAGCTTCCCGGCACCTGGTACGAGCGAGACTATCGAAAGTATCGACGCCAACTGATGTAACTCGATTGGATGCGAAGCGAAGAGAGGGCGAAAAGACGCGACAGCAGGAATTGCATGAGCTGGTGACATTGGTCCTGATGCAAGATCGAACGTGCTGAACCTGCATCTCTGGCTGCTGTGACATGTAGTCTGCGAAAGCCACCGGGTGCTATACTTGGTATTAAAAGCTTGAGAGGGATGCCTCCAAACTTGCTTGAGCTGTCCTCCATTGTGCTGAAGGGCAACGTCATTGTATTCCCGCATGCGTTTGCCAGTCCACGAGCATCCTGGTGGGGATAGAAGAGTTTTTAGGTGCCGACGGGGCCGTCTTCAAAGCACCGTTGAAAGTGAAAGGTATCCTAGACTGGGAGTTAGCAGGCTGGTATCCTAGCTATTAGGGGCACACTTCTTGTTATATACACTTCCCGTGGACCGATGACTGGCCCGATAAGGTGGAGAGAATACTTATTCTGTACGTGACCGAAGCCGCCACCTTGGAACTCGTGGCGCAAGATCCGGACGCATGGTGAAGCAAGTGTGACTTGTAATTTCCTCCTTTTCGCTCAGCAATTTGGGCGACGAAGCCTGCCTCGAAAAACGGAGAAATAGCAGCATACGATCGCATTCAGAGGTCGAACACGGGAAGCGCCTGATCGTACTTGTGTGAAGCCTGCGCGTACTTGATCCCACTTTGTATCCGGGGCATTCATATGATCTTCGAGCGCTGCTGGCGCTTCTCTGGAGTTGAGCCTAGGGGATTCTCGCTGTGGGTGGCTTGCTGAGACGCTCGCATTGCTAAGCTTTTTTTGCATGTGAAATTGATGTCGGTGAGTGAATAGCAGCAGCAAGGTCGTGACCGGGATGTTGAGGAAGCGGCGAGGCGGGGATTGCCGGGCGCAGCCGAAAGCCAAGCAGGCGCGGTCGTGTCAGACGAGCACGGGTCTCACCGAGAGGCTAGCTTCTTCTGTGCTTCTTTTTAGGTCGATATGCGGCTGGTATACGGCTTCTACGGTAGGATATCGGGTGTCTTAGCAGCCACTAGTCGATATCCGAGGCCGGTATTCGGATACTAAGTTATATTAACCTTATTTATATATATTAGATTAGTTAATAGCTAAAGAATTAACCTTATAGTTTATTTTATATATTATATCGCCCCCTATACACGTGCTCGCTTATTAGTTATAAGCCTAGTTCGCCTATAATTAGGCTATTTAGGGTATCGATTAGCCTAAACCTAGTACTACCCCTTATTTATTAAAGTTAATTAACCTAAAACCTATCTAATTAGATACTTCCTACTCTCTTAATACCTTACGAGCGTAATAGCTACCTCGATGTTTAATCTTAGCGACCTACGACTTAAATCGCGGTCGAAAGAGTTACTCTATAATAGTTCGCGGAAGTTTAATAACTACTAGATAATCTCTAAGAGTAAGGTAAAGTTAATAGGTATTTTGCGATATATATAACCTATACGAATTATCTAGGACCTAGCAAACCCGAACAATACAATTTAGGTTAGTCCTAAACCTAAACCTTAAAATCCGAGGTACCTATTACTACTAGTATTAGACTTTCTAGTCGGAAATACTAATAGTTTTTAAACTAAAGACTAATTAACCTTTAAGCTCTAATAGCGTATCTCGATAGCCCGTTATAACGCCTAGTAACATAGGTTTAGCGTTAAGCGAGACGACTATCTTCGTTTTTAGGCGAGGAAGTTATAGTAGAAGGCCTACCTAGACTAAATACTTCTATATCGACTATTAACTAGTCTTAATCGTTACGATACGATTAACGAATAGTAGCTATTTATTAAGTCGTAACTCGAACCTTCTAAGGACAATCGACTCCTATAGCTTATAGAGGAATATAAAACCCTTATATAAGGACCGAAATTAGAGAACTTCGACCCCTATCTAGATAGCTAGCTCGAATACGAACGTAAACTACAAAATACGGAATATCTATTAACTACGACGCTTTTCTACGACTTCTACTAAATAGTTAAGAACTATATCGACCTAGTCGAAGGACGTTTTACCGTAAATCGCTATAATAAGCTAAGAACGCTTAAAATAAGGGTTATAGAGATTAAGGATTTCTTCTAACGTAACCCTACGAAGATAGATTTCCGTCTATCTACTAATATAACGTATATAGGTCGACCGCTAGCCTTAGGAAACTAGTAATAGCTATAGCTATTACCCTAGTAATAACCTATAGGAGGAAGCGACTATAAACCCCTATCTTAGCGTAATAGCCGCTATAGAACTTACTCGAAGATAATAGGAAAACCTAATATAGTTACCTATAGTAATCTTAGTAAATACCCTATTATAAACTACGAGAAGCGGCTATAATAGGTAGATATAACTAAGGAATAGTAGGGGTAGTTAAAGTACTACTAAAACTACCTTAAATAATATACTAAGGACTATTAACGCTAGGCTAAACGCTTTAAGGATCCGATTGCGGTTAAGATTATAAAATCCACCTATAGTAATCGGGTTATTAGGGATAGAGTTAAGGCTATAAAGCTAAACACCTTAAAGGTTAACTTTATATAAGCTATTCTAGACGATCCCTACGTCCTTCTCTACCTAGAGGAAGGAACTTAGGACGTTAATAATATACTACTTACTAATATAAATAGTGTTATATCGATTAACGTCTAGTCGGCCTTCTACTAGGCTAATCTAGCCGACTCGAATATTATTTAATATACGGATAATATACTCTAGTAATTTAACGACCTCTTATTATTCCCGCGAGTAGATAATAAAGAGATTTCTAAGCTAGAGCTAGATTCTATAATTAAGGAAGAGATATTCGACTTTAAAATAGGCTCTAAGGGAATTTTTGTTAACTATACTAAGGTTAATAACGATTTTAAGCCTCTATAACCTAGAATACTATTTACGGAATATTATATACTAATGTCTACTAACGCTAACGATCTATCTACCGAATAGCTCCTTAATAGTAGATTAAATACCTATATTATTAATAATCCCTAGCTTACTAACTTTTAGGTTAAGGATATCCCCTTAGGAGTCGTTATCTACTCTACTAATATAACCCTAAAGGCTATAGTAAGAGGGATAGCTTATCTTCTACTTAAACTATTAGATTTAGGACGAACTATTACCCTAGTTCTTAAGAACGTCCTCTATATACTAGGATTTTATACTAATATCGTTTTAGGCCTACGTATACGCGCGAATAGTCTATTTCTAGACGAACGAACCGATCTATAGATAGATAGAGATAATAACGTCGTAGGACGAGTAGTTCGAAGGGAAGGCTACCCGTATCTAGACGTTTACCTCCTATAGGACCTTAAACTAATAGTTTAAGTCTATAAATAGCCTCGAGACGTAGAGAATTAACCTCTCCTAGTCTCTAAGGTTATCTATTAATAGGAAGCTTATTATAAGAAGACCTTTACAATATAGAGTAAGGTAGATTAACCTAAATTATCGACTAGCCGTCGAAAAGTACTATAAAAGGGGAGTAGGGTACTACGTAAACCTCGCTTTCTTACTAGACTTTAATAGTATCGCCTCCTTAGATACATTTTAGGAGAAAGGCTTACTTATCTACCTAAAGCGGTAGTTAGAGCCGAAATTATCGACAGCGAAGCTACCCTACTAGTTATTAAATACGAAGTATACGCTAAAGCTAAATCTAAGGAGGTTATTTCTCGAAGAGACTAAGAAATAATAAGATTTTACCTCTTAGAGGAACTTTTAGATATCGTAATAGACATAGTCTATATAAATCTTAGGTTTAATAGTAACAAATTCCTCTTATATACTTTTAATACTAATACTAAGCTCTAGTTTATTAGAACCTACCTAAAGGTAGAGGGTAAGGTCGTTATAGACTTCTACTACTATCTTAAGGTATTTATAGTAGACATAGGTAAGGTACTAGTCGTTATATTTAGAGATAACGACTAGGCCTATACTCTCTACTTTAAAGCGATACTTCGGAAGGATAGGGTTACCCTAAAATAGTCTACGCCGTATACCTAGGTATAGGACCTAGCTAAACGACCTAGAGGTATTATTTTAGAGATAGTAAGAGTAATAATAATCTACGCTAATCTACTAGAAAACCTCTAGCCTAAGTTAGTCTCTATAGTAGTATATATCCTAAATCGTTCCCTAACGAGAGCTCTTAACTAGAAAACTCTAATTAAGGCGGTTATAGGTAAGGTACCTATAGTAGCTTATATAAGGATAATTAGTTCCCGCGCCTATGTCTATATTAATAAAGAACTTAGGCCTAGGAACTTTAAAACCTATACTCGAGCCTATATAGGCTACCTAGTTAGTTTTAATAGAAATAACATCTACCGTATCTAGATACCTTCCTAGTCGAAAGTCGTCCGTATAAGGGATATTATGTTTAACGAGAATTAAATCTACTAGGGGAAATATAATTTTGACCTTAGGTATACCTATAGGGCTAAACTAAAATATATAATAAAGATCTAACTACCTTAGGCTATATATAAGAACTAGTTTAGTAATATTATTTAGCTCTATAGAGGAATTAACGTCTATATATAACCCCTAGTAAACCGCCTAGTTATACTAGAACTACTAATAATCTCTCTAGTACTAGGATAACTAGTAGGAGCCTATCTAGATTAACTAATCGACCTAATAACTAAAAATAGCGACGTTAAACTAGAAATCCCCTATAATAGGGAAGTCTAGATAAGAGAAGATATCTACTACCCGCTAGTCTAATAGCAACTAATCTTTCTAGTTAGTAAAACTAGGGGAATAGAAATATATTAGTCCTAAAGATAGGTTACTAGCTAATTTCTCCCTTAACTAGTTCTAGAGGTCTAAGAGTAGGCTTAGAGGCTACTTAAATACTATCTACGACCTAGATTAGATAAGCTTAGCTTAGATCTTCTTCGACAAATTAAACGACCTTAGTAGGGGGTACTAAGTATATTTATAGTCGATACGAATAACTCGTTACTACCTAAGAACCCTATTAGGACTAATATCTAGTCTTTACTACTTCTACCTATAAGATAGAAGAGCCTTCTAAAGCACAAGTATACTAAATACTTTAAAGCTACTACTAAGAAGGAATAGTAAAAGGCAAATAATATAGAAATATAGGTTAAAGTTAAAGAATACGAAGCCGACTCGAAACCTATCCCTTTAAAGTAGGTATAGGACTATAAAGGAGATAAGAATAACCTCCTAAATAGATTTAAGGCTAGAATCTACCTAAGAGGAGATCTTTAGGACATATTTAACGACATATTTACTACGACCCTTACTATAAGGGTTTTTAGGCTAATTATAGCTATAATTAGCTACTTTAACCTAGCTACTATATAACTAGATATTATAAATGCGTTCCTAAACGCTAATCTACCTTAACCTATCTATATAAGAGCCCCGGAACCCTACTATAAGCCTAGGAGGTTACTAAAGCTCCTAAAAGCTCTTTATAGGTTAAAGGAAGCCCTAAACTTATAGTATAATCTATTTAGAGCTACGCTATATAGTTTAGGGTTTAAGGATATACTTAAATACCTTTATATAAGAGGTACTCTACTTATTTTCTTCTTTATAGACGATATTTACTTAACCTATCTACCTAAATATAAGGTAGAAGCTTAATAGGTAAAAGCTAAGTTTATAGAAGCCTTCGAGATCCGAGATATAGGTAAACTAGAATAGTTCTACGGTATTAAGGTCGTTCGCGACCGAGAACGACGCCGTATCTAGCTAAGCTAGGAAGCCTATATTAATAAGATTACCTATAGGTACGAAATTACGGTAATTAACGACATTAAAACACTATTACTATACAATTTCGACTCTAACCCTACCTTAGGGGAGGCACCTACTACTAGAATTAAGTAGTTCGGTAGTATAGTAGGTAGTATTAACTTTACTACTATTTAAACTCGACCTAATATTACCTTTACGACATTATAACTTACTTAGTACCTAAAGAATCTATTAGAGGCTTACGTTATTACTATAAAGCACCTTTTAAAGTACCTACTCTATATAAAAGATAGGTCCTTAATATATAGACCCTAGTACTCTAAATAGGAGTTCTATAGCGCCTCGGACGTATTATATACGGACGATACGACTACTAGGCGATCGAGTAAAGGATTTCTCTTCTTCCTCTTTAAGGGACTAGTAGACTAGAAGGCCTATAAGCAAAAGATAGTTACTAAATCTAGTACTAAAGCCGAACTCTACTCTATTAGCTATATAGCGACCGAGCTAATCTAGTAGAAGAGGATAATTAACTCGATTAACCTAAAGCTAGATATATCGTCTAAACTATTCTATAATAACCTATAGACCCTTTATATAATTATAACCCCGAGTAGACGAATTAGTACGAAAATGCGATATATTAATATATAATAGTATTAGCTACGCGAACGATACCTTAATAGAGGACTAGAGGTGGAATAGATAGATATAAATAAGATACCTATAGATAGATTAACGAAACTTCTACCTATATAAAAGTATTAGTAGTTTCTTAACTAACTATATATAACTAAATACGGTTAATAGATAAAGGATAAAGCGATTATAACGTCGTAAAAGGTACATTAAAAGATAGTTATCTACCTTAACGTAGATATATAGGTTTTACGTAATATAATAATTTTATACCTAGGAAATATTTACTTATATTACGTGAAAGAGGATAATAAAGCTACCTTTATATAAAGATTAAGAAAATTACCTACGAATTCGACATTACGTATAGGTATTCTAGAACACGCTAGTAGATATTACGTTATTATAGGCCTATAACTAAACTTCTTAGGCTTAGAACTAACTTAAACCTTTACCTACTATCCCCTACCTAGTCCTCTACCTCGATCGACTTTAAGCCTTCTTAATCGACCTCGAAATCTACCTTAACTACTAGCTTATAGTCGATCTTAAAGAATTCGACTACTTTAACTATAGTTCCTAAGATAATAGCGACTTCGATATAAGCGTTATACGCGACTCTACCTAGTTTAATAGCCTAAATAAGATCCCTAGAGTTAAAGACTACTATACTATAGCCCTAGAGACTCTACTACCCGCTAAGTAGACGAATAATCGTCTTTAGTAAGAGCTCGACGCCTAGGCTACTAACGAGGCCGTAATAGCTAAAGTCGAGGCTAATACCGCTTAGGCTACTAAGGTTAATAATAACGCTATCCCTAACGAAGAGTTCTCTAAAGACGAGGATACGGAGGGTAAAGACGACTTCGAGGAGACCGTCCGCCTTAATAACTACCTACTATTACTAGCTTAGAAGGCTATCGTCCTTAAGACTAAGCCTAAGGTTAAGTAGGAGGCTAAGAAGACCTCCCTTCGCTATAACGACTACCTAGAGCTATTTAAGAAGAGCTCTACCTTAAAGCTAGCTCTTAAGCCGACTAGTAACCCTCTACTAGTAGTTCTAGACCTTAGCTAACTTAGCGCTATTCTCGCTAACCTAGAGGTTCTTAAGAGCCTTTCTACTATCCTTAACCTAGCTACCTCGACTATAAAGGCCCTTCCTAAGCCGAACCCTATTAAGATCGCCCCCGCTAACGACGAGTAAGACGTCGCTAACTTAAAGACCTAGCTAGACGACCCTAAGAAGAGAGCTAAGAGGGCTACCTAAGATAGATACGTACTAACTCGCTAGGTCGATTAACTTAGCCGTTCCCTCTCTAAGTAGGTTAATAAGGTTAAGGTAGGAACCTAAGATAAGCTTAGTAAGCTTTATATTAAAGACCTTAAGGATAGAAACTATATCGTTATTCGCTATAAAGCCTTACTAGACTCTATTAATACCTTCTACTAGGCTATACTATTTAGTACTCGTAAGTACTTCCTTAACGACTTCTTCGACGACTTTAAGGAAGCCTCTCGCCTTCTTAAGGGTAGAAAGGCTAATAAGAATAAGGGTATTAGCGCTATCTACTCTAAGCCCGCTAATACGGAGGCTATCCTCCGCCGTATCTAGAATAAGGTCGTTATAGGTACCTATATAAAGGTTAAGGACGACTCTAACGATAAGCGCCTAGCCCGTAAGCGTAAGGCTCCTATTTAGGTCGACTCTAATAACGAGCGCTCTACCTATAAGCGTAAGGCTCCTATTTAGGTCGACTCTAATAACGATCGTCCCTCTTATAAGCGTAAGACCCTAGCTACCCCTAAGTCCGCCCGTAAAGTTAGTAAGGAGACGCTCGACCTTAATAATAACTCTAATAACGAGAACGACGACTTCCTCTTCCTTAGTAAGCTACTAAAGCGTAACTCTAGCTCTATTAGAGTTATTATCGCTACTAACCTCGTTTATAAGGCCGTTAACGACGCTAAAGCCGAGGTTACGCTCTAGATTAAGGACCTCGTCTCTACTAAGGTCTACTACGAGGTTATAGTCTATATAGACGAGATTAAGATTTACTCCTACTATAAGTTTAACCTCGAGGTCGCTAAGTACGATAACTTTAAATAAGTTATCGGGGGGTGTGTTAGACGAGTACGGGTCTTACTAAGAGGCTAGCTTCTTCTATACTTCTTTTTAGGTTAATATATAGCTAGTATATAGCTTCTACGGTAGAATATTAGGTGTCTTAGTAGCTACTAGTTAATATCCGAGGCTAGTATTCGGATGCTAAGTTATATCGACCTTATTTGTGTATATTAGATCGGTCGATAGCTAAAGAATCGACCTTATGGTTCATTTCATGTATCACATCGCCCCCTATGCACGTGCTCGCTCATCAGGTCGTCTTCCTCTTCGACGGCCTGCCTGCGTACTCCGCTTATCGCGTCCATTAACTAGCACTACCATGAACCAACCTTGTACGTCGCCCGCGTCTAACGACATGAGATGGTCATCGTCCATACTGATATGATATAGACGGGCAGTATCCGCCGCAACAGGCCGTCGCGTTCCCCTACGGCGCCAACAACACGTACCCGCCGCCACAGACCACGCCGTACACATACCCCAACTCGCTCTCGCAACAACTGCAGCAGCAAGCACAGCCTGGTCCGCACCAGCAGCACCAGCAAAGCCAATACTTCCAGAGCCTGCCTCAGGGTGCCGCCGCGCCGAGACAGCCACCGCCGCAGCATCTGCAGCAGCAACGCCAACCGCAGCGTCCCTCGCTCCAGCACGATGCCGGGCCCTCGATTCCTTCGTCGCCTGGAAACGGCCCCGGTGCTCCACCGCCCATGCCCAACTCGCCGCCGGGGCCTAGCTACGACGAGGAGCATCTCATGAACGCGCTGAGGAGGGAGAACGAAGGGACGAATCAGAATCACAATCAGAATCAGGACGACAACGACAATGCGAATGATGACGACGAGGACAACGACGAACAGATGCAGGAGGGCAACGAAGATGAGCCGGTCTATCAACTTGCGCCTCCTCCAGAGCAGATCTATCCGAATGAGGTCGAACTGGAGAAAGCAATGCACGCCTGGTCGCTGGAGCATGGGTATGAGCTTGTGCGAAGAGCGAGCAAGAAGAACGCGCGCGGCCAGCTCTACAAGCGCTACTTTCATTGCAGCAAGCATGGCAAGACATCCAACACCAACAAGGCGCAAGAGAAGAACAAAGTACGTGTGAACCGCAAGAGTAACCGTATCGGCTGTCCCATGTCTTTGGCCGCGGTATCAGTCGATCCCCACGATCCTTCTGGCAACTGGCAGATTCGACACAGAAAAACGCATCACAATCACCCCGCGGTCGACGCGATCAAGTTGGCAGGACACCGGCGACGAGCTCGTATGGGCAATGTCGAGAAAGTGGTTGATGGGCTTTTTGCGATCGACACCAACACGGGCGACGTGCTCAAGTTCCTTCAACGCACGAACCCCGATGGACTCTTCAACCGGACTGACGTCGCCAACATGAAGCTGAAGTGGAAGAAGTACGGAACATGTGCCCAGCGAGGAGAGGACAATACTGCCGACAAGTCGACTCCCGCATCCACCAAGACTGGCTTCCCATCCGCATGTCTTTCTTGCCGGGCTAAGAAGACCAAGTGCGACAGCGTTCGTCCCAGGTGCGGTCATTGTGCCAAGTCGAATCAGCAATGCCAGTACGACCACGATCCGCATCCTCGCGTTCCTCAACCTTCGCAAAACAACTCGACACCAACTACGGCTAGGCGGCAACCCAGCGTGCAGCAGCAGCAAACTCGCGATGATCATTCCCTGATGAGCCTCGATAACAGCACAGCGAACGTCGAACCTCCTGCGTTCCCGCCTACCATGTCCAACAACGCTCCCAATCTCGCTCCGCAGAACGCATCGCAGGCCGAGCAGGTGCTTGCGATCATCGCCGACTTCCAGAAAGAGCATGTGACGCCTACGAAGCTGTCGCTCGATAGCTCAAGCGTCGCAGTCCTGGCGAACTCGACTTGTGGTAATGGTGATTCATACCGAGCCGTCATGCCACGCCCGTTCGCATTGAATATGGATTGGCGAACCTTCCGAGACAACTTCCAGGCTGCCGCTACTAAGGAGAACACGATCGACGTCCTCGTCGGCGAGAGGAAGGAGCCAGTCAAGCCGACTGGCGAGCTTTCTGTCGAAGATCACAATGAATACATCAAGCAACTCGCCATTTACAAGCGACGAAACGAGATGCTACGACTCGGGCTCAAGGAGTGTCTTGCGCCGAATCTCTGGAAAGGCCTGAGTGGCAAGCCTGCGCATGACCTTTGGGCTATCCTGGAAGACATGTGCATGCCCAGAGGCAGCGATCAAGCCTATCTGCGATTCCTCGAGCTTCAAAACGTAACGTTACAGCAATGTGGGAGCATCGAGAATTACATCTACACGTTCGAGAGCAGGATTCAGGACTATAATCAGCTCTCACACCACCACGAGACGCGCCGAACGCCCGCTGCGCTCAATCAGAGTCACTCTGAACGATTGAAGAGATTGAATGGCGGGAACGGAACTTTCCCCGAAGAGATGTTGTGCTTCTTCTTCTTGAAAAACTTGGGCCCACAACATCAGAACTTGGCCACCAACTTGACCAAGAAGAACAACATTGGTGGGTTTGGATCGGGCGAGAGATTGGATTTCAAGCAGCTGGCTGCGTTGGTCAAGAGGGCGATCGATTGGGAAGCGTCACGAGCTGGTGCGCAGCGGTGATCGAATTGGTGAGATTGTATATTTCAAGGCGAATGTCGATGTTGTATATGGTAGGAACGGACGGCGCCAGGGCGCAGGTCGCGGAGCAGTCGTGCTTGTGTAGTTGCAGCTTATCTGAACAGGATACCCCCACGCGTATCAGCCATTGTCTCAACATGTGCTAGTATGCACCACGTCGATGTCCAACCATCTCTAATATTGCCTTCGCGTGCGCCTGCCGGCGTGAAGACAGGGCTGAGGACATCGCTTAGCTTGATGCATCTTCCAGCCATTCGTTCAAGCTGGACAACTGGACAACGCATCTCATGGGAGTATGCTTGCCAATCTGCTGTGTAACAAACGAAGCGAAGTTCGTCGATCTAGATCACGTACGAGAAGGATATTTGGTCGCGAGAAAGGATGCTCGATGCCACCAATCACAGGCACCTGTGAGGAATGGCACCAACGCGAGCATGTTCGCTTCTGATGACTGTATCGCTTGATGAAGCTTTCTCAATCGGCACGCCTGAGTGGATCCATTCGAGCTCACTAAAAATTACTAACCTCTTCAAGAAGCAGCCATGACCGTCTAGCCAGTAGCAAGTCTTCTCACTGTCTCAGCCCTCAGCCTCACTCACATCATCACGACCCTCTCCCAATAAATGAATACAGACATATAGTAAGCATCTGTCACCACTTGATCTCCCTGTCACACACAATGCCCCTCCTCCAGCCCCTCGCCATCCCGCGAACCACAGTCCACCACCAGAACCCCGTAGTCTACGAACCCGGCACAGCCGACTCCAGCTTCTACACAGCCGGAGGAAAATTCTTCGGCTCCCAAACAATCCCACCCGACAACAAATGGGCCGATGGAACCCGCTCTTTCATGGCCCCCATCTCCCACTTCCACCTCCTCCAATCCGAAACTTTCCATATAGCCTCCGGTCGTGGGGTATGGTACATAGGCCCCGACAAGAAAATCACCCTCTCTGCAGGACAAGACATCACAATCCCACCCTGCATCTCCCACCGTTTCGAAAACGTCCCTGGATCCACCGAACCCCTCGTCATTCAGTACCGCTATGACAAGCAGCGCTTCGCGATGGAAGAGCGCTTTTTTCGAAATGCGCTGACGTATTTGGATGATTGTCGGAAGGTTGGGAAAGAGGCGAGTTTATTGCAGTTGTGTGTTTTCTGTGCCGGGGCTTGGATGCCGCCGGATGTTGTGCCGTGTCCGAGGTTTATGGGGGAGTGGGGGAAGTGTGCGGTTAATGCGGTGGTAATGTGGGTGCTTGCGGGGGTTGGGTGGGTGGGTTTTGGGTATTGGGTTAGTTATGGGGAGTATTATCGGCCTGAGGGGTGGAAGAGCGATTGAAAGATGGTGATGTGAAGGAAAGGGATGGGCGGAGTTGTGGTAGGGACTGTTGAATTGATATTGGGGTATATTAGGTGGTGTGGATGAAGTCTGGCCTGTAGGATGTTGTTAGCGTTCGTCGCGATCAAGAGGATGGAATGGCTTACACTTTATCACCCAGGATATAAATCTCCTCCTGAGTCTTCCCTTCAACCAGATGATCTCTCTTGCCAGCCCTCTTCTGTTTGTTCTCCCATTGGAGAGCAAAGTGCGTAAAGATGCTTCCCCCGAATAGGAAGACAATGAAGTAGGCCAGAAGCACTGAATGGCCGATAGTATACTGCGGGCCATCCCAGGTTGGGTAGACGTTGCTTGCCATGATTCCGTTGAGGTTTCCCCATCCGATCACGAATCCTAGAGTGACGCCTCTCTTGTAGACACCTTCAACGTTGTTCGAGCACCAAGAGATGGTGTTGGCAATGGTTGGATCTTTGACCATAGTCAGCATACACGGTGAGAGGAGACTACAAGATGAACTTACAGATTCCTAAGGCTCCAAAGAAGGTACCAGCGTACTTCACTCCTGGACTATGAGATCCCAGAAGCATTGAAAATCCAATGATCGCAAGTGTGGAAGTGCAGATATTGCACCAGCCCCTAGCTCGGGTCCTGTCGGCCACAAAACCAATGACAACCGTCAAGACAGCCGCCGCAGCATATGGTGGCACAGACAGCAAGTTCGCTTCCGTGCTGCTATACTCCGGATTGAGCGACTTGATGATCGTAGGAATGAACAGACTAAACGCATAAAGCGGTCCATCAGTTCCCATATAGATCACCGCAAAAGCCCAAGTCTTCCAATCCTTGACCGACTCCCAGAAGTAGGTCATCTTGAATGTCTCATGGTTCGCACTTGCCTGACCATCGATCTTGAGTCGTCTGATCACACGTTTGCGGTCGTCGTCTGAGAGGAACTTGGCTTCGTCTGGAAAGTCGTGCACCATCCAGTAGCTGATCACTCCGATGATGACTGTAGCGAGTCCTTCGAGAATGAAGATCCACGCCCAGCCTCTCTTGCCTCCGATGCCGTCCATTTGTGCGATTGCTGCGGCGAGAAGTCCACCGAAAGATCCTGCTAGTGCAGCTGCGGAGAAGAATATTGCAGCACGGATGCCGAATTCGCTTCGTTTGTACCAGCAGGAGAGGTAGTAGTTGACTCCGGGGAACAAGCTGCCGAATGACATTCACATCAGTTACCACCACATCCCGATCTAATATTGGTACTTACCCTGCCTCTGCCATGCCCAGGAAGAATCGCGCCGCAGCAAGGCCAGAGAAGTTGTGTACCAGACCCATCGTGGTCATGACAATACCCCATAGTACCATGATGAGAGGAATGAAGATCGAAGGGCGAAGGCGTTTCAGCAGGATGTTGGTCAGTGGCTCGAAGCCGGCGTAGGAGACGAAGAAGAGAGACAGTGCCGCCTGGTATTCGCCGGAGCTCATATTGAGGTCGTCAATGAGGCCATCAATCTTCGCGTTGCCAATGTTTGTCCGGTCTAAGAACGAGACCAGGTAGAGCAGTGTCAGCCATGGTATAAGCTTCAGGTCAAGCTTCCACAGCAGCTTCCGCTCCTATGCCACGGCGCGTTAGACAAGGTCTTGTGTATGACAAGTCGTCTGGGCAGCGAGACTCACGATCTGGGCGCGTTCTTCTTCCGTCTTGCCTTCATCCGGGTCTTCTATGTCGTCCAATGGCGCCTTCGCGACATGCTGAATGTTCTTCTCCTCGTCGCTCGGGCTGGCCGCGCCATCGCTCTCGAGCTTATCTATCCGGCCGTCTTTCTCCATCTTGTAGATAAACAAAGAGAAAGAGAGAAAGTAGACAACAGAAACAGAAAACGCGAGAAACAGCGGCTGAAAGTCTACCGACGATGATAAATCGGCCGTAGAGCTACATCATACACAGCAGGCGTCGCGCCTAAGCGATGGAGGATCGTCGCGGTGCGTTGATACGGCCTCGTGCGCCTGCGAGGGAGCGGCGGCGTGTGATTTGTCGCCGTCGCCAAGGATGGCGGACGAAGCAACCGCTTTCTCCCCACCAAACTTCGATCGCTATCAATGCCAAGCCCGGGGAAAGAGGGGAAGCCGGGGCCGGAGTTTCGCCTTCCTCTTCTTCTTCTTCCTTCTCGACCTCACCTTTCCAATGTTCCCGGTCATCTCCAATAACGCAGTCCTGCATCCGATGGACATTGACGTATACCACGGAATCTCGCAGCTTTTCGAAACCAACAGCAGGAACCCTGCATCCAAGGGATCGATCAGCAGCCAGCAGGTCAGCAATAGTGCGAGATCGTTAATGTTCGCCTGCCATTACCGTTCTTCGAAGCTAAGGGCAACAAAGGATTGGATATTGTCCTTTCAACTAGAGATATGATCGACTAAACAGGCTACCGCTGCTTGGCCATGCCCTTGTTAGGATCAGATATCTGGACCTAATATTTCAGTTCTGGAGCTTGGTGCTAATAATACTGGAGATCAACAGTTCTAACTCGCCCAACCGACTCGGTAAACGCCGTTGTCACAGCATTGTAACACAGCTCACAAGTTATCGGAAATCTCTTCGATCTCTTCCTGCTACTGGAGCACTCTACCATTCGATGCCGCACATAAGATATGTTATGGCTCCAAAGATCGGCCCGCCGGCTTCAGACACAGGACCTTTGATGGAGTCCATGATTACCTGGATGCCTTCTGTGGCATCGCAGAAGCCTTTCGAACGTCAGCGTCCACCCGTTCCATTGACCATCCTGAGCAGGGACGATACATACTCTCTGGCTTTTCCATTTCAACATGGAGGTCAAGTCCATGCTGGTAGTCTTCCCCGTCGAATGTCCTGGAAACTGTCAGCGGATCTCCTCGTATCTTGACTTTGACTGGTGTTACACCTACGTGATACCAATGTAGCTTGAGAACCTGGACATGCTACACCCGCCAATCTACCATGCCAAGTTAGAGGATTTCGAATCAAACATACGTACAGACTTACACCACCGCCAAGTGTAGGCCAAGTGATATCCTTCGGCTCCGCCGACTTGGGATTCACGGCCTCAAGCATGGCCTTCTTAAGGCGAGATCGAACGTCGTCATTAGGTATCAAACCTTCGATCTTCACCGTGATATCCTTCTCGGTGACTGGATTGTTTCCATCGGCCCATCGTACTGCTCGTGAGTAGCTCTGGCTCTGGTCACAGTTACGGTCAGGCCCGCCGCAGAGCTTGTCGAAGGCGTCGCCGAGCGTCTTTCGGATAGAGGCGTCACAGCCGTAGTCGATGTATTTGCCGCCGAGGCTTACTTGGGTGCTGAGAGCGGCTTGCGCTGCTCCGATGAAGGCCATAGGGAGTAATAGAACTGAGAGGCAATGCATCGTGATCAAAGAGGGTGTCAATGGATGTTTGGGGTTGAGAATCTCCGAATGAGTTCGGCTTGGGTATGTTCAATTGCTGAAGGGCGTTGCTTGATGAATGTTCTCTGCCAGCAGAACGAGCTGATCTTATACCTACACTTTCGTCATTACATGCTTCAGCCGCAGTCTTGTCGTCGAGACAGAAGTGGATGTTGAAGAAACTCCTTTCTTGGCGTTTCTCGCCTTGGCCTTACACAGCGCCGCATCGACCCCGTTTAGGGTCAAGTTTTGCGATATGAGCATCCACTACTTGTGCGTAGGCCAAGATTGACGGTTACCTCTGGTATGTTGGTTTCAGTTGCCGTCCTGGCATCTGAGATGATATCTCGTTTTGTTGATACTGCTGACATCTTCATCACTGCAGCTAGTACAGATCTCGATTGCGTTTCAAACCAATGAAATGGTGTGTAGCAGTCGTTCCAAGAGCATCTCAGGAGCATGCCACCTCTACAGTGGCCAATTGCTGCAAAGGTTGATTTGGAAGGGCAAATTGAAGACCAAAATACTACGAACACGACTATACGAAAACGAGTAGAAAGTATCTATTCCAATCGATCCCGTTACACGGTCTTCAGCCGCAGACGACTGTGGCAGCGTCCAAAAGAAAGGCTGCGACTCAGCCTGGGTACCTGCCCAAGATCTTGCTCCAAGCAATCGGCACATCTTCCAAGCGGCACTGTCTTTTGATCAGCGGTGCCCAGGAGTCGTTGGGGCCTATCACTCACGTTTTACGAAGACCGCGAATGCGTTCACGGGTTACACGCGAATCAGGCAACGAGGCACCTCGCGCTCCGTGGATTGCGGCTTTTCAGTAAACAGTCTTAACCGCTGCTCTTCCGTTTCCGTTGATGGGGAAATTCGTCAGGCACATAGGCTAAGGACGCCACGAGCACGACATCAGTCTTCTTGTCGATATTGAACTACACTCCAGTCAGCCAACGCACTTCTCCCCTTGAACACCCTCGGAACACTCACTCTGGAAAGCGGCGTATCATCCGACGCAACCGCCGTCAAAGACTTGCCATGATATCTCAGATTGAAGCAATCCGCCGGGACCATCCAGTATCTTCCATGAATGGCTTCTCTGATCTCCCCAAGAGTCGTCGTATCGTGAACCCGCAGGTGATACATTCGGTGTCCGCCGATCATTGGGACTTTGATGTACATCGACCAGCCGATGTGGGGACTCTTGGAAGCGAGAGACATTTCGGGCATCCAAGGACCATTGCTCGACGTCTTGGCGTCGAATGGGATGGTCTGTTGCTTGGCGGACAAGTTGTCGCTGTCGTCTGGTTTTTGGTTAGCGGCAACGGTGGGCCAGTCTTCGTCAATATTGAGCGCCATCATGAGGCGGCCGCTGTCAAGATGTGAGACTGTAGGGAAAGTTACTGCGAAGGTACTCGGAATTTCCTTGGGCGTCAAAACGGAATTTTGAACAAGGTTTCGGGCACTAGATCCCAGCGCCGTGGTAAGTGAATGATTTGAAGCTTGGCATGCCACTAGATTCGTGAAGAAGGTACGACATGATCGAATGCTTGTCATCTCTCGTTAATATGCACATATGTCTGTACAAAATGCCTGCCGTATCGCTGTTGTTCGTCATCCCCACTCCCACTAAGGCATGATATTGTCGCTGGCGTGAAAGTGACCATCAATACCCTAGTACTTGTACCTGAACAATGGGCTCTTGTCACCCATCCTCGCCAGCTGTTCGTCATTGTATTCCCGACGAATATCCTCCTCATCCAATGCATCTCTCTTCTTGTTGATTCTCCAGTACGAAGTCTCCAAAGCGACGGTGCAAATCATCGCAGCGGCGGCGAAGCCTAGACCGATGCCGAAGCCAGTTGGGTAGCCTGGGTCTTCGGAGTCAAGGAAAATGTACTACGCCAAAGAGTCAGTAGGTTGTCGGATGTCGCGTGAAGATTGTGAAGAGTAGACTCACGGAGCCAACAATGCCACCCGCGTTACCCAGGCAGATGTTCAATGCGATACCCATGGCTCGCTTGGTGTCGCCAGCCAGGTTTCCTGAGATCCAGGCCGAGCCTGCCGGGTTGGTTGGGTATTGTCCAATGCAGACAAGCATGACGGCGAAGTAGCAAGGACCGATCTGGTTCGTGATGTTGGGAGCCAGTGGGAGTAGGATGCAGAAGCCGACGAGGACCGTTGCTAGTTGTCCAAAGATAAAGACCGCTCGCCATTGGAAGTGGTCGGAAAGCTTGGAGAGAACGATGGCAGAGATTGCGCCGGCGACGTATGGCGGGATGGTCATAAGCTGGGCTTGAGAGGATGTGTAGCCCATGGATTTCGTGATGGATGGCATGGTGAACTTGAGGCCTGATGGGATGTCAGAACGAACCGCATTTGATGTACAGATTCAGACTTACCGTAAGCGCAGGTGGAAGCGGTGAACAAGATCCAGGCCTGCATGTAGACCTTGTAGTCGGTCAAGAGTTCGGTCAAGTACGACCACTTGAACTTATCCGACTTCTCCATTGATGATCGACCACCCTCTTTGATGATGGTCTGGATCTCCAGCCAGCGGATTTCCTCGTTGTTGAGCCATCGGCCGGAGAGAGCAGGTGTGTCTGGCATGATGAAAAAGCACGCAACTCCGATGAGCACGGTGGCTATGCCTTCCAGCAAGAAGATCCAGGCCCAGCCGGGACGTCCGCCGACGCCATCCATCTTTGCAATGGCGAAGGCGAGTAGGCCAGAGAATGCACCTGACAAGGCACTTGCGCAGTAGAAAAGCGCAAGACGGGTCTGAACTTGTCGTGCAGCATACCACCTCGTAATAAGGTATACAGCGCCGGGAAAGAAACTACAAGAAGGGTGAAAGATCAGCGACTGTATCAAGATACGAGAAAGAAGGCATGATACACACCCAGCTTCTGCGACACCAAGCAGCACGCGAGTCACCATGAGGCCAGCGAAATTCTTAACAATGCCAGTCAGGGTCATGATTATGCCTGTCATTCGATCAGACGAGAACCCTCGCATTATGAGTGACATTGCCTACCCCATGAGACGACCAGGATTCCCAAGTATGTCGACGGTCGCTTGAACCTCTTCAGTACGATGTTTGAGGGCACCTCGAGCAGGATATATGGGATGAAGAAGATCGATAAGCTGGTGTCGGTCTTGATCAGCATGCTTCCGAGGAGATATTCCGACGAATGCAGTCGACTTACGCGATGTTGTACTGAATGTCGGTCATACCCAAGTCGTCAACCAGGCCTTCAATCTTTGCATTACCAATGTTGGCTCTGTCGATATCTAGAGATCGTCAGTAGAAGTCCAAGATACGTGAGGTGTTGCTAGACTGCTTACGTGCTGCTAAGTAGAGAAGGGCGAGCACGGGGACCAGTCGGATATCGATCTTCCTCAGCATCTTCTTCTTCCTGTCCTCTGGGAAGTTCTCGAAGAAGTCGGCTTCCTCGGACGACAACCCGATGTTGGCGTATTTGTTGGCATTGTACTCTTCAATGATATCGACCTTCTCGAGGTCCTTGCCGATGGAGGCGAGAGACGCCTGGTCGTGGCTTCGGCGGCCCATGTTGTGAATGGTCTTGCCCGTGATCTGAGATCTGTAAGTGAGAGAGAACTTGAAGTGTCAAGGATGAGCACACACTCTGCAAGATCGAGCTTCACTGCTTCTCTTCACAACTTCATATACTCAACCCGCCAAGCACTGCACTCGACCACGTTCCAGCACGACTTCCCGCCATGCAGAACCGTTAGCGTGCGGAGAACCATGTGGCACGACAGATATGGGGCATATGGGGAACGGAGAAGTGTGTGGTAGGGATGTATGGGGTGGAGCAAAAGAGTCTCGTGAGCCATGCCAAGACAACGAGTGCATTTCCGCAGAAATCCGCAGGACTTTTCCTCCGCACTCAGCGTAGCGAGTTACGAACCCGGCCCCAAATTCGGAGCGGAGAGGCGAAGACGAGTCATGGAGGGCGAGAAGGATGGCAGGGGCCTGGGCAAGTCAACTTAGTTGGCCAGTGGCGTTGCTTGGTGTGGGTGATGGCTTCGAAGCTCGTGCTCGGCTGAGGACCTAGGGGCGGAGATTTATCCGCCGTGCGTTCAAATGCGCGGGTAACGACTGCATAAGTACATAGATCCAGCAGCTCTTGACTTGCTGGCGGCCTCGAGTTCCCCGAAGATGTAGTGCAGTCGCTCGCTCGAGTCCACTTTGCAGTCCACCAGTAAGGTTGTTGCATTGGCGTGGAAAAGGGGATCCAGAATGAATGGCCAGTCAGGTCCTCACATATACTTATCAAGGCCCTGGGACACCCAGTGATGCGGAAGTTGTTTTCGCACTGCAGATGTGAACTCCATACGTTTGCATGCTTTGAAATGCCAGTATCGTGTCTTTTGGGCCATTCAAGCTCGCCGTTGTGAGCGGTCAAGCTCGTCACGATGAGTGACAAGCTTCTAGTGTCTTGGACTTCGTATTTGGTCAAGACCACATGCGTGACTCTGTTGACGGTGTTCTTCCCGATTGTGGCTATGTTCTTGTCTCAATGGTATTGCGGGACAAGAAGGCGGCAGACAATTTTGGATGTCCGAGAACATGATTCGAAGTTGCATGTGGGCCCGATCAGCTGTCGTTTTACCGGCGGATAGACAGTGTGATGTCAAATGGTGTGAAAGACCTTACTCCCAAGTCCAGACTGCCTTCTTGACCATCTTTGCCTTGGTCATCCAACCATATGGCGACAACTCTTCCAGCTCAGCGCTGGTTGTATCGAGAGCGACGAGATCCTTGCGTTGAAAAAGATCCTAGAGATCCCGTATTGAACGTGGGTTTGACGGGGCAAGCGGTCTCGTTTCGTAGATGAGGTTTTCGGAGTCTTCAGACACTGAGGATGTTAGCGGAGGACGCTCTTCCCCTCAAATGCCCTACTCGCCACTTGCTTGCTCTATTTACTGACCATGGGAAGCATCACGGTTGTGAACTGTGCCATTCACGTTCGTGAATAATGTCTATGAAGTCAAGTTAGCGCAGTCAAAAGGCAACTTGCTGTAGGAATGGCATCTGACTCACCGTTCCGTCGATTCGTTGATTGAACATCTGAAAGCAAAGTGAGAAGACCCCTTCATATGAGTGCCAGGCTTTAGCCATCCAACACACACCTTCAGACACTCTTCAGAGATCCGCATCTCTTGAACCATCAACAACACATTCAGCGCCTCGAAGTCCGATACAGCCTTGGAGATTATGGATCAGCGAGTTCTCCAGACTGGCATTGGCCAGCAAGACGTCCGCGTGCGGCTGCCCGACATGCACATCGACATCCTCGCGACCAAGCCCAAGATAAACCCCCATTACCAGGCCGCCAAGGCGACATCGGAAAGCCGTGTAGCGAAGTAAGAGCATTCTCGACAGTCGGGCATGCGGCTTTTGCTAATATAGATCGCGTTTTAGGATTTGCGGATTCTCTGAGTCGAAGATGGCCAAGCTGTCCCAAACCGATTTCGCATACATGGCCTCGATCGTTGCATGTGACGCGGACTTGGAGGAGCTCACGCTGGTTTGTGATTGGGGAAACTGGGTAGGTTACGATTCGGTCGGGATGATGTCGAGGGACCTGGGCTAACAAGGACTGCACAGCTCTTCCTTTTCGACGATCGTACGGCACTTGCGCAGAATCGTCGCAATTGGTCTTTGTTACTGACTTGTAGACCAGAATTCGACCACGATCACCTCCGAGACGACGAGGCTGGAGTCAAGGCTATGATTCAGCTTTTGCTGGACAGCATGTCCGATGATGCGGCTTCTCAGGAGGATCAAGATCTGCCACCACTAATCCGGCTGCACAAAGATCTGTGGAAGCGTCTGCAAAAGGCAAGTATCCAAGTTCCATACTGCAAAACAATCAGCTAATTCTCCAACAGAAGGCTCCCGGAGCGGTCACGAGGAGGTACTCCGCTCGCACGCGAGACTATTGCAATGCGGCCATTGAGCAAGTCATCTTGCAAAGCTCCAAGACCTCCATCACGTTCGAGGAGGGTCTTGCCTGGCGCAGAGGGGCATCTGGAGTGTCTCCACAACTCCCGCTGATCGAGTACGCGTACGGACTGAGCATTCCCGATGACTTGTACGACCATCCCAGTCTGCAAACCATCGAGCAAGTGACAATCGATGTTGTCATGTGGTCAGCCCAACTGCTTCCTCTTGAGGCCTGTCAAAGCTGACTTTCTCAATAGCCACAACGACATCGTGTCCTATAGAAAAGAGCAGGTAAGTGTTCTCTTCACACATTCATGGCTTGACTAACGTCTTCTAGATGGAGGGCTTTTCTCACAATCTGATCGACCTGGCAGCCAACGAGCAAGGTCTCAGTGTGGAACAGAGCATGCACAAGCTAGGCGAGTACTGTCGGGAGCGACTTCGCGACTGGCATCGCGCTTGTGCAGACATACCTTCGAAGGGCGAGGTAGTCGACTGCCAAGTCCAGAAGCTGATCGAGGCGACCAAGTGCATGATGATGGCGAATCTCAACTGGAGCTTCCATACAACACGTTACTTCGGTAGTGCCGAGAACCGGGACAGTGCTCGCAAGACTCTCACGACGTATGTGCTTCCACCAAAGGACGAAAAGGGTGTTCAAGGCTATGCGGAAAGCGTGGATCCTGAAGATGAGATCCGAGAGAGATGATTGATCTCGAGACAGAGTCGGCCAGCTGAGCAGTGCGGTCTCTGTTGAAGGACTGAGGGATTCGTGCTCATCAATGAGTACGGATGAGGAGTCGTCCCTTGCGAAGACTGCCAATGCCCAGGTCGTTCTTCAGAAGGTACTCGCATACGTATCCATCTCTTGCTCTCGTTCGTTGCCCATGCGAGCCTGCTCGCGAACAACTGTGCAGCCTTCTTTTCCAGCCATCGATGTCATCAGGAAGCCCTCCAGATGCCATTAGTCCGATGCTCTTCATGGTTCTCGATGGGTGATCGGAGTTGGCGCAGGTTGATGTGGGTTCCGAGGCGTGATGTACGTCGTCCACGTGGAAAGAGGTGAGGTCGAGATGATGAAGGAAGCGCACCTCGACTTTGGTCACGCTCGGCAACGACTTCGACGGCAGTCTCTCTTCACATTTCTTGTCCACAACAACATCATCTACCTATCAAGTTCTCGCCTACCCGCAGGCGCCCTGCGCCTCAAGACATCTTCGTGATGGCAGATCGATGATCGCAGGCGAATATGAAGCTACAGCTTGGTCGCAGATTCCGAGACGCCTTGCGTTGGGCGGAAAAACCGTCGACATAGAAGACGCCGTGGATGCTCTTGGAATGATAGTAGGAGGGTCTAATGGAAGGGAAGTATCAAGTTCCTGTTTCTCTCTCCTCTCTGTCCCTGGCGGGCATTGCAAATCGCTGGGTATGCTTTCCACCATCCAGCTTGCTCCAGCTGAGATTCTCACCGGCGCCATGCACGAGAGAAGTCTATCCCCGAATTAGGACGCCTCAAGCGAAGTCATCCAACAGTCAACGAAAGTCGAAGGGCCAGATTCCGGTGTTCAGGATGTCGAAAAGGTCGCAGCCCTTGGGACGGTGTTGCCTCGATAGTCCTGGTCAGCAGTGACACTTTCGGACACCAAGTCCAATTCAACACAGGTATCGACACGCGGATCAATAGGCCTATCATGCTCCTCACTCAAGACGGCTCTTGTCTGGAGAGGAAGGATGCGCGAACCGCACGGCAGAAGTCGTGTCTTATCGGCTCCTTCGACCAACTCAATTCTAGCCTTCCTAGCCGCATAGCCGTAGTGATAGGCCTGCTATAAGACCATGGCAAGCTCTGTTCCAAAACCCCGGTCGCCACGTGGGAGTTCGACCCCGGCGCAACATCCACCATGGACGATACGAAAGATCTCAAGCTTTCAGAGGCACTGGAGTTGCCAGCCTATGCCAGCGACTCGAGTTCGGAAGTCACCCAAGATGCCGACCAGCAGCTGGCGGCGTTGGGATACAAGCCCGAGTTGAGGCGGGTGCATTCGTTTTGGACTCGTAAGTCAAGATATGAAGCTGGTTCTGGTGTATCTGACGACCTGACTCCCTAGTCATGGCCTTTCAAACCACGATTCTGTGCTCCTGGAGCTGCAACATCGTGCTTTACGACTACATTTTTACGCTCGGCGGCATCATGAGTCTTGTATGGAGCACGTACGTCACTCTCACGCCTTAACGCTGAACAACCACTCAGTTCCTTTCTCAGAATCGTCGTCGGCATCGGCCAAACACTCCTTATGATGTCCCTTGCCGAATACGCCTCGATCTGGCCTCAAGCCGGCGGACAGCAATTCTTCACCCAGATGGTGGCCCCTGAGAAGATGCGGCGATTCCTGTCCTACGTGGTTGGATGGAGCGTCTTGATCGGCGAGATCTCAACCTCATCAAGCTGCGCGGTCAACAGTGCTCAGATCCTGGCAGCGTTTATCGAGGTCACCCATCCCGAAATCGTTTGGAAGGTAAGCTCAACCATGTCTTTACTCCCTGGTCTATGAAGTGCATGGCTGACAGGCACTTAGCCCTGGATGACGTTCTTGGTCTACCTTGCTTTCTTGATCGGACCTGTCGTCACCAACCTTACCCCAAGCCTTCTTCCGCATTTGTCACTGTTTGGTGGTTTCTTCAACTTGCTTGGCTTCTTTACTTGGGCCATCGTCTTCCTAATTATGGCGCCGAGGAACAGTGCTGAGTTCGTCTTTAACAAGTTCATCAATGAGAGTGGGTGGTCATCAACCGGATGGGTCTTCATATTGAGCATGTACGTGCCAATCTACGGGCTCTATGGTACTGATAGTGTAATGCATCTGGTCGAGGAGATGAAGCATCCCGCAAGAGATGCGCCAGTAAGCGAACTCCCTCCAACGTGGAAGAACAACCACGCTGACCAAACGCAGCGTGTCATGATCTGGTCGATGGTGTTCTCTACGGTGGTAGCATGGATCTCGGCGATCATCATGGGGTTCACGACAGGCAACTGGGTTGCGGAGCTGGAAACAACCCAACCCTACTTCACATGGTACGCCAGCCGTCCCACTTGTCCACAGGCATCTTGCTGACGGCGAATACCAGGTTTGTCAACGTCACTAAGTCTGTGTATGGAGGCGGTATATTTTGTGCTATTGTCATGATGGGGTTGAACGTAAGTTCAAACACTTAAGGATCGTTGGGAACGTCACTGACAAAGGCCTAGTACCTCATCATCGTCCACACGAATACCGCAGGAAGTCGTCTAGCCTGGCGGATGGCCAAAGACGGAGGGTTTCCATTCGCTGCCTATCACTCCCACATCTCAAAGCGCTTTGGCACGCCTCTTCGAGCGATGTTCGCTGTGCTGTTCATCAACGCTGTCGCCGGGACATTGGTCTTGGGCAGCGATCTTGCATTCTGGGCGCTCATTTCGGGAGGAGGCATTACGCTCCAGATTGCCTATGCTGTGCCCATGATCTGCGTACGTCCACCGCTTCGACATTTTCTACATAACGCATTACTGACTCTCAAACAGGTCGTCTGTCGAGGCCGAAAGATCCTACCGCCACGACCATACTTCAACCTCGGACGATGGGGATATCTCATCAACTACATCTCGCTCGGTTGGTCAGTCGTCACGCTGCTGTTCTACTCGTTTCCGCAATACGTGCCAGTCGTCGGGCACATTGAGAATATGAACTGGGCGTCTGCGATTGTCGGAGCCTGCGTGGTCTTCTGTGCCATCTTCTGGATTATCACCGGGCGCCGCACGTATCTCAAAGCGCATAATTCGATTTTGGAGGAGAACGTGGTTGTTGTTGAGAGCACTCCAGCGAAAGTCTAGCTGTTTAGAAATTGAATGTTCTCTGCGATTGCGATACCTACATTTCTGATTGCCGACCTTTACAGCCGCTTCTATGGCTTGCATAGTATGTGGTACTGGCTTCGATAAAGTCATGCCCGTGAATCCAAACCAGGCAAGCCGTCGCTTGCGGTGCTTGGAGAGGATATTGTGACCACATCGCCTTTCTCTTCGAAGGATCGATGTTTCTCGATCTCGCCATCATTCACATGCGGACCGCGCGTTCATATATGCCCCAGTCGAAGAAGTCCGTCGCCATTGCAGGGTTGGGTCGATCATCCGAACACGATGGTCGGTGCCGTTGCCGTGGCTTTGGGTCGCCGCTGTGCTCGTCCACTCTTTCTCTTCCTCAACATCTCGCCATTTTCCTTATCTCTCTTTCCATCTATTTACTTCTCCTTGATCATGCCATGCAAAAAGATGTCTCCCCAGCCACGCCGACAAAATCCGCAGTGGGAGCTTCTACTGCAGACCGAGGCCATGCGACGATGATGAGTTCTCGCTGGTCTGGAATTTTATCCAGTGGGTCGGTCATATGCTGGACGCCGTCAAGCAAGGAGCGCGCAGAGAAGAAGAATCACGCCGGCGGTGTGGACAGCCATCTGACCGCCGAGGCTGGATCTCGTTGCCATCACCACCGTCTGCTGCCGGCCGTCCCACCCGAAGCACGTACGAGGAGCGCTGGGCTGGCTGGCTGGCATGCTGGAGCGGGAACAAGATGTCGACCTTCTCCTCCCGGCCTGCTGGAAGAGTCATCACGGTGACATCCTGCTTCTACCGCGGCGTCTAGCGGTGTCCTTCTGCTCGGCTAGTACCAAAAGATCGTGGCGTAAGCGTGCATCTTGCAACGTAGCCGTCTACCGCGAACGGCTCCGGCGGTTTTGCGCGATGCAGATCCCTCCCCGCACACCGTCACAGCTTGCCGTTGCTTCCAACCTGCGACTTTGTTGGCGTGTGCAGGTGTATCAGATGTCCAAGCATGTCAGTCCTGAAGCACGAAGCAAGGATCTCCCAATTTGGCTTGACAGCGCTGCTCGCTGTTCTTACGTCTCATCCCGGAGTCAGGCATCCACCACATCGGGAGCCCGAGAGGCAGGATGATGCTCGCAGGCTGAGTTGCACCGGTGCAGTTCGTTCGTCCACGTGTGTCCCGAGCGATCAACAGACGACTCCCGCCGCCAGCCTTCTTCCTCCCACCTTCTCCAAACTCCCAAGCTCCCAAGGTAACCCCCACCTCCATCCCTCATCGGCGCAGGCGTTCCTTCGCGATACTCGTCCAGCACCTGCGCCGCCGTCCTGCGTCGTCAGAGCAACTGAGACATGAACGTCACAGCTGCACCTCTATCCAGCAGAGCTTCGGACTGCCTCGTCTGGATTGGCAGGGACTGCGCAGACCGCATAGAGGGAACATCTCTGCAGGTCTGCGGCAGGGCTAGCTTGGCATACACTTCGACGGCTAAAGTGATCGACACATCTTCAAGGCGTTCCTTCCAATCCCGGCCATGATTCGCCTGGTGCACGAATGCATGGCTGACCGCGTCGTCATGAGACCTGCTGGTTTGCCTAAGAATGGCGGGGGATCCATTCGGACCAGGAAGCGAGGTCTGCCAGAGATGGGTGCAGCAACCAAAAATGTATGAGGGTGAGTTAGTCGTCGTGAGTGATGAGAGTTCACGATGCCCAGGAAACAATGCTCAGCTGGGCTTTTGGTCGAGTACGTGCCGCGGGTCTCCATTCACGACAAAGGAAGGCTGCATGCGGTCGATCCCGCCGGCCACGGCAAGACAAAGGCACTACTTAATGGTAGGTTGTTCTACCTCTCTTGTTTTCATCGAGAAACAAAACGGCTTGGATCGCCCACTATCTTATTGTGCATTCCGATCTGGTTTGCTTCCTCCCTATTCGCCATGGCCGCCTCACTTGGCTTCTTGTATGTATTCGTCTCGATTGTGGCCTTGGTGTCGGGTTTGAGTCCTGAACAATGGAGGGCACAGTCGATCTATCAGGTATGCACTTTTCATACTGAACGCTTTCGACGCCCGTTGACATTATGGTACGTATGTAGGTCATGACCGATAGGTATGCCCGGACCGACGGATCAACGACTGCCTCATGCGACCTGAACGAGTACTGCGGTGGCACATGGCAAGGTCTCATCAGCCGGCTGGATTATATTCAACAGATGGGCTTCACGGCGGTGAGTGTTGATCGTCGTTGTTGACTGGAATGCAGCTGACCAAAACAAGATCTGGATATCGCCCGTTGTAAAGAACCCCATTGCTTCGACGGCGGACGGCAACTCTTAGTACGTCGTAACCTATTTTCAATCGATCATTCACTAACCAGCAACAGCCATGGCTACTGGGCTCAAGACGCCTACGCCCTCAATCCCAAATTTGGCACGGCTTCGGATCTCAAAGCATTGTCCAACGAACTGCATCGCAGAGGAATGGTACTTTCATTCCCGCCAAGCCTATTGTTCTTAGTCCCCTGACGAATCACAGTACCTGATGGTCGACGTTGTTCCAAACCACATGGGATCGATATCATCTCAGCAGAACGTTGACTACAGCAAATTCAATCCTTTCAACTCGCAATCTTACTTCCACAAGCCATGCAACATCGACTACAACAACCAGACGAGCATCAAGCAATGCTGGCTGGGAGACAATACCGTCTCGCTGCCTGATCTGAGAACGGAGGATTCGAATGTGGCGAATATGTGGAATACCTGGATTAGCCAGTTGGTGTCCAACTACTCAAGTAACAAACCCCCTTAACCACCGCAATACAATCACTGACAACCATCCCAGTCGACGGCCTCCGCATCGACACCGCCCAACAAATCGACCAAGGCTTCTGGTCCGGCTTCCAATCCGCCGCAAAAGGAATCCACACCATCGGCGAAGTCTGGAACGGCGACCCAAACTACATCTGCCCCTACCAAAACTCCCTCCACGGAATCATGAACTACGCAACCTACTACTGGATCACACAAGCCTTCGCGTCCCCCTCCGGCAGCATCTCCAACCTCGTCAACGGAATCAACCAGATGAAATCTACATGTCGCGATGTTACGGTTCTTGGGAGTTTTATCGAGAATCATGATAATCCGAGGTTTCCGTCCATGACGCAGGATATTGTGCTTATTAGGACGGCGATTACGTTTGCTATGCTCGCGGATGGGATCCCGATTGTTTATCAGGGACAGGAGCAGAAATTCTCCGGCGGCGGTGTGCCTCAGAATCGGGAGGCGCTCTGGACGAGTAAGTATAATAAGAACGCCGACTTGTACCTGCACATCCAGAAAGTCAACCGGATCCGCAGCTGGGCTATCCGCAAAGACAGCACGTATCTGACCTACAACGCCTGGCCGATATACTCCGACTCCAAGACCATCGTCCTTCGAAAGGGCTACGCGGGCAAGCAGCTCGTCACGGTCTACAGCAACAGCGGATCGAATGGCGGGAGCAGGACGATCACGATCAACTCAGGCAACTCGGGTTTCACTGCTGGACAGAAGATTACGGAGGTGCTGAGGTGTGAGACTTTGACGGCGGATAGTAGGGGCAATCTTGGAGTGCAGATTTCTACGGGACGGCCGAGTGTGCTTTATCCTACGGAGGGGTTGAGGGGGAGTGGGATTTGTGGGTTGTGAAGGGACGGTAAGGAGGAGCCTCTTGAAGCAGGAATGCTTGATGGCCCAGGTGGTCATAAGGAAGAGGAGGATGATGTGATGTGAATAATGTGCATAATGAGATTCATGAGGATATGATGAATAGCGAACGAGCGCTGAGCGTTGTCAAACAACCACTTTCCCACTTGATCATCACATGCTCTCTCTTCCTTGTCCTGACGTCTCCTCAACCTCGCCGGAGCACGAGCCCAAATCAACCTTCTTTCCCTTCATGCAAGCCACGTCCGAACGCCACTGTCTCACTACACTGCCGACGGGTTTGGCTGACAAGACGCAATAGTTGCTTGCAGGAAGAGTTTCCGAATGAAGAAGGTACCAGCTGTTAGCCAAGGCGCATGAATAGATTGAGTGAGGTGTTGTCAGCCTTAGGAGGAACTATTGAATGCAAGCCTTCAGGGCTGAGTGGAGAGAGGTGTTCTGGCGTGTGTTCACACACCATCTCGATGGGAGTAAGAAGTCATGTGGTTGGTTTTCGGTTGCGTTTTAGCAGGTTGGGAGGGAGACTTTGCGAAGCTAGTAGGTACTGTAGGGAGGTTTCTTTTCCATAGCGTTGTGCTACGAGGCTAGGGAAGTGGAGTGCAGGATGCAAGTGTCAAGCGTACATAGAAGCGCAGAAGCTTTGCAGAAGGTTGGTGAAGGAGATGGTGGTGTTGTTAGGGTGTCAAGATACGAGATGAAGTTCAATTGAGGGAGAAGTCGCGGAAGTAAAAAGTGTACTCACCATAGCAAAGTCCACTCTCCATGGTCTACTCATTTGATCGTGTCCCTCGGACGTCGTACTATGCCATGCCTTGCTATGCCCCAGCTCCGACGCTGGACTTCGTCTATGCAGCTTTACTAGTGTTACAGAACAGAGTGTCATCATCTACTCCTCCATCTTGTTCTCCTCCTCGTCTTCATCTTCACCCTCCAGCGCAACCTTGGCAAGACGCTCGGCCTCCTCCTTCAGCGCCTTCGGCACCTCCTCGTGCCTGCCCTTGGTCGGGCCGTTGACAGCGCTGATCCAGGTCATCTCCAGCTCGAAATCCTTGTCTTTGCTGTCCTCGTGCGCAACGTAGATGATGCGCGCCGCCTCCTTGACACCCTCCTCCAAGCTGATGCACTCGCCGTCCTTGGGATCCAGCTTCAGCTTCTCCAGCTCCGCTTTGGCTGCTTGTCGGCCCTTTCCAGTTGCTGCGCCGTAGTAGCCCCAGTAGAGTCCTGATGGCTCGATCATGTACAGGTATGGACCACCCTCCTTGACACCCTTCGTCTTGCCACCGGCACCCACCTTGGGTCCGCTGCCCACTGCACCATCCACATCCACCTCTGTCTCTGCATCCCAGCCACCAATGATCGCCGTGATACCAAAGGGTCGTACGGAGTTGTAGAGGGTGAAGGCCTGGACGTAGGAGCCCATGCGGTTGGCGAGTGAGGAGACGGGAATGGGCGCTTTGTAGGTGCTGCGCCAGCTCTGTGCCTCGTCGCGCGCGCGTGATACGAAGTGTCGTCCGTCAGGTAAGAGGCCAGAGTGGACCTGGGGGAGTGTCTCGTCAGCCCTGCCATCAACATTCATATCACAGCTTCCATCACATACCACACCGACGTTCCGATCCACAGTCGCTATCCGCTTATTCGCATCCTTCTTCAGCAATCTACTCGTGACGAGCTTCTCGAGTGCGAGCACAACGCCATCCTTGCAGCGGATGCCGATTGCGGTTCCTCCATTCTCGACAGCCTTTACTGCGTATTCGACCTGGAAGTTGCGGCCATCGGGGGAGAAGACGGAGTTGGAGAGATCGTAGCCTGTACCTATCGAGGTCTTGGGGAGGTATTAGCTTGATGACAGCACGTGCTGGTATGGATGGATTCACTTACCATGGCGAGAGGCTAGGGGTGGACTGAGGCGCTTGTCAGGGTGATGGCAGCCAGGGAGTAGTGTCTAGACTGCGGATATGTCGCGGATGATGGTCGAGAGGTGTGGTATTGGAGAGGTGGTTGGATGGTTGCGGAGAGTTGTCTGTTTGATAGCTTGTTCAGTTGACGCGCATCAAGCAGCTGCCTTCATGTTCCCGCGAGCAGCACCAGCCACATGTGGCGCCGCCCGCACCTCCACACTTCATCTGCGATTCAGAAACTCTCAACTTCCTCCCTCCTCCTTTCCACCGCATCCTATTATTTGATTGATCTGTCATCATTGGTCTTAATCAACTCCCTGTTGAAGACTCCTTACACCTGCAACGACGGTTGCTTGGACTGCATTCGGCCAGCGAACACAAATCGGACTTTCTGCTGCCCAAGGAGCTCCCGCAGCGAATGACCACTCCGATTGCTTCCTTAGCGGCACGTTTCAGGTTAGTAACCTGGTCACCAATTTATCACCTCCACCTCCTCCCACCGCTCTCTCATTCCTTTTCTCTCCACCGTGCGCTGTTGTAGATAGACATTCCTTCGATAGCCCTTTCGTACGCCCTCAATTCAAAGAATCGCCACCCACAAAGCGAACAACAAGAAGAAAGAAGCCCCGAGATTGCTACTGCTCACCCGACTTGCTTTTTGAGTCACGCCCGCCTGACCTCTGCGCTCCGCCGCTGGATTCTTGTCGAGAAGCCAAAGGAGGTTGTATCGACGAGAAACCGACTGCGACAGCGCGAGACAGAACGGCTGTTGACACTGCGCTGCTACTTTCCTTTGACCTTTGCTGTGTGACCACATCCAGGCCCAAAGGAAGGACATCTGGCCCTCTGGACTGGACTCTGCCGCGGACCGGATCTGGATCTATTGGATCTGGGACTTGGACCTATGTTGGGCTGGCCAGTGCTGGTTCATTATTGCGAGGCCTGTCACTACAACACTCCTGTTGAGTATTCAGGCACCGTTTGGACCAAAGAACACTCTTGCACACACGTAAGCCACGGCCTTGTCACAGGCCGTTCCCTCGCCCCTAGCTCGACTGACTTCTTTACACGCAGTGCGGCCTAGGATCCGTCGGTGCAGACATCGCAGGAGCGAGCCAAGGCACCATGAACACCGCCCAGCACGATGAGCTGGCGCAGCTCTTCCAGAACATGCAGTTCTCCCATCAAGCTGCTGCTATCCAACAAGCGCAGCAACAGGAGATCGTGCCTCAGCAGATCCCCGAAACCCCCGAGAAGAAGGCTGATCATATCATCCACTTCGCCTCCGCCCACTACACACCCAACACTGCACACGTGCGAGCAGAGTCCGAGCCGTCGAGAAGCCCACCGCCCCCATATCGTGAAGCGGTCATGCCTCTCGAGATGGCCGAGACGCTGAGACAGCACTCCATTGACCCATCCGCCCTCCTTCCCAACCAGATCGACCTCTTCCTGAACGCTGACTACGAGCAGAGACTCCGCCTTCTCGAGCTTTGGCGCATCGCTCCACCGTCATATCCTCTCGACCAGCACCTGCAGGGACAGTGGGCAGCCACGAACATGGAGAAGGAGGAGAACGATGCAAGGTTGAGGTATGAGCAACAGATGCAGGTACGAACCATGCCACAGGAGGAGCATATGCTTGATACGGTGGTCGTGGAACCCCTCAGCCCAATCCGTCAAGAAGGAGAGCCGGCTTTCCCACCCGCGGCACGTATGCGAGCTGCTTCAATCGCGGCTGGACAATGGCCGTCGCAGAAGATTGAGGCAGAGCCCTACATCGTCAACGGTTACGAGATTGCGGCCTCTGCACGTGCTGTGGAGCCAGTGTATGCAGCGACGGGGCTATGGCAGGCCCCTAGCTACGCCGAAACGATGCAGGAGCAGGAACAGAAGCAGCAAGCTCTGGAGGACCAGTACGGCATGTACGAACAGATCCGAAACCACGCCGATTGGGAGAGGATGAACGAGCAGATGATGCGGGAGAAGTTTGTTGGGCAGCACAGCATGGATGACGAGATGGTGATGTGAGGAAGGGTGGTTTCTTGTCGAAGGACTTGGTCATCAAAATGTGGTCTCGTATGTTGTACAGGCATTTGCTTTGGCGTTCTGGGTTTTGATTTTGAGGATATCCTATGTGCATAGATTGGCGATTGTGCCATGACTGGAATCTATCTTGTTAGTCTCATCAATACTTGGTCTTCTCGTTGCATTCAATTGATCGTTTTCAGTGCCATGGTCTTGACGAGCAAAAGCCGAGCCGAGGCAAACCAAAAAGTCCAAGCTCGAGTTCTCGACTTCAGACGAGCTTCACATGCGAACGCGTCTTCATGGCCTGATCATATACCCATTCTTCGACACTCCCTCAGCCTCCGGACAATGATAATACCACCATGTCTTCCCGACCCTCCAACAATTCCTCCATCTTCGAAGTCGCCCTCCTCCCAACCCTCAAAAACTGCCTCGTCAACCTCCCCGGCTCTCTATCCTCCGCCCTTATAAACTCCAACACGGTCGCGCAGAATGTGATTGTGGAACTGCAATGGAAGGCTCAACAGTCGGGGCAAGAGCAGCAGAGGGGGAAGGTGGTGAACCAGAGTGTGTTTCTGGGATGGACGGGCATGCAGAGTTCGAGTAAGAGGGAGAAGCAGACGGTTGAGGTGGATGCTACTTTTGCGAGGTTGGTGGGGATTGTAGAGGGGGTGAAGGTCAATGTCTCGTTGCATGTGGATCCGCCGATGGCGCATACTGTGAATATTGAGCCGTTGAGTGCGACGGATTGGGAGAGTAAGTCTCAATCAGCAGTCGTAAGGGGAATTGGGTGTGCTGATATGGATCATAGTCATCGAACTCCATTCCTCGTTCCTGGAGATGAACTTCCTCTCGCAAGTCCGCGCTCTACCTAACCCCACCGCGGGGCATAACCACCCCATTACTCTCCATCTTACGCCGACATCGACTGCGAACATCCGCGTCACCTCTCTCACGCCAGCTCCCGCCAGCACGCAAGAGTTTGTCAAGATCTCCCCGGATGCGGAGGTGATCGTTGCGCCGAAGACAAGGGAGAGGAGCTCGAGACCTGGGAGTTCGAGAGATAATCGATCTACAGCGAGCACGAGTCGGAGGAGTGCGGGCGGCAGGAGCACGGCTAGTAATGTGCGGCATAAGAGTGCGCATGACAGTGAGAAAGCACGACCGCCGCTGTTCATGAGGGGTGTCACGAGAGGTCTACAAAATGAGTGGTTTGAAGATGGGGGAGCCGAGATGAAAGATGACGGCTTGAGAGTCTGGCTTGATCGGGAACATCTGCTTTGCAAGACGCTGAGAGGGGTTACATGGGTTGCCGTGCAAGTTGTCAAACCTGCTGGTCTGCAGGAACCTGTGGATCCGCAAAGCGCACCTGCTCCAGAGCAACAGCCTGCGACTAAAGTTGTTGCGAAGCTTTGTGCGTGGGAGGATGCCCCGGATAGTCGACATGTGGCGCTTTCGAGTTTGCTGTGTGCTGCACTGGGAGCAGAAGGTCTCGTGGGTGGAATTGTAAGGATCGATCCTGCGCCAGCGCCGCTACCGAGGACAGCGAGTGCTATGAAGGAGCCTTCGCAGACGGCGAGCAAGGAGGCGATTGTGAAGAGATTGAAGGTGACGCCTTTTGCGCCTACGCAGGCGGAGAAGAAGGCTGCTGGACTCAAGTTTGGAGGAGAATCGAAGAATGAGCGTGATGAGGGAGTACAGAGAATCAAGTCGATTCTTGGGAAGGCGATTCTTGAGGGGCCGTTGACAGATGGGATGCTTCTTCCGCCACGAGAAGGCTGGCCTGGTGGGATTCTGGACTTCGACCCTGCGCCTCCTGGAGATCCGTCGAAGGCGAGGACGAACTGGCTTATTGGTGGTGAGAGGAAGCTTGAGATTTCTTTGCAACCTGAGACGGCAAGGCAGAAGGGACCGAAGTGGCCGCCGGGTGAGGAGTTGCCTGAGGATGTTCCGGAGATGGTTGGCATTGATGCGACGATTGAACAGACGAGGAAGAGTCTATTGCATACTTCGTCCGTTCTGTTGACTGGTGGTCTGGGATCTGGCAAGACTTCTCTGGCGCATCTACTGGCTCATCAGCTGCGGAACGAGTATCTGTTTAATGTTATATATTTCCCCTGTCGGATGCTGGTCACGGACGAGACAAGAGTGAAGACTATCAAGGAAACACTCCATCGAGTCTTTGCCTCTGCGGCATGGAATGCACGGATTGGCGGGCGAGCGTTGGTGATTCTGGACGATCTGGATAAGCTATGCCCCGTGGAGCAGGAACTTCAGGTTGATGCCAATGGACGGAGTCGACAGGTCAGCGAACTCCTGGGACCTATTGTACGAGAGTGGTGCGGAAGGGATACAGGTGTTGTGATGCTTGCGACTGCACAGAGTAAAGAGAGTGTGAACAACGTTGTAATTGGAGGGCATGTCGTGAGAGATATCGTGGCTCTGAAAGCGCCGAGTAAAGACGGGAGGAGGAAAGTGCTTGAGCTGCTCGTTCGCCAGGCCAGGAAAACTGCCAGCAAGAATCGCGCCGAGACCATAGTGAAAAACGGCGGAGCGGCAAGCGAATGGATGGAGGGCTCAGATGAGGAAGACGAGGCACCGCCAAGCTCTGCTGGTGGTGCTGGACCTGATGAGGCGGATCCTGATGGAGTAGCGCTGGACTCAGATCTGGACCTTCTGGAGATTGCGGGGCAGACAGACGGATATATGCCAGGTGATCTTGCACTGCTGGTCTCAAGAGCGCGGAGCGAGGCTTTGATCCGGGCCGTGTCGAGCGATTCCATGTCTGATGATGTTACTCTGGCCGGCGAGGATTTCGATGCTGCGTTGAAGGGCTTCACGCCTGCTTCACTGCGAGGAGTGACGCTGCATTCTTCGACGACTACTTTCGCGGCGATTGGTGGCTTGAAAGAGACCAGGCAGACTTTGCTGGAGACGTTGCAGTATCCTACGACTTATGCGCCGTTGTTTGCAAAATGCCCGCTGCGGTTACGGTCTGGTCTGCTACTGTATGGATATCCTGGATGTGGCAAGACTCTACTAGCTTCAGCGGTCGCAGGAGAGTGTGGACTCAACTTCATTTCTGTGAAGGGGCCTGAGATTCTCAACAAGTACATCGGTGCTTCGGAGAAGAGTGTCAGAGACCTGTTTGAGAGAGCAGAGGCTGCGAAACCTTGTGTGCTCTTCTTCGACGAGTTTGATGCCATTGCTCCGAAGCGTGGACATGACAGCACGGGAGTGACGGATCGTGTAGTCAACATGCTTCTGACCATGATGGATGGAGCCGAAGGTCTCAGCGGTGTTTATGTCCTCGCTGCCACATCTCGGCCTGACTTGATCGATCCTGCTCTCCTTCGACCCGGACGTCTGGACAAGAGTCTGATCTGCGATATGCCAAACGAGGAGGATCGTCTCGACATCCTGCAAGCGATCAGCAAGAAGCTGAATCTCGACCCCAGTGTAATGGAAGGGACTGGCCCTCAGAGCCTTCACGAAGTCGCTAGAAATACCGAAGGCTACTCCGGCGCTGATCTCCAAGCAGTCATGTATAATGCCCATCTCGACGCCATCCACGATGTCCTTGGACCGACTGATGCCGCAACCCAGGACTTCGGCAAGAAGAAGTCTGACGACTCAAGAGGAAGGAGTGGAAGCAACAAACATACAGACTTCACATACTTCAAGCCCGGCGAAATGACCACCAGCCGGCCCAACACCTCCTCCGGCGAGGCACCTCTCACAAACACTCCCGCCGCTCTCGCCGCCGAACGCGCTGCGATCGCCGCGAAACTCTCTGCCCTCCAACTCGCACGGCGAAAAGCCCGTGCAGAGCGCCACGCCGCGCAAGGGCGACCTACATCCTCTGCAGGACCGAAGCAGCAGCAGAATGGAGAGGTTGTGGAACCGGTGATTTCGTGGAAGCATTTGGGCAAGAGCTTAAAGGAGACGAGGAGCTCGATTTCGCGACAGGAACAGGCGAGGTTGGGGAAGATTTATAAGGAGTTTGTGGTGGGAAGGGATGGGCAGATGAGTGATGGGCAGGGTGGGACGGAGATTGGAGGGAGGACGAGTCTGATGTAGGTGGATGTATTGAAATGTATGAAGATTTGGATGTGAGTTGGGTTGCACTTGCCTTGTGTTGCGTGCCTTCCTTCATGTGATTGCCAAGAGCTGGACCCTGGCGATGTCGCCGCGCGATTCAGGCTTCCATCATCGCAAACGACTTCCATCTCGCCCACACCACCGGCGCCACGAGAAGGCGTGCCTACTTACGGTGGCAGAGACGGTCACGATGGCGGTGAGAGAGGCATCACCGATCGAGGCCACTCTGCGACATACTGACGATTGTCCGCAGTCCCAACCTCAAGGCCACGCTGGCGACCAGCAGAGCTTGCCGGACTGTCGCGATGCGGATGAAGATCTCCAGTAAGATTCCCGAGGCATTGTTCTCCGCTGATGGGCCGCTGACTCGATTGAAGACAAGAGCCATCGAAGCCACGGCTGCTTGCACTCTCAGCGGAGATACGGAATCGAATCTACCAATTCGCCCTTGGCGGCCGGCACATCTACGTCAAGAGAAAGAGAGGTCATCGGAGACGACAACCACAACCCATGGTATTCAAGCTTTGGACCTGGTACGAAGAACAAGACAAGGATGCTTGCCTTGACAGGAAAGACTACGGAGGGCTGTCTTGTAGTCTCTTCAAGACCTTGCCGCCGCAAAGACATCACAAGCCTCGCAGTGGTCGCGATTACATCAGCTTGAAAGCAAATTTAGGATTCGGATTGCTTCTAGCATGTCGACAGATCTACGAGGAGGCGAAACTCATACCCTTTGCATTCAACAACTTCCTCTTCCGCACCCCCGACAATGCAGTGACGTGGTTCACGGCGCACTTCGATTCCCACACGCTCGCTGCAGTCACTGAAATCACGCTCTTAGTCACCCGCACCACCATGCCAAATCTGCCGGTCTCTTACATCGAGCGTCTCCCTTCTCTGCGACGGCTTTCAGTGCGGGTGGACAAGCTAGAGCTGGTCAGTCTAGTCTTCGAGACGCTGAAAGTGTTTGGACAGGGCCGGACTAAGCTTGTCTCGGTGGACATTGAAGTGTGCGCGCACAACGCCGATAGTATCTCTGACCTTGAGAAAGTGTTCGAAAGGGCTGGAGAACTGAAGAAGGATTTGCTCAACGGGGATGCGGAGTCTGATGAAGACCAGATGATGGTGGATGCATGATGGACTGAGTGCTGAGGCATACGAGACAGAAACCAATGGCTGTGGATGGGTGCGTGTTGAGGCACCTTGCATTGCGCCTTCCGTTTGTACTTCCATGTGCCTGCCAAGGCCAACGCGACAATTCGCGGTTGCCTTGACCTCAACTTTCGCAATCGATAGCTTCATATTCGCTTCTCACTTCTCTTCACTGCCCCGTCTGTACAACAAGTGACCGCCGACATCATGCCACCGACGGGCTCGTCCACTCACACAAGGGCGAGACGCCTCGCCGAAAAGCCCAGCCGCATCAGCTATCTGATAGCCCACCAGACCGAGCTCATAGAGCTGCTGACCGACTACCAAGATGACGGAAACTACTTTGACCGCTTCAATGATTGCGAGATGGAGGGCGACCAGGATAGATGGGATGATGATCGGCCGTACGACCACGTCGAGCGCGAGATGATCATGGAACAGCTCTACGACATCAAGGAGAACATCCAGAGCATCATCGGCGAGACCTTTACCCTTGGCAAGAAGAGACCGCAGAAGAAGAGAGTCAGCATTGGTAGCACGTCAAATGTCCGGACCAGGTACATAGCCGCTGGCGATGTCGTCGAAGAACGTGAGATAAATACTGACTGCTTTTTAGAAACCGCAACTCCAAGACTCCCTTCTTCAAGCTGCCGGCAGAGATTCGTAACCGTATCTACGAATATGTGCTTGGTGGATGGACAATACACTACGAACAGCCAGAGCGCAAACAGGAGTTCAGACTGTGCGACTTTGCCAATGCAGCGGATGCAAAACGAAAATCATGCACAATACATTGGGTTCACAAGTCGCCATGGTATGAGCATTCTCGGTGCGGCTCTGCGATGTCAGCCATCAGGAGAGTCCTATCGCTTGGTCTCCTCCAAACCTGCCGTCAGATCTACATGCAAACGGCACTGATTCCCTGTGCCCACAACGCATTCTATGTGAGGGTCGTCAACCACGGTCTTCGGACATTTGCCTCACGACTCACATCTCAGCAGCTCAGTGTCATGAGACGACTGGTTCTGGAGATATCCACGGTCTCTAATGAGTATCGCGCGGACTTCTGGAACTTGGAAGAGTTTCCGCAGCTGCAAAGCCTCACCATTCGAATTGAAGATGCTAGCAATCGATCCAACATGCTGGCAATCATCGATCTGCTTAGCTACTTGCAAGCACCACTTTCGAAGCTGCGCTGCGTCAAGATCGAGGCTTCCAAGCATCAGTTCAGCGACATTAACGCCGAGTTCCTGGAAGAGGCGACCTCGAGTCTGAGAAAGGTATTGCCTTGGACAGTTGCCGAAAATGAGGATGAGGACGAAGATATGACAGATGATGAGGAGCTAGAGTAATCCTCAAGTTCTTGTTGATCGCTTCCAGATGTGAAATCTGGGAAGGGCGCAGACATGGCACAGACGACCACGGGGGCGTTCGGCCTTCATTATTCGAGTGTTGCTGTTTCATTCAGACTTGCTTGCACTTGATGGCAGAAAATATGTGCGTGAATTTCAACTCATATTCGTATTTCGGTCTATTGCCACAATCATGCCAGGACATGGACTCCATGCCAGTACATGGAAGTAATGCCATGTCAACATATGTGCTGAGGGACTGATGCATGTAAAACGTGTGCGACATCTGCAATGGTCATTGCCAGAGCCTTGCCAGCTCCTGATTGCCTCTTCTCCCGGGACCCGAGTTGCTCCTACCGGCTATTTCAGGGCGTCGTGCCTCCCTGATGGCCCTCAGGTGGAAGGCGCCACGTGCTCCTTCTGCTTCAACGCGATCGATGGAACATTGCCTTCCACGTAGATGCCCGGGCCTTTCACCGTCTGACACCCACCAAGTCGAGCTTTAGGGTTACCTCACAGCCGCTATCGATCCAAGGCTGTCCGACATGGCACTCTCGAGCGCAAGTGGGTATCATCTTATCGACAAGCGACCGCAACTCACGATACTGACCACGTCCAAAGAAGTTTTCAGGAAACGGCCCAGCGAAGACGATGGCAATATCAAAGCTTCCATTGCGAAGCAGTACGACACTAAGTCCACTACGCAGGCCACTGCCGACGGGAAATATGCCCTGAAAGAACAGGAGGAGGGGGACAGTGACGACGACGGGTCTTTCAGCTTCCTTGATCTTCCGGCCGAGATTCGAAATCGCATCTACGAGTACGCTTTGGGAGGCCAGACAATACATGTGATGGCTAGAACAACAAAAAAGAGCACATGGGTGCACGTCCGCGTTCCCATCACCAAAGACCATCACCAGAATACCACTCAAGCTGCACGGTCAGAATACATGATAGAAGAAATCGTCTTCGAGAGCGACAGGGACGCAGGAGCCATTGCCGAAGAACATGTGAAGTGCCCAAGACTCGGCTGTTGCCAGACGACGAACATCAAGCAACATGTCACTCTCGATCTGCTTCGAACATGCCGCCAGGTCTGGAAGGAAGCTGCTCTGATCCCCTTTACGAGCAATGTCTTTATTGTCCGCCTTTCCGCATTTAGTTCAGTCATCAGCGGTTTTGCTGCGACCTTGACGGATTCTCAGCTTGGCGCTATTACGAGCCTGACCCTCGATGTGTCTTCCGGATACTGCCTCATTGGCCTAGCACTGAGAGATTTCTTTGCGCTTCGACAACTATCACTTCACGGCATGGCAGGACTGTTTAAGCCACGGATCGCATGGCTGATGGACCTTTCGATGGTGATTCCACGCTTGGCTGCTGTTGACATCCGAGTGTATGGCCCAGTACGTCCCAGGCGGCCCATCAATGTTGAGGTACAGAAGCGTGACGCTGCGGAGACGAGGAAGTTTTTACTTGGACAGGTTCCGGGAGATTGAGGAGATCTGGAGAAATTAAAGGTTCAACGAGTACTTTCATGGTATGTGTGGCTTACTGCAAGGGTATAGAGGCACCAGTAGCTTTCATCTGGCGTCCGGCATTGACTGTCCATTGCGATTTTGGAGTTCGGTTCAGCTTGAGGAGTCGAGAGATCAATGTTGCTGAGATACTGAAGTGCAGCATACATGAAGGTAGAGCTAGACAGACGAGACTGTGTTCTTACAAACGTCAACTTTGAGTTTGAGAGGGGATCGCCGCGACATGTGAATGCCAAGGCCGGCTTTTCGCCGCTGTTCCAAGCTCGCTCTTTCCTCTTCCTTCTTTCACAAACAAAGCGTCAACTTTCGACGCCCACGATCAAGATTCGGTCGCTCGTCATGTCGCACGACGACGCCGCCGGCATGCCTGGCGCTCAAGCAACGTAAGCGTCGACCCATTTGCATCCGACCGCGGCGACTTCACACTGACTGCATTGTAGCGACGACGACCCCGAATCGCACTTTCGCTTTCTCGACCTCGCAGCTGAGATTCGAAACCGCATCTACGAGTACGCACTCGGCGGCAGGGACATCCACGTTAGCAGGCCCAGGAAGCGCAGGTTCACGATCACGCTGTGTCGAGCTTCCACTCCGAGCGAAAGCACCACTGGACCGCAAGACGGCGATCAAAGTCCCTGCCGCATTCGCCAAGCCGCTTTCAAAGAAGACCATGCCGAATGCCAATGCCATGCCGCCCCGCCATCATGCCAAAAGACTGCCCTGAAGTCAGATCTCGCGCTCAACCTGCTTCTTGCTTGCCGCCAGACATACACCGAAGCAGCCATGATCCCATTCGCGACTAACCATTTCCTTGTCGACATACATGACAATGCTCTCGATGAGTTCGCCAAGCGACTGACCAGCAAGCAGCTTGTAGCCGTCAACAGCATGACCCTCATCATGTTTGCGGAGCCAAGGTTCCTCATGGTGGCTGGAATGGTCTCCGACGAAGTCTTCAATCTGAAGCCCTTCCCCAAGCTTCAGCGACTCAATATCTACATCGAAGCGGCCGACCCGAACACATATCCGAGCATCTTCCACACTTTGCGCAATCTCGTAAGAGGTCGAACTCGATTTCGTTCTGTCGAAGTGGATGTTGCTCTGAGACATGATCTGACAATGTACAATGTCGATGATCTGAAAGAGTAGGCTTCGGATTTGAGGGAGGAATTGCTGGAAAATGGAGAGGGAAGTAGGAGGGAGGCGGAGGAGAAGAGACGGACGATGTTTTGGAAGGTTCGACCATTTTGGCGCGACACAAGCTTGGGCTAGGAGATTTGCATTGCCAGGACTTGTGGGAGGGAGTGAGAAGCAGACGCACTGAGATGAGATGGTTGGAATGGAACTCATGCAGAGACGGGATGTTACCCAGCCTAGTCGGCCTCTTGTTCGACAGAGAACTTGCCAGCGACACGACTCTTGTTCATTCATCTACCACTCACACCCCAACAACCCTCTGCACATCCCTAATCCTCACCAACAACCCCTCCCCATCAATTTCCAACATATCCACCGAATCCTTCTTCACACCATTCCGCAACCCACTGATCCGGCTGAAGATCCAGACCTTCCCTCCCGCACCACCAGCATTCACTTCTGCCACAGTATCATAGACCTCGGCGGAAAGATCCGGAACAGACTTGAGCAGCACCTTCCAATGCGCGAGGAAGTTCTCCCGGCCAACGACGGCGGGCCCGTCTTCGTGTAATGCTTCCATATTTGGAGAGAGGACGTTTGCCATGGCGTTCAGGTCGTTGGATGTCGTGAGGATATTGATGATTTCTAGCCCGCGGGCTTTGAGGCTTTCGACTGTGAATCGTGGCATGTTGAAAGTGGTGAGGTTGAGGCAGTCATTCCACGGCTGCTTCGATCGTATGCTCGTTGAACACCTTCCAGGGCGAGATAGAAGTAGAGTATTTGTAGTCATTGCTGAAAAATGCCATTTGCACAATGAAATCTAATGCATCGAGTCGACGAGAGCATTAACTATGCTACTAGGTATGCATTCGCCATCCAGCCCTGGGCCAATCTTTCAATCCTATCACCGCGATAGGAAGTCCTTTCGATTTTCTTGAAACGGATTGTCGTTGCGACCTTACAAAGATTGATTAGATCCAATGGCTTGTGCGTTGCATGGTGTGCATAAAGTGTATGGCTTCTTCACCTGTTCAGAGCTGGGCATACGGATGGCTTGTTTAAGCACTTGTTGCGATTGGCTCTGATGAGCTGATTGAGCCTCTGGCTGGCAAAGGCGGGTGGCTGTCTTTGTAGTGTTCGTAACGTCGATCTCGTGAAAGAGTATTAGCCCATTGAATTGTCTTGAGGTTCCCAGGTCATGGTATCTGCACAACAGCAAGAAAGCTTGTAAGATAAGACGCTGGATGAGGGACCGATACTCAAGTATTTGGGAAGTTGATCGTCTTCATCGCCTAGCTATTGTATCCTCTAAGCATCATACATTCCTGTACTTTTGGGTTATCAACCTACGAACGCCGCGCCAAGATCATAACAGCCCTTGATATCCTGGAAAGGAGAACAATGCGTAGATCTTATGCATGGCCATTAACGCCATTGGCCTTGACGTTGACAGGACCAAGCTTTTGCCTCCTGGCGGCGACAGCCTCAGCAAGATCCTTGAGCACCACCTCAGTGTCTTCCCAACCAATGCAGGCATCAGTGATCGAAACACCGTACTTGAGGCCAGACTTGCCCTCCTTTGGCATCTTCTGAGCACCCTCATTGATGTTCGACTCGATCATCACACCCATGATAGCAGTCTCACCCTCACGAATCTGCTCAGCAAGAGTCCTGGCAACCTTGGGCTGGTTCTTGTGATCCTTGAGGGAGTTGCCGTGGCTGCAGTCAACCATGAGCGATGGTCGCAGACCCTTCTTCTCGAGATGCTCCTTAGCCTCAGAGATTGACTTGGCGTCGTAGTTCGTGCCCTTGGTACCGCCACGGAGAATGACGAAGCAGTCGTCGTTTCCAGCAGTGCCGACGATAGCGACATTGCCGGGCTTGGTCACAGAGAGGAAGTGATGTGGGTGCTTGACCGCTCCTATCGCATCAATGGCAACGCCGAGAGTTCCGTCTGTGCCGTTCTTGAAACCGACCGGGAAGGAAAGACCCGAGGCAAGTTCACGGTGGACTTGTGACTCAGTTGTCCGTGCACCGACCGCACCAACGGACAGCAGATCGGCGGTGAATTGAGGGCTGATGGTATCCAGCATCTCGCTTGCAATTGGCATGCCCTTGGAAGTCAGGTCCAAGAACATTTGACGTGCCGTCCTCAAGCCCTTGTTGATGTTGAAGGTGTTGTCCAAGTCTGGATCGTTGACCAGACCCTTCCAGCCCACAGTCGTCCTGGGCTTCTCCAGGTAACTCCTCATAACGATCAATAGATCATCCTCGTATTTCTTCTTGAGCTCGAGCAGTCTGTCGCAGTATTCCAATGCCATTTGAGGATCGTGGATCGAGCATGGGCCAATGACGACCATGAGTCTTCGGTTCTTGTCGGTCCCATGAACGACATCGACAGCCTCGTTACGTCCCTGAATGACAGTCTCCTTCGACGTCTCGGTTTGGCGGATTTCGTGCTGGAGGAGGTCGGGCGGTGTGAGAGGGGTCATTCCGCGAATGCGCCAGTCCTCAACGCCATTGCGGTCGCCGACGGCGGGATTGGGCAAGAAGAACTGTGATTCCTCAATCAGTGGCGGGTCGACCACAAAGGCTGAAGTGAGCATGTTGAAAAGAGGCTCTATTGAGGACTGGTAAAGGAAATGGGAAGCCGCGGCGGTCTTGGACAGCGAAGGGTATTTGTACTGACCTCTGACATGTTTGTGAGACTGCGACTCAACACGTGGGGGTTATCAGTGGTTGGAGAGTTGCTGTTGGATGACGAGTTTGTGCTGCACAGTGTCGGAAGCCGAGAAGGTGTTGGGTGGGCGTGGAGTGAAGTAAGTCCGTGTGAATGAGTCTTTGAAAGAATGCAATGCTCGGCGACCGGAGACGAGGTCCAAGAAATCTGGCCAATGAGTGGCGTCGTGAGTCAGACGAAGACCCTTGTCTGGAACGACTTCACCTCTCAATGCAAATTAAACTCTGTTTCCATCTCATACAAACATGCTATGGAGAGCCTTGTGAGAGCCTCATGGTGGGCATGTGGAGATCATACCTGCCAATGCCATGGTATTCTGGTCTCGAGGTGAGAATTGAGAGAATCGACTTCACTCACTAACGAGCAGCGACGTCATCATTCTAGCATCATCACAAGAGCGTACTACGGTAGATCACTCTCAGCTTCTTGTACTTCTTTTCATTTTCCATTCGAAGAGTACACTGAAACCACTCACAACTCTCTTGGATCAACCTTTGATCATGGACGCCCTGGAGAAAATCCCACTGGCATACGCCTCATGCTCCATCGGCTGCAAAGACGAACACACTCTCCCGAAGAAGATCGATGCCATTGCAGGCACCGGCTTTCAAGCAATCGAGCTTTCGATGCCAGACTTGGTCTCATTCGCAAATCTACATCTCCGAGCAGACAAGCAGCAATCTGGAAAACCACTCGGCGACCACGACTTCGACGACTTGGTCGCGGCAGCCAAAGTACTCAAAACAATGCTCGATGCCAAGGGTCTGAAAGTCTTCATGATGCAGCCATTTGCCAACTTCGAAGGTTGGCCGGAAGGCTCACCAGAGAGAAAGGATGCGTGGGAGAGGGCCGAAGGCTGGACTCGTATCATGGAGGCTGTGGGCTGCGATATGTTGCAAGTCGGCTCTTCTGATTCTCCCGAAGAGAAGATCGGCAAGGACCGCGACCGGTTCGTGAAGGATCTGCGAGAACTCGCAGATATGCTCGCCAAGAAGAACATGCGAATTGCGTACGAGAACTGGTGCTGGTCGACGCATGCTCCAGATTGGGCAGATGTGTGGGACATCTGCCAGAAAGTCGATAGGCCGAACTTTGGGCTCTGCTTGGATACTTTCCAATCTGCTGGCGGGGAGTGGGGAGATCCTACGACCAGTAGCGGGTTAGTCGAAGACGGCCGCACGCCAGAGCAAGTTGAACAGGACTGGAAGGCATCTTGTGACCGACTCGCAAAGACTGTGCCGAAAGACAAAATCTATTTGCTGCAGATCAGCGATGCTTACAGACTTGATTCGCCTCTGGAGAAGAAGGAGATTGATGGTATGAGACCTCGAGGAAGATGGAGCCATGACTTCAGACCCTTGCCATTCGAGGGCTATCTTCCCGTTGTGGATTTCACGAAAGCTGTACTACAGACTGGATTTAGAGGTTGGTTCAGTTATGAGATTTTCGACTCGGGACCAGACGGGAAAGGAAAGACATACGAGCTCCTGCCCTTTGCGCAGCATGCTATGGCGACTCAGTTGAAGCTCATGGATGCCGTGACGAAGTCATGAAAGCCGCTTGAGCGGATGGTGACAATCACAATATCGAGAAATGGGAGCAATTGAACATCATATCATGCGTTGATCGACGGGTTTGTCATGATTTTCACCATGCATCAAGACGGTGTTTGTGAGAGCGAAGTCTCCGCGCGATGGCTGTGGAGCAGAAGCTGCATTCATGTACCATGGCGTTCTAGCATCGCCTTGACGATACAGAGATGTTCCATTCCACAATTAAAGACCTCAAACCATACCTCCTGCAGCATTCCATGGAGGTTCATTGAACCAATTCGTTCAGTTTATTAACGGCAACATCATCTCCGTCCGCGTCAATCTCCTTCACCATACACGTTCAAACAGTACACCATGCACCCCCACCACCTCCAAACCCTCGAAGACGCAAAAGTCGGCGATTCCATCCTCATCGAGAACGGCCGACCAGTCCGCGGCCCCGAATCCTTCGCCCGAAGCACATATCTGCTCTGCATAGTCGACATTCATCGATCAGAACTCAACACCTTGCCGACAAAGGTTCTTGCATGCTACGTTCTCAAGTCTTGGACGACGCCGAGTCCGCATGATTATCAGAAGTTGGGCGAGAAGGCTTGGAGGGATAACGACAATAGTTGGGGGTTTGAGATTGATAAGTTTCTGGAGGTGGATAGTAAGGTTACGGTTATTAAGAGCGGTCGACGGGTGAGGGAGGAGCGTCGGGTGGAGACGAAGGCGAAGAAGTGGACGAACAAAGGGTTGAAGATCTTGAGGAAGTTTCTACCGAAGCATGGTTGGCGCTGGTGACGTATGGGGATGATGACGCTATCGAGATGTGGTTGATGGTGGTATTGGAGCACAGCCTAGCGAAGCGCCTCGTACATAGTCTTGAGGAGGTAGTGGTGGCTGGCCCAATAGGCTTACTGATCAAGCAGCATCGGTTGTTCTCGATACTCGAAGTTACAAAGCCTTGAATTCACACCAGCTGGGTAATTGAGCCTTCATTCGTCTATTTCGGGGTAACGATGACGGCCCAACCTCGACCATTGACGCCAAAGTAGGAGGGTTGCATCTTGACACAATGCCGGCTAGTCTCTACAGTGAGGATGACAGGTCCGGTGGGCTGACCAGCTGTTGATTGTGCATTGATCGATCTATCGTCGCTCGGGGGATGACCAGAAGCGGCGTTGGATGATGACTGAATGCCAACGGCGTTCCGCTCGTCCAAGGAACTTTGAGGAAAGCAGGCAAGGGAACGCCTTCTCAGCTTGCCAGTCCCCTCTGCTTGTTGTAGACCCCGAGCAAGTTGATCGTCCGAGCATGTTCTCACGTCCAGATATGGCGTTATGTTTCCTGTGCTGGAGTCGAAATTGTACTGCAGACCGAAAGTAATGATATCATGAAGACATGCTGTAGCACTCATCTGATCTTGTATGTGAATTACTCTCTTGTCGACAGAAACGTCACTGCGCAAGTTAGTTGTAAGTTGTTCGTGTTGCCATTCACGCGCAGGCCAAAGCGTTCGTATCTCTCCCGAAAGTCTCGAGTGCACGACCAGTTGCACGGGGACATCGTCGAACCTGAAGCCAGGGAGCGGCCTCACATCATCGTGAAGAATCAACACTTGCTCCCAGTCCGCTTCTAAAGGCCACACTGCAACTCTTGCATCGATTCCGTAGAGTCTGTGACCAGAACAGAGAGCAACTTCTGTTACACCGCGCGAGGAGCGTTCGCGTACCTGCACCAACAAGGCGATATACACATGAGGATTCTCGCGATCCATGCAGTCTAGTATGGCGAAGGCACGGTGTTCATCCTCGTCTTGACCGTCTTGGCCATCTTGATCATCAGATAAGCTTTCGGTGGTGCGATCTCCGCTGTTCACCACAAGGCTGAGCACATTGCAGTCTTGTCCCAACCTTAGCGCAATGCGGAGGCCACGTTTCGTCATTTCATACCCCGCTCCGGGAGTTTGTTTGATCTCCTGTATCGCGGATGTCCCGAAAAAATGCGCCGGAGACGGTGCAAGAAGCTGGTTTTCTTTGCCTATCCATGCGAGTATTGAATGGTCGTTCGATGATCGCAAGATTTCGGATTGAAGCCGAGTGAAAGCCTTACGACCCTCGCCATACAGCATCGGCATATTGACATCGAATAGGCCAAGAAGGCAGTAGGCCTCATCTTCTATCCGAGTAGTCGCCCTTGCAGATGCCCAGGACATCCTGGTTGCTATACTGACGTCCTGCAAACGGACTGATCCATCTAAGACTGCCAAGTCAATGCCGGTCGCATCATTGATCTGGCTGAACAGGTTACTCTTCTCGCCAAACAGATTCCAATCCCGATCGTAGAACACAACGGTTCGAGGTGCTATGAGCTCTTGCAGGGTCCAGCCTCGCGAGAACCACCGACTGCGCACGAATGGCACATTGCCGCCGTTAATGAGAACGTCCGACAAATATGCATAGCACACGGCGGCTTCCTGGTACCATCTGAACATCGAGTTGATTCCCTCAGATAGCTCGGCGCTGCTAGTTTTGTCGATGCAGCACGTATCGACCCATACATAGTCGAGGGAGTCAGCGGTGGCCTGTCGACAGGCGAGATGGATTTTCTCCCAGTCAAGATCGGGATTTTCGTTTCCAGTGATTGACTTCAGGAGGTCGTGATATAATACCTCACGTTTTGACCAAGTATGAGACAAGATGGCGTAGGCGGGCGTCTCGCGATCATCCGGAAAATCTTCAACCCTCATTGTCTTTGCGTGCAAAAGACGCATCTTGTCGCTCGTCTCTGAAGACGAAGTGGGCTGCAAGGTACCGGTAGGTGTCTGCCGAGTATAGAAGAAAGGGTTCTAGCCGATGTTGCTGCGTGGACGAACGTCAGAAGAGCCTGAAGCTGAATTGAGGGGCCTAGCTGTCGAATATGAAGCTCAGCTCAGGTGCCGCAGAAGCGTAAGGTTTGCTCGGCTCTGGAGGCGTGCGAGAAGCTGATCAAATGGAGCACTTCTCCCAGCAACTGCTCGTTTGGAACTCATTCCGTGTCGTTTGCACGCCAGGCTGGCACCGCATTGTCTTCCCGAAGGCAGAAGGACGCCGCACTGGGTCTCAATGTCGACGACTCGAGGCATGAGCAGCTGACTAAGGGATCTTTGGCAAGAGCGGCGACACAATAGAGGTGAAGGATTGTTTGGTGATGGTCGGGCTCGATGAAGTTGACGTTGGCCGGACCCGACTCCGCTCGGTGATCTTCTGCAGTGCAATTTGCGCAGTCTTTGCGCGTCCTCCAAACCTTGGATGTTTTGTCTTTCGACGTACTGAGTCCAGAGGTCACTGACCGAACGACTTGAAGAGCAGAATGCGTCTGCACACAAGGCGGACTCCGAAGTTAGGCGCTGATGGAGAGAGAAGCTGCGGTACCCTTTGAGGCACCGCGAGAAGGCGAAGTTTTGAGCGGTTTGCGCAGGCTTGATCGCTCAACCAAATCTTTGCAATCGTATCATACGGCCTGGTGGGCCCACAGAAGATTGACAGGATGATATAAAGACGGATGATGCATGGTGAGTTGTCATCCCGTTCCACCAGCTGAAGTGGCAGGAGCCCCGCACGATGCCGACCTCACTTGCTCCCCTCCTCGTCCTCCTCTCCCACTTTCTCCTTGCAACGGCCTCCTCCAATGCCACCATGGCTCCTTTCGACACCCCACCCGCCACCAACCACCCAGGCGTACTCCACTACATCCCGCAGAACCTCAACGCCTTCGAACCAAGCAAACCTCTCGTCCGCTCCCTCGACATCAACACGTTAGTATGGGTCGGCGGCATGGGCGATACCCTCGGCTCCGTGACCTACCCCTTCACACTGGCACAATCTCTGGGTCCAAAATGGAGCTTAGTGACCTGCTCTCTCACCTCCGCGGGTCTGGGCTGGGGCGTGAGGAGTATAGCCACGGATGCTGAGGAGATGGCGAAGATTATCTCGTATTTGAAAGAGCGGAGACCGGGAGGGAAGATTGTGATCATGGGGCATAGTACGGGCTGTCAGGATTGCATGGAGTACACTGTTGGTAAAGGAGCGGAGAAGAGACCACCTGTGGACGGTGTGATATTGCAAGCCCCCGTCTCTGATCGAGAGGCGCTGGAGAATGAGCTGCCGGAAGCTTTTAAGCATGAGGCAGACCAACTGGCCTTGAAGATGTGTCGTGAAGGTCATGACAAGGATGCTTTGCCGAATCGCTTGACGAAGCCTGTGTTTGGGAGACTGGCGATATCAGCGAAGCGATGGGTTGATGTGTCATCTCCTGGTCCAGATCACCCTGGAGCTGACGACTACTTCTCGAGCGACCTACCTCCGGAGAGATTGAAGACCACTTTCGGCCAAATCCCGCCAAGCTCGCCGCTCTTGATACTCTACAGTGGCAGCGATGCCAGCTCCCCACAGGTCGATGCCAACAAGGTTGTATCGACATGGACTAGTGTGGTGAAAGAAAGCGGCGGCACCATCGATGATAAGAATGGAGGCATTGTCGTTGGCGCAAGTCACAACCTGAATGGCAATCCAGATGCGGTGGTACAAGACCTGGTCGGCCGAGTGGTGAACTTCATCGATCGCATTGATGGTGGTTTGGGTGGTAACAGCTCTCGAATCTGAAGACCTTCCATGGTGAGGGACTTCAAACCTGCCTGACCTAATCCTGTTGCTCTTGCTCGGTCCATGCTCATCCGCCGCCGCGTCTCGATCGCATAGCTCTGCCAAGCTGGGGCAAGGGAATCAAACAGCAGTTCATGACTTACCTCAATTCGCAACTTTCAGACTCCGTCACCCGAAGAGCGCGCCACTGGCATTTGAACCCCTCGCACTTCGGGTGCTCACTCGGGTGATCACGCTTGTCGGGGGCTTGTGTCGAGACCATGTCATACATGTCTCCCAGTCGCATGCCCTTCCCGTCATCTCCTGCCGCCTTGCTCTTGTCCACGATCCAAACGAGCGGCCTGAAGTCTGTCCCTCTTGCGCACAAGACGAAAGGCAAAGTGAACTGCCTATCAAACAGCATCCTCCTCCATGAAGCTTCTTCGCGGCGCAGCTTCTCTTCTTGAGATGGTGAGATGGGCTCAGTGCCGTGCAAGTCGTAGATGATGTCGACGAATGGGTTACAGCAGTTCGGATCACAAGCTTCGTCGATGTCGATTTTGGCTTTTTCATGTTGGCATTTCTGGTGTCTCAACGTCGCTGCCGCGCTATGTGCTTACCTGTTGGCTCGAAGAAGAGCTTCCGCTGTAGTGTGATGGATTTGTCGAAGAGGGCCTTCCATTGCTTGCAGACTCGAGGGACTTTTGCGAGGAGTTCTCCGGGTGGTAGCTGGTGAAAGATGTGTTCGCACAGCTCGGTCGTGTTGAGCACGCGGGTGACCGCCGACTCGGTTTGCTGCAAGCTGTCAGTGAAGCTGTCGGTGATGATGGTATAGACCCATATTCTGTACCTTGTCGTCTCGAGCAGACATGGTGTACTGCAGATCTACCCTCGATTGGAGGTCGTTCGATTGTGAACTCACTCGGTCACTCAGTCACTCCTTCACTTGGCGACAAGCGAGCACCTCTTCACAGACTTGACGCCAAGACAATTAAGCTTTGCGCTAGCGCTGGCCTCGTCAGTGAAGGAAGGAGCATGTGAACCTGTTCCTCTGAATTTCACGTCACTTCTTCACGGTTTCACAACATCGAAACTCACTTCAGCATCGTGTTTGCTTTGGGATTTCTTGAACAGAAGGAACTTGCATGCATCTCGACCGTTGACCACCTTCATGATTGGCTGTCCTTGCATGCGGCGTCGTTTCATGTCCCTGCAAGAGGTCAATATGCACCTATCGCCGCGGAGCTCGATCAACGTGCAATGCACTTCTCGATGCTTTGAGTTCAAGAATCCTGATGCCTGATATATTTGGTCGTCTGTACAATAGACCAGCTTTCCCACCGCTCATGCCTCTGTCTATGGCACTGTGAATGCGAAGACGGATTCTTACGCAGCCAACATGGAGAGAAAGCCTCGGACATCTGGCACGAATGGAAAAGCGCTCAATGCCAGAGTTGGCAAGGTATGTCACCTGCTGTCGATATTGTGCGGCCGGCTCTCAGTAAGGGTGGTGCAGTGTGTCCTGGTGGGACAGAACGCTGTCGGCAAGGTCTGTCATGTTGCTCTAGATATCGGAACGATGTTCGTACTGATAGAAATCAGACACATTTGATAAGAGCCTTCGCCAGATGTCATCCTGAAGATGTGTATTATCCCAGGCAGGGCTACTCGTTCTCTCTCCAGCGAGCACATCACTGACTACGACAACCAGGAAAGAAGGAGCCAAGTCCATATCTACGACTGTCGTAGACGGCAAGGTTGTCCATCGACAGATGCAAGAGAGCACCAAAGACGCACTGACAGGCGAATACATTCCCACGTACGAAGCGCCCTGTCCATCTCATCAACAAGCATAATCTCTGACGAATAAACCAGATCGAAGTGCACAGAATGCATTCTCGACGGCTCAATCAACGATGAAGGGTACAGTATCAGCTTCTGGGACACGCCTTGCCTCGGTGGCTGGAACGACGAGCAAGAGGCCGAATTCAGGAAAGGACGACTTGAGACATATTCCGGATCCGACGTAATCCTCATCTGCTTCTCCATTACTAACCCTAGCACTTTCCAAGACATAAAGGACAAGGTATGGAACATTGTGTCGTACGAAAAAACGAGGCACTTTCCCAGACTAACATGAACGGGTGACAGTGGTATTTGGAAGTTCGTAGCCGCGCTCCACATACGCCAGTGATTCTACTTGGGATGAAGACGGAATTCAGAGAGGACAAAGAGGTCTTAGAGACCCTAAAACAACTCGATCTGGAGATCTTGACATATGAAGATGGTGAGAGGATGGCGTGTGAAATCGGGGCTGCGAGATATCTTGAATGTACTGTGAAGGATCGAGAGAGCATCGTTCGGGTGCTCGAGGTTATCGCAAGCTTCATGTGATTTGTGTTCAGCGGTGTGATCACTCGATGGCCAACTTCTCCATCTTGTTGTTCACCAAATCTTGAATGTTAGATGCCAACTCAGCCAAGATACCGTCCGCGAAGACTTCGTCTCTCTCACTGCCCACAACACCGACATAAGTCTGCCCATCTTTGACGAAAGTCACAGCTTTGAGGGGCAGAGCGGCGTCTCCATGCGGCTTTAGAACATCGACCTTTGCCGTCGTCTCGCCAAATGGCATGGTGTCATAATCTTCAGCAGCGACCTGGTGATGGACGATAGAGTCAAACATCGTCTCTGAAGGCCACTCTGTGCAGTCCGTCGCAATTTTGTTGAACCCAAGGAAGTCATGCGCTGAGGACTCAGCTGCCTGCTTCTGTACGAAGTGGAGCAGATCAAATGCGGTCCAGCCGGGCTTGAAGGTAACTCGAACTGGAGTGAACTGGTAGCAAGGTCCCACAACATCTTCGACACCAGCGAGATTGATATTGCGCCCTGATGTGATGCTGCCAAATGTCACATCGGAAATCTGAAGGCGACGAGCCAATGTCAAAGCCCATGCTCCGGTCAGCAGGCTGGCAGGGGTGATCTCTTCAAACAGTCGGGAGATATCGATTGGCCGTGACTTGAACACCGCCATGTCTGTTTGCTGACCTGTCGTTCCAGGAAGTACCGACAGCTTCGAGCCTCGAAGCAAGTCTTTCCAGTAGGTCAATGCTTTGGCTTCGATGGGCCGACGGGTGATATGGCCAACGTAAGCCGGGAACTGTACAGATTTGTCAATCTTGACCCCTCTATGCAATGCTTCCAGATCTTCTAGCATTCGTGGCAAGGAGACGCCATCGTACTGAGCGTGGGATAGACGCAGAATGACGCATTCCTTTCCGGTACTGCTTTCGACGTGGAAGAACTTCGTGAATGGTGCTCCCAAGGAGAGTCCCACTTCAGCATCTCGTGTGCAGACATCCTGCACAAGCGCTTCGATTCCGTTATCGCTATGATGCATCTCGATTGGAAGTGTCAGGTCACCCAGCACAACTTGCAAGTGGTTGAATTCATGGTCGACAAAGACCGTACGAAGGATATCGTGTGCTTTGATAAGCTCATTGCAGGCTCGTAGCAATCGCTCACGGTGTATTGGTTGATCGAAGTACATCATGGTATACTGCAACGAAGTTCTCGGAGCAGAGACAGTTGCCTTGATGTCGAGAGCCTGGGTATCTGTCACCGCGCAGATATCTTGGATGGACCACTGCGGATTTGCAAGCTTCGGTTTGATCATGTCTGAAATGAATGCTTCGACATTGAGGTTGCCCAGAGTCATGAAAGGCTTGTAATCGACAGCCTTGCCAGTCGATCCCTGGCCGAGCTTCATCACTTTGGCAGCGTCTCCCAAACGCATGTTCTGGAATATGTCAGTGACTGACAGCGCATGCCCTTCCGAGCGAAGAATCGACACAAGCTTCATCGCCAGCAAAGAGTCGCCGCCGAGGCGGAAGAAGTTGTCATCGACATCGATCTGCTCTGGCTCCATTCCAAGGAGATTCGCCCATGCCGATCGAAGAATCGTTTCTGCTGCAGTCATACTCTTCTGGCTCAGGTCTCTGGACCAGACATCTTTGTAGGATTCGCGAAGCTTGACGAGAAGGTCCAATGGAATCTTGGAGCCCAGGCTGCTCAATGCTTCGTGGTCGGGCATCTGACCTTTGAAAGGAAGTCTTTCAACGACCAAGTATGCGAAGGGCGTAGTATGCGCAGGGAAGGTGTCTTGCACACTCTTGTTGAGTCGTTTGATAGCCACAGCAAGATCGGCACATAGAGAAGCGCAGATGGTGATAGATGAATCGTTAATGTTGACTTCCGCAGGCTCTTGCAAAAGTTCAACACTCGCGTCCTTGGAAATTGGCCGTTGAATGAAGACGACCAATCTCTGTTGCTGAGCGTCGTCTTCAGCTGGTCGAAAGACTGAAACAGCCAATTGAGTCCCGGTGGGGAGGTATTTCGAGCAATGTGACTCGAGCTCTGCAATGTCGACTGCATGTCCTTCGATTGGCGTGACGGTTCCTTTGCGGCCAACAAACTTCAGACTTCCATCAGGTGACAGGATGACCAGATCTCCCGTTCGGTGGACCTTGCCCTTTCTACCGATGCAAGACGAGCTTCCATTGGTGAGCCAGCGAGGAGAATCGATAGTCTCTCCAGGGAGGAAAGCCCCTTCAAGACAGAGCTCTCCTACGCAACCAATTGGTGAAAGCAGAGTAGGGTTTCGCGAATCACAGACCCAAGAGTTCATGGCACGTGGGTATCTTGAGCCAGGCAAGACGCTCACATCTGCTCGAAGTCGTCCGAGAGTAGTATCCAAGGACATAGGAGGTGTCTCATTCCATCTCCATATCTGGTCAAGTTCGGCAGCTGGTAGACAATCGATGTCTTCGACTTGTCTATCAAGGTCCTCTAGCAAGCGGCAGCACGTTGTCTCCAGCCGAGCCAAAACTCGTTCCATTTGAGGAACATCGATCAGCCGGGTATCGAAGCTGGCACAAGCTCTGAAGCCATCTTTGCGCATGCCGCAGGCCAGCATGAGGGCGTATGGATTGAAGTTGAGTGCTTCTCGTACAACGTCGCCCACCTCAAACCCGAGGTTGCTCAGATTGTACTCCGGCTCCGGTTGGACAACCAATCCTGTTGGAGCTTCACTAGCGACTTGGGCGTCCGGGCTGACCTTTCGAATGTTCTGCCATCCCATGTGCTGGAACGGCATGCGAGCAAAGACCGCATCTTGAACAGAACGTAGGTATTCTTGAACAGAACTTGACCGCTCAAGCTTGATGCGTACCGGGACAGTTGAGATGAGTGGCCCGACAATGTCCTCAACACCACCAGCAGGGAGGTGTGTGTCTCTTCCGCTGAAAGTTTCGCCGAATACTACATCGTCGCTGCGAGTATATTGAGAGCCGAGCAGAGCCCAAGCAGCCCGAATGACGGTCGCAGTCGTAAAAGGGGATCTTGAAAGACCTTCAACGGTGATTTCTCTCTCCACGTATCCATCAGGTGTCGGTATGTAGTCTCGGTGTGGTTGTTTGGGGAACTGTGGGCCAACAGCTCCCTCCAAGTCGTTCTTCCAGAAGGCCTCGGTCTCGTCGGGATCAATTGAGTGAATGTGCTCCACGTAGTCTTTCATTTGCGCTGTAGGCTGCATGGGTAGGCCTTGTAAAGCATCGCTGACCCGTTGCAGCACAATGGGCTCTGACCATCCATCGTACACAACGTGGTGGATAGTCCAGACCATGTACCGCTCTCTGCTCTCATGGTCATGCACGATAGCATATCGAGCAAATGGTTGACCCAGCTCCATCTTCTCGTTGCGATCGCATTGGAGGTAGTTGGTCAGGTTTGATGACTCTTTCCAGTAAATACCGTCCTTCAAGACGACTTGTTGAAGTCCAGGCTCTGTGAGTTGGGTAACACGGCTTCGCAGGATTGGGGTTGCCGTCACAACTTCTTCCCACGCTCTTGTCCATTCACCCAAAGTGATCGAATCTGGAATGTGGGCCACTCTCTGTGCAATGTATGGTGTGTTTGACTTCAGCGAGAAAGTGACCAGTCCTTCTTGGGTTGGCGTACAAGGGTAAATGTCTTCCACTGTGTCTGGAGATGTCTTGCATGCAATCGCTGCTTCCCTACATGCATCCTCGACAGGTCGTGAGATCATGGAGAAAGGCTTTGATGTTTGGCGTGACTGGATTTCGAAAGTTCGAGCAACAGTGGCCATGGCTGCGAGGGTCGGGTTGGTAAAGATGTCCGCAACAGTCACATCTAGACCTTGTGTCTTGCAACCAGATGCAAGCTTCATTGCCGCCAAAGAGCTTCCGCCGAGCGTGAAGAAGTTATCTTCAAGTCGAATGTTCTCAACTTCCAGGCCCAGCGCGAGGCTCCAAGCATGTCGCAAACGTTGCTCTACCTCGCTCAACTCCCGCGTAGTATGGCATGATGTGTTCTGGTCGAGCTGACGCAGATCGAGAGTCGAGCCTAGTTGCCTCAGCTGCTTTCGATCAGTCTTTCCAGAGATCAAGACTGGCATCTTGTTGACTGGAATATATGCGTTCGGTACCATGTATCGTGGCACAACTTTGGCCAGCTCGGCGTTCGCCTTCTGGATCTGGCTGTCCATCGACGAGTCCAGTGGCAGCAAGAATAGCTCATTGTCGCTCGCACCTGATCCTGATCGCGACGCCACGAAAGCCACCAACGTCGGCTGGCCGCTTGCGCCTTGTGGTACGATGACTTCCGCGATGACACTGATATCAGCCGGCAGTCTTGTCATCAGCTGGCTCTCAATCTCGCCAAGCTCCACTCTCTGTCCGCGCAGCTTAATCTGGGTATCTTTTCGTCCAGCAAAAACAATACCGCCGGAGCCATCTGGATCATACTTTCCAAGGTCACCAGTCTTGTATAATCGACCACGTCGACCCGCATAGCCTTTGTGGCCAGCCAGTAGCCACGGTGGATCCTCAATGAAAGCCGCGCTCGTCTTTTCAGGATCGTTCAAGTAGCCTTGCCCAACGATCGGGCCTTCAACAAGCAGCTCGCCCACTGCACCGACAGGCATCAATCTGTCGTGGTCATTAGGATCAACGATCCACATCGCTGCTCCGTTACCGGGTCCAATGGAGATGTAGTTCCTTCCGGTAGCTGCGCTGCTGTTGACAGTGCATCCGATTGTGCATTCGCAAGGCCCGTACCCAATGACGATCCTTGTGCTTTGGCCCCAAAGCGTGACGTCCCTTGCAGAGACCGCCTCGCCTCCGAGGCCCAACGCACTCATCGATGAAATGTTGTCTGCATCTAAAATGCGTGCAACAGAAGGAGTCAGCCCAGCGTAATTGATCTTCATACGCCGAATAGCGGTGTTGATATCATTCATTCGATCCTCATCTGATGGAATGCACAGGCATCCCCCATTGCCGAGAGTCAAAAGCATGCTATCGATGCTGACGTCGAAAGCGTATGATGCAAAGTCTAGGACTCTGGAATCTTCGGTGTAGCCAACCGCTTTGGCTCGAGGAATGGCACTGCTGGTGTAGGTCTGATGGGAAATCTTGACGCCCTTCGGCGTTCCTGTGCTTCCAGATGTAAAGATGATGTACATGAGTGTAGAAGCACGTACCCTCGGGAGATCTACAGCAGTCCCTGACAGCGGACTCTGGACTGTAGACTCGTCAACAACGAGACCATGTCCGTTCGGGAGAATCGAGGCTGCAAAGTCTTCTTGCAAACGTGAAGACACGATGTGCTTCGCCCCGACTTGCACCGCCATATTCTGCAAGCGTGCCAGAGGAAGAGAAGGGTCCATCATTGCAAATGTCGCACCGGCCTTCATGACTCCGAGCATAGCCACAACGGTCCATCGTGATTTCTCAAAGCAGACAGGCACAATGTCATTTGGCTGAACACCTCGTTGGCGAAGGCTTTGCGCCACATTTGTTGAGAACCGGTCCACCTCATCATATGTGAGATCGCTGTCCCAAGAAGAAATCGCGACCTTGCCTGGGAACTGCTCGGCCCGCTGAGATACCATCTCATGCATGCAAAAGTCGTACGTTGGCGGCAGCTCATGATTCCAGCTCCAGATTGCATCCAGGTCCGAGTCTGTTGGGGGTAACAGTTCTGCAATTGACGATTGGGGTGAGATAATGACCTTTTGAATCAGGTCTCGTAGGGCCTGGATGTATCTGCGCCCCGTGAATGGGAGTGTACGATCGGACCACCACGCAGGGCTGATCTGCAAAGCATCGTTGTGCCAACTGAGCATCAGATGCAGGCATCCCTGTGACACAAGTATTAGAAAGAGACCGAAGAAGAATAAGAGGACCAACATACCTCATCATCTGTTTCCTCAGTCGTTCGCGATAATTTGTTTGTACTCAGGACAAGCTTTGCAGGGGTCGACGAGGCTTCGACTTGGCTTGGCTCTCTCGTGTTGATGTGTTCTCGAATCGCCGTCGCGGCATCTAGTACAGTGCTGTATATATCCCTCAAGACCTCATTCATGGACAACGTGTTAGGAGCCACTCCATCGCCGATGCCGTCTCCGCGCACAGTCCTCCATTCGAATTCCACGGAGGTTCGTTCTCGGGATCGCAGCAGCACGACGAGCCAGGCAAGTAAAACCAGGTCTTCTTTGAATCCAGTCAAGCTTGCTGCTAAGAGATCCTTAACGCCGAAGGACACTGACTCTGGAAAGCTATTTTGCTTGCATCGCCTACCGTCAAGACAGCTGTCGACGAAGTCGCCGGTCTCATGACTTCCTGTTGGGTTTCCTGGCATCCTAGAGATCCTGTAGAGCTTCTGTGGGAGATGCAACGACTGGTGTAATGATTGACTGTGCCGACCACGGTCATGAACACCGATGATGCTCTCAACCGGGCGGCATCACAATACTACCAGTCTCGCTCTCTCGCTTTCTCCACGATGCCCGGTGGACCACCTTCTCCCACGCTTGTGATGTGCAAGCCCTTCAAGCCTCGACGAGATGGCACGATTCCCAGGCTTCGACCTGACAAGCATCGTCCAAGCAATTATCTGATCTGCACTAGCAGCAGACAAGATGGCCACGCTACAAGCCGCGTGTGTCGACCGCAAGGTGTTGGCGAATACGACTAACGAGGCTGAACATCGGATTGGGACCGCGGGCTCGTGCGATAGTTCTGGCCATTCGGGGATCACTCGAGTCGAATAAGATTATCAGATTGATAAGAAATTTCGCGGTGGCTGCTGGGTGAGCCCGAGTTCGGAACGCAGCTTCGCTTCGGTTCAGGTGGAGGACGAGGCTGCACCGCACCAAAGGTACCCTTCCTTTTGGACCGCGAGGCCTGCCGGCCGGAACAGGCCTTCGAAAGCGAGTTCCGAGCCGATGAGCCTTTTCTCCTTGATGTCACCCGGCGGTCGGGAAACGTTTCCTTTTCTTGCATCTCTGTTTCGGGCGAGTTGTATCCACGCTTGCGTGGGGTTCATTCGCTTGACCCTGCTCTCGACTACGTCGCCACCGTCTGATGCATGACGTTCACCCGGTATCCCTCCGACCTCTCAAGTAGCTCCTCATGAGAGCCATGGTCAACGCATCGACCTCCCTCGATCAGAAAGATGACGTCTGCCTTTCTGATCGTGTGCAGGCGATGTGCGATGGCAATGACAGTGATCCCCTTCGCTGCCTTGTCAAGACCATCCTGTAGTAGCTTCTCTGATTCGGCATCCAAGGCGCTGGTAGACTCGTCGAGTATCAGCAGCTTGGGCTTGCGGACGAGTGCTCGAGCAATCGACAGCCTCTGCTTCTGGCCCCCGGAGAATTGATTTCCATTCGGTCCACACAGAGTTTGATAGCCATCGGGTAGTCCTTGAATAACGTCGTGAATGTTGGCGAGTTTGCAAGCTTCGATGATCTCGTCCATTGATACTTCGTGACCAGGTCTTGCACCTAAAGCGATATTGAACTCAATGCTCCCCTCAAACAAGACGCTCTCTTGAGGCACGAGAGAGATAGTGTCGCGGAAAGTCACATTTCTTTGCTTTGTGACATCAATCCCATCGATCAAGATCGATCCAGACTGGGGAGTGTACAAGCGCTCGACGATAGAGACAATCGTTGACTTGCCAGCTCCACTCGGACCAACAAGAGCGCAGAACTGTCCTGGCTGGATGTCGACATTCAATCCATTGAGAACTTGGATGTCTGGTCGTGCAGGGTAAGAGAAATGGACATCCTGCAGTTGTACGCCAGAAGCAGGTCGGTCGTTCGGGTACAGCGACTTGCTTTCGGCCATGGCTTCGATGTCTGCCTTGTCATCCGTAATGGCGAGACCATGCCCGGGAACACGACCCTGCATTTTGTCGGGGCCGATTTCTATCAGAGACAAGATTCTGACCATGGCATTCCGAGCGCTTGAAAGCTCGGGTGCGAGTGCAAACATTTGGCTCCAGAGCAATGCACCGACCAGGAGCGAGAAGACAACGATCAGAAACTGCGTCTGGGAGTAGTTGCCGGCGATGATTTGTTTTGCTCCCCACCAGTAAGCCAGTGCATTCACCAGATTGCCCAGGAAGTAAGTCATTGCTTGACACAAGCTTGCTTGTACCGAGACCTTGAACGTGTCCTTACGAGGACCCTTCAATGATCGCTGATAGGCCATGAGTGTTGTCTCTTCCAGGGCCAGTGATGCGACCGTCTTGATGGAGGTGATCGCCTCGACACCAATGGCAACCGACTGGGTGTAAGCATTCTCATGGCGTTCTTCGAACTTGCCAAGGATGTGAAGCTCCGTCAGGCCAGCACCGAGGAGGAGTGGCACCAACGAAAGACAGACCAACGCTATCCTCCAGGCGATGATATGCGTCAAGACAATGGATGCGACGAGATTGACCGATATAGAGAACAAAGTCCCGACGACCGAGCCACTGAGGCCGGCCAAAGCATTGCCATCCTTGGTGATGTACGACAGGAGCTGAGCTGGCGTGCGGCCTTCAGATTGATGCCATTGAAGATCTTGCCCGAACAGTGATCGGTAGGAGAGGACTCTGACGGTGTACACCATCTTTTCAGAGACATACCCGAAACCGGCCCAGCTGGCAAAATTGCCGAAGAACTCAATGATGGCCAGAATGAAGAACATGAGTCCGTAGAAGTCGCCGCGAGATCGAATAGTGGGAGCAGTCTTGCATGGATTCAGACTTCCGACAGTATTGCCAAAGATCACGGCTTCTCCGGAAAACGCTCCTCCAACAATGACTGCGCCGAGAAGTGCGACGAAGATGGTGAGCAGATGAGGTCGGAGCGCTGGAGCGTAGCCCTTGGTCAAAGCCCACAGAGACTTTTGCGGCGCAGGTGGCTCGTCATCATCACCCTCTTCTGCCGCGACTGGTGCATCAATTGCGGCGACATCTTGCTTTTCTGGATCGACAGCATCTGTGCTCGACGCACTGCTTCGCTCAACGGATGTCTCTGGTCCCGCAACGTGAACATCCGTGGCCATCTGTGGTGCAGGCGAGGTCGTGGACTCTGACGACGACAGTGTCTGCATCTTGACCAGGTTGGCGTATGTGCCGTCGTTCGACATCAGTTCTCCATGAGTGCCTTGCTCCATAAGCCGCCCCTTGTGAAGGACTATAATATTGTCCGCATCCTTGATGGTCGAAAGACGATGGGCAATAGTTATGACCGTTCTTCCTTGGGCAATGTTCGAAATGGCCTGCTGAATGCGCCGCTCGCTGGTCGAATCGAGAGAAGCGGTTGCTTCGTCGAGCACGAGGACCACCGGATCCTTCACCACAGCTCTCGCTAGAGCCACTCGTTGCTTCTGACCGCCGCTGACAAGTCGACCACCAGATCCCACAATTGTGCCATAACCATATTGCGTCGAAGTGATGAACGTGTCTGCATCTGCAAGGACCGACGCTCTGCGAACAAGCTGAACGATTTCTAGAATCTCAGGACCTCGCTCGGTGGCTGTGGCAATCATGTCTTTTCCATCTCTGATGTCGTTCGCCAAGTCCGCGAGATCAGCGCCGATCAGAAGAGACTTTAGATGGGCATGGGCTGGAATGCTGGAGTTGATGAGGCCATACGCAATGTTCTCCAGAAACGATCGATCGAAGAGAGAAGCCTCTTGTTGCACCACGCTAAGGAAGCTTCTGAGACTGGCAACGTCAAGATCTCGAAGATCTTGGTTGTCGAACAGGATCTGCCCTTCGGTCGGATCGTACAGTCTTGCAACAAGCCCAGCGATGGTGGACTTGCCGCTGCCTGAGAGCCCGACGATAGCGGTATGCTTCTTGGCAGGGATTGAAAGCTCAAGATGATCCAGGATGGTCACTTCCGGTCTGGATGGATATGTGAAGGAGACGTTCTTGAACTCGAATCCGCCATCAGGTTGTGATAGTTGCAATCCTGGTTCTTGGGCGTCTCCAATGAGTGGCTTGCGCTCAATGTCGACTCTTAGCTTTTCATACGAAGCAACAGCAGCACCGAACAAGTGCAAGAACGGTGCCACTTGACTTAAGAGTAGAGTCGCTATATCTTGGTCAGCATCTAGAGAGCCTTGGAACAAGTGGAAGTGATTCTCACCTTCGATCAGGATGAAGATCACAGTGAAGACTGCGCCAACGGTGACACCAGCAGTTCCTGCCTTGACAGCATCCGCAATCTTCTGACTTCCTTGCCAGAATGCCAGCCCATTCGCCGAGTAAGCAATGAAGTACAACACACCCGACTGTATTCCGACCGCAGTAGCCTTCTTCATGCCCTGGCGCTCTGACTCCCGCAACGCATTCGAGAATTTGTCTTCCAGCTTGCTGCTTGCTCCGAATGCCTGCACAACGACGATGTTTGAGAGCGCCTCTGAAGCAATCGATGCCGCTGTGGCTGCTGCGTCCGACATCAAGGCGGAGTACTTCTCGATGTAGTGGCTGCCGACAAAGGACATGATGAAGTAAGCCGGGATGAGCGACAACAAGATCGCTGCAAGTATTGTATCCTTGATAAAAGCAACAATGTAGGCCGTGACGAAGAAGGAAAGACTCGAAAGTACAATGCCAACTTTCTCGGCCGTCCCAGATCGGATTGCTTGGATATCGCCATTGAGTCGAGATGCCACTTCTCCTGGAGGAAAATTGTCGAAGTAGAGTGGCTCTTGTCGCAACAACGCCTGAAGGTACCGCTCCCGGAGTCTTTGCGACAGTTTGGCTCCATTCAGGCTCCAGCAGAGAAGGTGGCAGTAGATCAGGACGAATTGAGCAATAGCCAAGTAAACGATGATGAGGATCTTGCTGTTGATGGCGCCTTGTGATCCAGAGGCCGAGAATTCAGGGGAGTCGCAGGTCGCCGCATTGTACTCGTCCAGAAGCTGTCCGAACAGAATTCCAATCAATGGAAATGGTACGCCTGCAGCAATCGCAGAGACAACACCCAGCAGCAGAGTTCCAACATCAAGCTTCGACGGTCGTCCAGCCAAGAGGAGTCGTAAGTATCCAGAGCCCTTTTGCACCAGCTTCATGGCGGCAGAATGCTTTGCCCTGTTGGAGTTCGGATGCAGCGGTGTCTGTACACTGCCGTGTAGGTTCTCATCGAAAGGCTCAGGCTAGGCTTGGCAGTCCGTCTGCACATGTCGAACGACCGCACAGTGCGCAAAGTCCCATATTCGCCAGAAACTGCCATATTGGGTGCCTGTTTTGCCGTCCGAGGCTGCATTAGCAGGCTTCATCGACAGGGGCTTTAGATTACGAATCTAATCAGATCAGAAATTTTCCGTCAGCCGTGTTGCTGCAACCTCGATGCAGTGGAGGGCTCCGGTGATGCCACACGCGTCTACGCATCCCTGCAAGGTGTGCTCGCTAGTGGTGCTCTCGTTGTGGCGCTAAGGTGGTCAATCTTTCGTCGGCACATGCTCGGGTCGGCATCCGCGCGCGCGAAAATACCACCACTAGTTATGTCGCAATCGGTACCGCTGCGAGCTCGCTCTTGTCTTCGATTCAACTCTCTCGCTTTGTTGTAATAACTATGTCGTTCGTTCCGATGTCCTTCACAGCTTTGAGTTGACCCATGTTGGTGGTCTTTTCTCACCGAAGGCCCGAAGGCCCTCTTTGAAGTTTGGCCCACTGATGAGTCTTGGGTACCATTGACTTTCCAGATTCGAGACAGCTTCCTCAACATTGCCAGTCTCCCAGCTCATGCGAATACCCTGTCGGCCAACAATCAGTGAGTCTGGACTGTTTGTGCACAGCTCTCGTGCGAGGTCGAGCGCAGCAGCAACGACGTCAGCCGAGCTGTCAATCAAGCGATTGATGAGACCCCAGTCGTGAAGCAATTGCGCAGTGACACTTCGTCCAGTCAGCACGAGGTCGGTAGTCCGCTGAAGTCCAAGAGTCTGCGTTAGTCTCGGCAAGCAGCCCGCCACAGGAGCTATCCCTCGTTTGACCTCTGGCAGAGCAAATACTGCCGTTGAGGATGCCACGATCAAGTCGCAGTTGGCGACCATTTCGAAGCCTCCGCCCATTGTAATGCCATTGACGGCAGCAATGACAGGCTTTTTCCCAGCTCTTCGCGGTAGTCCCGCGAGGCCTGGTGCGGACATATCGTTGACGACGCCAGTTCTTGCCATTGCGTTCCATTCTGCGAAAATTTCGATGTTAGTCGACTTTCTTCAGCTCTCCAGGTGCCACACACCCTCCAGATCAGCTCCAGTGCAAAAGGCTCTCCCAGCTCCAGTTATGATACCAATCCATAGGTCGTCATCTTCATCGAGCAGATCCCATACTCGAGCAATCTGGGCACTCGTAGATTTGTTGATGCAGTTGAGTTTCTCGGGTCGGTTGAGGGTGACCTTAATGACGTGCTTCTCAGGATAGGTCACGAAAAAGTGGTCGTGATGTTTTTGTGGCCTCATTTTAACACTGGGTGTCCTTGTTTCCTTCAGAAACCTGCCAGACTGCTGTGTTGGTTAAGGGGGACTGAGACCCAAGACTCCAAGACACCGCGAGAAAGTTGCGGTGGGCCCATCTCGTGTAATGACACAGCGGCTTGTCAGCGTTTCGAGGCATTGCGCCGGCACATTCGGGACCCGTTACCGATCCTCGCACGATGCGTGCAGTCCCTGCTCGAGCGGAATTAGAAATGTCCGGCCACTGCACGCTTTTCGAGGACTGCCTGTCCGCTTGCACTCCGTCTTGCCTGTCGACTGCTAGGATTCCCACAGTCCAACCTTCCAACGGGCGGCAAGGACACCCTCTTCGACCATGGAAACCGTCAACGCCGTGTCCGAGACCGTACCTGGTCACTCGAAATACCCGCTGGTGAAGCTGCCGCACCCATTCCTCACCACATACAAGATTCAGGTCGTATCGAACACAGCGCCAGCGCGACTTGCTTTGAGACTCGACCACCAGACCCAGATCGGTACCTCCCCACCCAAGCGATTGCACAACGACGAGCTCACATGGCTCGACCTCCACTTCAAGCCTGAGAGCGAAGTCCCAGCGCCGTCCGATAACAGCGCTTGGGCAAGAGCTTGCCGCAGTCCACAGACTGTCCTCCGGTGGCAAGATAAGACGACACCGACTTTGGCTGAGGTTTGGAATGTCATCCACGCGATCTTCCTTGCCCACCCAACCAAGGAGTACTTCAGGCTGCTGTTCGACAATGCAGAGCACGAAGTTCTTTGGAATGAGCTGCTAGCCACTGGACTCGCGATCAAACACCCCAAGCCATGGCATCTGAAGGAGCGAAACACATTCGCCGAAGCTGAAGAGCTTTTGGTCCTTCGAAGCGCGTTCTGGCAGGGCGCTGGCTCTCCTTTTGGCGCACGACCAATATGGGTGATTGGCGAAGGCACGGACGAGCACATGCGGTTGCAGCTCAGCGAGTATCCGCTGATGCCCGAGAACTACCAAATCACTATGAAGTTCCCAGAAGAGGCGGTATACACGCGTCATCCAACGCGACGACCAAAGCCATGCCCTGGCTCGATCGTGTACAGTCGATATATCCCAGAGATTGACGAACACTTTTCGTTGGAAGCAGTTGACTACCAAGATGATGAGCATCTTGCGCTGTTCAATAAGTGGCAGAACGACCCTCGTGTCGCAAAAGGCTGGAATGAGACTGGTACATTGGACCAGCACCGGGAGTACCTGCGCAAGCTGCACAACGATCCCCATGTGTTGTGTTTGTTTGGGCGATTCAATGAGACGCGGTTTGCGTACTTTGAGCTGTACTGGGCAAAGGTGGGCGAATGCCGTCTCGTAGGGATTGGTGAACGACGCTGACCGACTCTCAGGAGGACCACTATGGTGCGCACTACGACGCTCATCACTACGACCGAGGCCGTCACTCCCTCGTTGGCGATGAGTCCTTCCGCGGTTCGCACAGAGTCAATGCATGGTATTCGTCGTGCATCCACTATTGCTTCCTCGACGAACCACGCACCGTTAATGTTGTTGGCGAGCCAAGAGCAACGGGTTCCACAATCTTGTCGTATGAGAACTCGCAGGGCCTCACAATCGGACAGTACGTCGACCTCGGACACAAGCGCTCAGTACATTCGATCTGTAGCAGAGAGAAGTGGTTCCAGCTCTGCCCATTGTTCTGGGATGGAAGGAAGAAGCCGTTGGAGTCAGCCGACAGGGCAGCATGGAATGCCAAGCTGTAGAGCCAGATGTAGGCAATGCATCACGTCATGTCAACTGCCTCATTCGCAGAGCTTGACTTTCGGCGCAGATTCGAGATGAAATCCCTTCGAGGCCAGACCATGTCGTCGCCAAGTAATGTCGCGGTAAGCTTCCCAACCCAATCTGAGTAATCTTCGGCGGTATTGAAGGAGTGGCGTCGGTCGGATAGACGGTTCTCTGTGACGCAAACAGTTGGTGAGACCCTGCCCATACTCCGACATTCCGTCGAATGTGCCCACAGCATGGTGGTAGCCGCGTCGACGATGAAGGGTGATGTTGTGGTGTGGGCGAGGTACGCGTCGCGTCGCGAACTGAGGTCGGCTCAAGCTCAGGAATTGGCTTTACTAGCGCCGGAATTCAGCTTCCGTGTCGGCCGAGGTGGGCAGCCCACATCCGATTCATTCACTCAACCCGCTCTCGAAAATTTGGCTTTTGGCTAGCAAGGCTTTGCTTGCTCTTGACGTTACGATTAGGTTATCAGATCCTCAACCTGACTGGAGTGCGATATGCGAGTGACAGGGCGACGCCGCATTGCGATACGAAACCGAATCCGATTCGGAGGCAGGCGGCAGGAGCCCTAAGGACAGCCCACGGCGGGACGTCCACCCTCAACTCAAAAAATAACACCCGATGGTATCCTCGTCTCCATCATCAACTCTTTCATCACCAAAGTTCGAGGGGAGACCTTTCACAGCACACACTCTCCAGCAATGCATTGCCGTCTCCAACCCTATTCGGGCTTCGAAAGTGGGCATCATGGACCGACCCTTGGATCCCCCGACACCGGCAAGCCCTTTATAACCTTTAGTGCGATGCCACTCTTACAGTGGCGTCATTCCAGTCGAGGCTCCATCTCGTCAAGTCGCTCGAGCTCGACCTGGAGCTGAGCCTTTGCAGAGACAGCTTCAGGATATCACAATGTACTCCAAGTTCTGGCCCAAAGGAGGCCTTCCAGGCATCCTTCATCACTATGTATGTTGCGTCGAAAACATGAAGTTGGAAAGGGAAATTTTGACGACAGACAGACAGAAGCTCTCGTCGCTTTTGAATTCACCTCGAACACAGTGCCCAAACCCCATAGTCTTCTTTTCGTCGGCGGCCTGGGCGACGGCCTCGCCACTACATCCTACCTGTCCGATCTTGTGAAAGCTTTAGAACCGACCCCTTGGTCCGTATTCACATTGACCTTGAGCTCCTCATATACAGCTTGGGGTCTGGGACATCTGGACAGAGACGTCGACGAAATCGCAACATGTCTCAAGTACATCAAAGAGTACAAGGCCGACAAGTTCAAGCATGCTAAGGCAAAGGTCACCCTCATGGGTCATTCAACTGGAAGTCAAGACGTCCTTCACTATCTCCACCGGCCAAATCCTCTCACCAGCCAGCCAAAATTTGATCCTGAGCTCGAGCATGTCCAACGAGATCCTGTGGACGGTGCAATTATGCAAGCTGCAGTTTCTGATAGAGAGGTCATTCAGTTGGTGATCTCAATGGGCTGGAAAGGTCGGACGACTACTGAGTTGCAAGCAATTTGGGACCAGCTGGTGGCCTTAGCAAGGACAGCGATGGAGAATGGACAGTCATTGGATTCTCTCCTGCCTTTGTGGATGACGACAGCGATTGGCTATCCAGCAAACACTCCTGTCAGTGCGAGAAGATTTCTGAGCTTGGTCAGTCCTACCAGCCCACAGTCACCTGAAGAGGACGATCTGTTTAGCTCAGACCTGAGCGATGAGATCCTTGCCAAGACGTTCGGACAGATTGCAAAAGGTGGTTTGTTGAAGGGCAAGCTGATGGTTCTGAGTTCTGGGAGTGATCAATCGGTGCCAGAGTGGGTGGACAAAGAAAAGTTGCTGTCAAGATGGCAGAAGGCGAGCAACGCTGGCGCAGAACAGGAAATCTGGGATGCGGAGCACAGTGGTGTCATTCCTGGTGCCTCCCATGCTTTGAGCAATGACGACCAGGCGGAGCCGAGGAAAGATTTGGTGAAGAGAGTGATTGGATATCTTCGAACAGTGGAAGAGGCCTAAATGCGATTGCAGGCTTTCTACGAACCAGGCATGGATCACACCAACGCCTTCAAGACGTACGCCAGCTTAACGACACCCTTCGTCCTGTCCACCGGATACCATTGCTCTTCAAGCTCCTCGCCGTCAATTACTTCTCTGCAACATCCTCACAACGCTCATGTCTTCCATCTTCCCACTCAACGACCTTCCATGGCCTCAAATCGTGCTTAGAACAAGACACCCCTGGTCTGGGTCTTGTTCAGTTTGATGTCCCGCATCAAGAACATCCAGATCAGCGACAAGCCCATAATGCAAGTTCCCGCGATCAACATCCTGCTCTGAGCAACAGCATAAGCCATGCTAATGGCATGTCGAATGGGCGTTCCCCGTTCGTAGCTCAACTGAACATCCAAAGAGTCATAGATCGTCTCCCAGTCGCTCTTGACAGAGTCCGGAAGCATTCTCTGCAGAGCTCCAGGAAGTGTGTTGGTCCAGATGCCTCCGCTGACGCTGCTGCCAATGGCACTGCCAATATTGCCAAAGACGTTGAGGACCGCAAGAGCAGTAGCGACGTTGTTGTGATCCGCAGCGGCTTGAACGGCGACTTGCTGGACGATGATCATGGTTCCACCTGCAAACGCGATAAAGATCTGGCACATGATCTGGTACCCGAGAGACCAGCCTGGCTGACGAAAGTAGATCATGAGGCCTTCGAAGAGAATGTACAGTGGGACTGCGATGTAGAGCAGCCACCTGTAGCGGCCAGTCTTCATGATTGCCAGTCCAACGACGAAGAGCCAGACGCCGGAGACGACGTCGAAGATACTGCCGATGTATCCTGCGACTGCGAGGCTGGTACCGAAGACGACTTGTAAGTAGGAGGTATAGTAGTCGTCCCAGCAGTAGTATGAGATCTGGTACATGGCGTCCACCAGGCAGGCTCCGATGACCGTGCGGGAGATCAAGATGTTCCACGGGATGAACGGCACTGGAGCAATGAAGCGCTCTGCGAGGGCAAATGCGACCAGGCAAGCCACTCCAAGGACCAGCATGGCGATGATATAGCCTTGCTTCCAGCCGTCTTCAGCCGAGCCGGCGATGTTGAAGGGAAGCAGGAACAAGACCAGTCCAGCAGCGAGGAGGAATGTGCCGACGACTGTGAGACGTTAGCCAACGAAGTTCTATAAGGCAGCGAAGACTTACGATCGAACTGCACGGTGTAGTACCAAATGCTTTGTGCCAGATTTCTGCCGCTATTCTCTTTCTCCGGAAGGATGCCTCTCTTCTTGGCCAACGATCGGTTGTACCGAAGGAGCAAGAAGTATGGCAGTGCGACGACTGGCAGCACGATAGCGAAGCAGCCATACCCCCATCTCCAGTTCACCTCGTTGAATTTCTCGGCAGCCGATGGACCCGCGAAGGCTGTGATCTACAGGTAAAGGGTAGAAGTCAGCAGATGTCTCAGACATGCAATGAGATGGCTTCTGCCCTTGTGTGTACATACGATGTACGGCGAAGACGTGAAGGCGTATGCAAGGCCTCGATCACGCAGAGAAGAGGTATCCGCCGTGATGACATCGATACAGAAGGTCATTCCTGTCGTTCCAATTGTAACGAAGACCTTGTAACAAATTCAGCGATGCCATACAGTCACCTTTGTGGTTGCAAGAACGCACCTGCGCCGCACAGTATGTGGAAATGCCATTGCATGCTGCACTCAGAACCAAGCCCAATGTTGCAAAAGCCACCATGATCGCAAATCCAATGGATCGATCCCACAAGTTCAAGATCTTGGCCAAAGGCATATAGACTGCCGCTCCCATTGCTGCTGTGACGATCGAGATGACTGGGAGCAGCGAGTGCGAAGCAAAGTCACTCGTGATGTAGGCGGACAAGTTGCTCGTAATGGACGACTGGAAGGCGTTGACGAAGTAGAGGAGCCACATCCTGTTCCAATGTCAGCGTTCCTGTGATGATTTGATTGTTGTCTTGAGGGTGGATCTTACAGAATGTACGCCGCTCCCAACGACGTCTTCGTCCACACCAGCGTCAAGGCCTCAACTTGCCGTACACCATCCTGAACGTCCTCGCTGGGCATCTGGTCGCTGCCAGAAGACCCGTTCTCGGAGCGCTCTGCGACTTGAGGGTCCCCAGGTGTCTTGTGATCGCCATGTTCGTTGCCGTAGTTCTCAGCAATCGGCGTCGTGTTTCCTGAGATGGCATCGACATTCAACGACTCGGTCGCAGGAGGAGCGAACTTGTTCCGCAAAGTACTGAACATCTCGACGACCGCAGCACTCCCGTAGTGAGAGTGCTAAGACCAGGAGAGGAAAGCAGAGGACAACGCTGATCGAAATGATCAAGATAAGATAACACTCAAGCCTCGACAAGCCCTGCAAGAAGAACTTGACTCCTCCTGTTGAACATGCAGCCGAGATCGCAATCCTAATTTACCCGGCGGGCATGTGCAACAACGCACTATTGGATTCGCAACTTCGCATTTTTTTGCTTCGTTTTCCTGTTCGGAATTTGATCACACTCGGCAACATGACCGTGGCGTTTGAGTATGTCGCTAAGGATGAAATCTCTGATGATCTGATTAGATTCGTAATGGCATCCACCGCCACTGGCATTCAACGTCGAAAGGGTGGGATGAAGTCTGGTTGTGGCTTGCGGAAGGATGCGATCCAAGTGGACCGCTCGAGCCGAATTACGTTCGGGTCGGCATCAGTGCGGCAGGGTATGCGCGCCTGGAAGGGTCGATGTTGGCGTTGTCCGAAAAGGTGGCAGCCTCGTACGAATTGAGCCGAAGGTTCGTGTGTTTCTTCGGTGCTTGCCGATGCTGGTTTGTGGATGGTAAGACTTCAACTACCTCAAAACAATTGTTTCAATCATTCGGCTTACAATCTGCATAGTGATGCCCATACGGGAAAGCACAGCCTGAGCGCAAGTCCGAGTCCGGTGCGACATCCAAAAAGAGCGGGTAGGCTATCGGTTCGTTACATCGTATCGCATCAAGACTTTTTGGCTGTTGAACCCGTACAGGCCAGGATGGAGGGCAGGAAGGTGTAAAGGCCTGAGGGAACGGGTCCGAGAGGGAGGGATGCGCAGGCTGTTTGGGCTAGAAATCGTCAGTCGAGGTCTAAAAGCTGTTTGAGATTATGAAGTGCAAGAGGTGCTTCAGCAATCGATCTCGTTGATTGCTACCTGATTTGGTACGTCGTAGACTCCATGAGCATGCTTCATCGCTCAAGCGGAGCCTATGCATAAGCATGAACGCTCTGGATAGTCGCATCGACGATCATATGGTGAGTGTCAAACTCGATTTTGCCTGCTGTGCATGCCGATATCCCAAACAGCCCGCCTTCGATGAACAGTCGTGATACCTGATAAACCTTGAAGCTGCCTAGACTCCTCCAGAAGCCTCCTCCTTCTCGATCCACAACTGCAGAGCCTCAAGCATGATCGCTTCGAGAGGTGGCACTCCCCCAAGCCAGCCATTGCTCGCAGAACCCTGCATCTTGAAAACTTCCTGCTGCCACCGAGCTCGCAAAGCTTGAGCGACTTGCAGTCGAGAATGACCTGGCATGGCTGAGGACAGGCCGTCAAGCAGGCTGCGAAGATCTTGGACTTTTGGGCCTTGCTCGCTGCCATCTGCTCCCCCGTCGTCTTGGCTTTCAGCGTGTGATTGCTGCAGCGGATAGGGAGTTGGCGTGCGATTCTGCAACTTCGCCGAAGCCTCGAGCTTGTCAATCTCTTTCTGGTTCTGAGGCTCAGATGCGCTCTTCTTCTTCATTGGCTTTGGCATCTTTCCACTATTGAGATTCTTCTTCAAACCTTTCACAAAGCGCTGTCGAGTGGGACTCTTGCACTTTGCAAACTTCTGGCAGCCTGAAAGAGTGTGGGATGCGACCACTTTCCGAGGCACAGATGGCTTCTTCGCACACCAAGGACAAGGCTGCATGGCCATTACATCCACCTTCTCGGAGTTGGCGGCGACAGCTTCTTCAGGTGCAGGCTGTATGTTGAGTGCTTCGAGTGACAGCTCCTTCTTGATTTCCGGTTCTGCTTCTTTGCTGCCAGTGGCTTCAAGTGCAGACTGCGTGTCAGCCGCTTCAACTGACAGCTCTTGCTTGATTTGAGGATCCTCCTCCTCGCTGACCACGATGGTATCATCCTTGTTGTGCTTGTTGAGGAATTCCTTGCGGAAGCCGGTGCCAAACCTGGGGAAATCGACACAGTCTCTCAGGCAGTGCGTGTGCGCCACATACGTGAGGAACAGACTGTTCGAGCAGTAGAGGCATGGCTGCTGGGTCATCGCCTGAGGATTCTTTTGCGCGAAGGCAGCCTCTTCAGCACCGAGCGATTCGAAAGAAGTGCGGAGGATGTTGGGTAGCTGACGCTGAGGGCTGCGAGAGCGCGCAGCGCGAGGGCCCTGTGGGATGCCCCAGTCGCGCTGGCGGAAGGTGCGATCGCCGCCGTGAAACATGGCGACGACTGTGACGGTACGTCGGTGTCGGAGGGGGTGTTGTTTGATGTTTGGAGCAAGCTCAAAATTCAGGGTGGTGTGGAAAGCCAGCTTTCCGCTGTTGCCGTGCCAACAAATTTCAGAAGAGGAAGGAGCGATGAGGTTTCGATGTTCACAAAAAGATTTACATTCACATTCAGAGTTCATCTGCCGGACTTCGATCATTACTTAAATGCATTACATGGCATTTTTACTCGACAGAGCGTCAGAAATTGACTGTGATTCGTCTGGAACAGAGGCTTGGCATTCACATGCTGCAAGCGCCGCTAGCTTCTCTTCCAAGGCAAGGATGTCATTTGACGGCAGAACATGCAAATCTTGACCGTTTTCCTTGAGAATGATTTTACTTCGATCACGCCTTCTCATTTGGATGACCGTAGGTGAAGACTCGATGCGCCCCGTCCCTCAAGGCTTCTTCTCAAGATCGGTTACCAACTGGCCCAAACGCACCATCGCCGCAGTCTCGACCCCTTCCTGCTCCCAAAGCCGCTGCAAAGCTTGTGCTACTTCCAGCTGGGAAGCCTCCGGCATGGTCGACGCCAATTGCTCCAGAGCAAGCTTTACCTTCGTCTGATCGTTGCTCTCCTGCTCCGGGGCCTGCTCTGCTTCCTTTGAGACTGCTTCAGTCTGAAGATTCTCTTTTGGCTCCTCGGTCCTCTTCCTACCATCATTGACGACATCTCGCCTCCTGCGCTGCTCGTTCTTTCTCTCTCTTCTGAGTCTGTGAGCAGTGTCGTTGACGAATTTGGAGCGAGTACGGTTGTTGGCTCTTCCATATTCGCGACAATCCCTGAGACTATGCGAGTCGGCATCCCTTCTCAGGATCAGGTCTCCCTTACACCAAAGACATGGCACCATCCGCATGATGTCTCGATGATTCCGTTCAAAGTTGGGTTCATGAGCTCTCATGCCTCCATTGGGTGTTCGAGCAGGCGGAAAGCGAGCTGGATCATTCCGATGAGCAGGAGGGCTGTAGTGGTCGTTATGACGACCATAAGAAGGTGCATGGTCATGGCGTGGTCCAGAATTGTGGTGCTGTCCGTATGAGTTGTAAGAATTGTGTTGCAGCATCTGCTGTCTTTCGGCTCGTTCTATTTGCCGTCCAACGGCGATCATACCGTGCATGACGTCTGTGACGGGTATCATATCAGGCTGATGAGAGTATGCAGATTGGAATGATGGTGGCGGGGGTGGCGGGGCCGGTGGCACTGGATTCTGTACTGGTGGTAGCCGTCGTCCGTTTGGTGGTGGTGGCTGACGAGCACTTGGTCGTCTCGGTGTGTTTGATGGGAGCCCTGCCGCAGGCCCTGGAGTACGTTGTCAGTAGATGTTGTGGGACCAAGTGCGAATACATACTTTGCGGCGTTCTGCCGTTGTTGCTATTCATGAGATCCATCAGTCGGCGTATGTCTGCTACGATCCGAAGATGGAAGACATGAACGCTGACTTATATCCAAGGACACCAGCAATCGACGCAAACAACAGTAGACTGCTGGAGTCTTCCACCCGCCCTTGCTTCTCATTGTACGCTTTGAGAAATTTGAGTAAAACAACGTATACATCGACAGCGTTCGAGAAGACGACAGAATCATCCAAAGTATGTTTGCTTGACCTGCAGGCACCCGTGCGATCCTGGCGACCTTGCAGGCACCCAGGACCAGAATGCAGCCCTTATGAGCAAAACCAAATCTTTCGCTCTCGGCTCATCTGGTCCAATGGTAAGGCACTCCGGGAGTCCCCAGGGGGGAGTTCCTGTACGTGGGGAGCCTCTTTGATCTCGCCCAGAGCTTGGAAAGGCTACTTACGTACGGGAACTCCCCTCTGGGGGATAGAACCTCTTGGAGGATACGAGTTCGACTCTCGTGGTGAGCAAATCGATGGTTCTTTTTGTCTTTTTGATGGATTGATTTGCACTGTTCTCGTTAGCAAACTCTTCTCATCTTCTTTTGCAATCTTTGATACCTTGAATGAATACTGACGTTCATGCCCTTTCAATTCCATCCATTCTTTCATCTGCTCCCCAAATCCCACCCCTCCTCCTCCTCCTCCTCCTCGCCCTCACTCACCACCTCACTCTCAATCACATGCCCCCCTTCCATCCCCCCACCCATCATAACCCCCTTCACCCTTTCCTCCACCAATCAAATCCAAAAGCAGCTGACGTGGTGTAATGGTAGCATCCTCGACCTCTACCTGGAAGGTTAAGGCCAGGAATCTCGGGTTCGCCCGTCCACCTGTCGTGCTCCGGCACGTTCAGGGGTTTCAATCATCCGTCCAACAAATCGCCCCTTCACCGCTAGCGCCGTGTTGCCGCGAGAGGACAGCGTAGCGAGGAGATCCGAGTTCGACTCTCGGCGTCAGCAATGATGTGTTCTTTTTTCTTTTTGGTTTTGACTTAGTCCTGGGAGGGGATAGGTTATGGCGGGGGAAGGAAAAGTGTACGAGACGAGGGAAGGAGGAAAAAGGGGAGGAGATACGAAATAGGTGGAAAGGGGTCTCACGTATGTCTTTTAGTGCTACATAACTCTGTACATCTCATCTATCTATACAAATCCCAGAGCAGAGTGGTATCTTCTTTTTACACGAACTCCTACACAACCTCCTTCTTCATCCCCAAATCCTGCACCTTCCACCCACTCCCCTTCTGAAACGTCTGCTTCTCCGCATCCCCAAGCACAGTAATATACGCCTCCTCCTCAACGGCCTTAGCAACCTTCTCCGCCGCCTCTCTAACCTGCTTCGCATCAACATCCAACAACCACTCCCGCCTCTCCTGTTCCATCTTCCCATCAACACCGCTCAAGAACCTCACCATACCCTCCTGATTCACGCTGACGGGCGCATCTAAGCCCTGGAAGACGCCCAACTTCGCCTCTTCCAACTCTCGTTCACTCCACTCGCGTTCTGCCGCCCAGCGGCCGGTCTCCGAGTAGATCTTGAGGGTGTTGGATGGGTTTGGGTCGCGGTAGGAGTACATGCCAAAGATGCCAGGGATGCCTTTGCTGTAGGCGCCGCCGCCATACGCGCCGCCTTTTTCGCGGATCTCGTGGTGGAGGTGTTTGTGCGTGAGGAGCTTGGCGAGGATGGCGAAGGGGGCGGAGGTCGGTGAGGTGTAGGGGCCTGTGGGGAGGGCGAGGCCGGAGTAGGAGACTTGGTAGGGGAGGTTGAAGAGCGTGCGGCGGGAGTTGAAGTCCAAGAGAGATTGGGTCGACGTTGTTGATGAAGGGCCTGAAAGGTTGGCGGCGGATGTGGTTGCGAGGAACTTCTGTAGGGCGGCTTCGTTGGCGCCAACGGATTCAGCGCCGCATGTAAGTGCCACACGCATTGAGCCGCTACGCATGTTAGAGACTGCGATGGCTTGGATGGTCTTCAGCTTTGCAATCAACTCGCTCATCGCTGCTGGGTCGTCCTCAGAAGCAGCCAGAGAGGCCGTCAGCTTGACCTGCGAAAGCCCGCTGTATTGTTCGGCCAGACGAGCTTCCGGGCTGATTCCTGCTTCGGAATATCGCATGGCATAGCTGTGACCACTCGAAGCGACTGCGTCAACAGCACCGCTGGCGGCAGTCTGTAGTAGCTCGCGCACCATGCGATGTGCGTGTGGCGAATCGAAGTCAGTGCCCAGTAGCACGGTCTGAATCAGCTCGAACATAGCCGGAATGTTGTGGTCGAAAGCATGGCCACTGATTGCAAGTCCTTCCTCGGCCTGCTTGATGTCGAAGGGGCTGGCAGTGGTATGGGTGCCGAACGAGATGCCGCCAGTCTTTAGTTTAATCAGATCTTCAATCTCTTCCATGGACCTGTCTTTGGTACCAATCCGCATCAGACTGTCGCAGAAGAGCGGTACCATCATTCGAAGCTCGCCTGGTAGGTCCTTGAACAGCGAAAGTGCGCGGAAGTAGGTCAGGCCATTCGTAGCTGACTCGTGCCACTGGACCTTGACATTGTCGACAGTGCTATCGCGGACTTCAGTCTGCTTCTGAACCCGTGGAATGTCGGATACGCGGAGTGTCGGGAGGCTGTCGAGTGATTGAGTACGTCCAGCATCTTGCTCCTTGACAAGCTCCAGCTCACGTTCTCTCAAACCCTTGTACGCCTCCTGACCGCTAGGGTAGCCTTTCACTGCTTCCGCAACTTTAGTCTGCAATCTGCTTGCCTCTTCCGCAGCAAGCTCAGCGGCAAAGTCGGGGCTTGGCTCCATGGTGAAAGTCATTGTGTTCTCAACGAGTAGATACTTCTTCAGCAAGCCCTCAAGATACCCTTCTTGAGCATAGTTTGCCTTGAACTGATCGAGCGTCGCCTTCACCGCAAGAGCCTTGTAGGGGTCAAGACCATTGAACCATTTGCCGACCAAACGTTGCACAGTGCCCAATCCGAACTTGGCTGATTTGTGCTTGAGCGAAAGCTCCGTCTGGTGCAGATTTCCTTCGATCTTGTTCTTGTCCAAGCCCTTCGCAATCGTCTCCATAATAGTAGCAGTGATGACTTCCTTGACTTTGGGGACGTTTTCCTTCGTCACACCGTTCAATCCTATTGAGAAGATAGCAGTTGGCTCCGTGTCCAAGATTCCAGTATTGGGAGAGAAGTCGGTGCCAAGACCAGATTCGATGAGAGCGCGGTACATGGGCGAGCCGTAGCCGTCCATGAGCACGTTCAGCGCAAGACTGAGGGCGGTGAATTCGACGACATCGCGAGGGTCGCCAACGAGCCAGGTGACAGACGTCTTGTATTGCGAGTCGATAGGGGTCAGAGGGTCGATGGGGCCCTTGAGAGTGACATCTTTGGGGCTGTCGAGTGTGATGGGTGCCTTCAGCTCTTGGTCGACCTTCGTCTTGTTGAACGCTGCCAGTTGCTCGCCGAGGAACTGCAGATGATGTTGTACAGGCTGATCCCCATATGTCAAGATCTTGCTGTTGCTTGGATGGTAGTGATCCTTGTGGAAGTTCCTGAGCTGCTCGTATGTGAGTTCCGTCATCTTAGCCGGGTCACCTCCATAGTTGTTCAGAGCAGGCACGACATGCTCAAAGAAGCGAATGAAGTACAGATATGTCGCATCGCTCATCTGCCCCTTCATCTCGTTGTATACGACTCCTTTAAAGACCAAGTCGCTTCCATCCTCCTTTTCAGCAGCCTCCGGGTTCTCTGGGCCTATTCGCCATCCTTCTTGCACGAAATCGGAGTGTTTGAGGAGAGGACGGAGTGTGGAATCGAGATAGACACTCATCAAATTACGGAAATCTTGAGCGTTGGTGGTGGCGAAGGGGTACATGGTATGATCGGTGGAGGTCATGGCGTTCATGAAATTTTGAAGGGAGCGAGGAATCATCTTGAAAAACGGATCGCGAACGGGATACCTACCACTTCTATCAGCCTATATATCTCCTACCCTCCTAGCATATACACCTACTTCTCCGACCCGCATAGTGTGGTATGTTCCAAGATATGAGGCACACCGGTGGCGTCGGGCGGGTTCGTCTTGAAGCCGATGAGAAAAGCATTGTTGGCATCGTCTCTCGCCAGATGCAAGTAGTCGGCGCCCGTCTTGTCGTGGGTGAAGTGCAACGCGGACAATTCTAGCTCGGGCACGTGCTCGGCGCGGTTGAGCGTGAAGCCATGGAGCTGCTCGCCCGGCTTGGGCAGTGACTGGAGATCGGTCACGGAGGCGTACGCTCGTCGAGTGTTCAGTGACCGCAGACGATGGTAGGGCGAGACGATGCGAGGGGCGCGCGCAGCACTGCGCAGCGAGCTCAACATTGATGGCCGATTTGATTAAAGAGAGTAGAAAGTAAAAGAAGAAGAGGTGCGATGTGTGAGGTGTCGTTGCTCCAGCCAAGCCATATTGACGTCGATTATTCATTTCAGCCGCTGCAGGCGTCCCCTTCCGGCTAGCCCTCCAGCAACTTCATCCTGCGTTCACCACCCACCAACACCTCTGCTGCACATCAATATCGCCCTCTGCTCGCACTCCCCGCCCGCCGGACGCCCGCCGCATATCCAGTCCGCTATTGATACCGTCCCGCCGTCGATATCCCTGGCCGCGACCCCCGTTCCGCCCCCCAGCAGCCTCCGCACCCTTAATCCGCCGCGAGCTCATTCCCCGTCGTGCCACCTCCCATCGAGTCCCGTATCACACGACTTGAGGCACTGCTAGGACGGCATTGTATTCCTCTCCTGCGGCGTCTGCACTGTGGTCCACCACCGCAGATGCCAAGCGCAGGGCGAGTGCAAACCCTGCCGTCGGACTCCACCCACAGACCGACGGCGATCCCCTCGACACTGCTATCATTCTAGCATCGCCACTGATCTTTACTACTCTCGTGCGCCATAGAGACGAGCAGGATCCCATTGTTTTGCGCGAGGAAGAGCGCGATCTTTCCATAGCTTCGCGGATCTGAAACCCTCCCCATGGCCCAGGTCGCCGCTCATCACCAGCAGCCGCTACCGGCCAACAATGCTCGCGGATCCCCTGCCTCGGCCGACTACTCTCGTGATGCCTCTACCTCCGATGGCTCCATCCCCGCACCTCCTCCACCTCCCACCAACGCTCCTGCCCCTGCGCCGAAAGGGAAAGCCAAGGGCAAGAAGGGAGCCAACAACTCCACAGACCCGTCAGATGCGCACAAAGCTCTTCTGTCCAAAATCTCCCAGCTCGAGGCTACCAGCACCGAGGATGCCCAGCAGAGCGCGGAGATTGAGGCAGAGGTGAAGAAGGCCAACCGCGATCTTTCTCAAGTACTGGCCAATCTGGAACCGCAGCACAGCAAACTTGACATTCTCCAGAAGAGGTACACTGATCTACTCAGTGAAATGAAAAAGACTGAGCGAGACCATGTCAAGGCGAAGAAGCGGGGAGATCAGCTACAGAAGGAGAAAGAGGAGATTGGCAAGGAGCGGACGAAGGAGAAGGCGATGAAGGAGAAGTTGGAGAAGCTCAGCAGAGAACTCACGAGAGAGAATAAGAAGCTTAAGGACGACTACCGCGATCTTAAGGAGAACTCTGCAAATCGCAATGACGAGCTGCACCGTAAACTGGAGGGCATGGTTCTGGATATGAGCGAAGTCGTTTCTGAACGAAAGGCTCCCGAACGGCAAAGTCAAGAATTGGAGCAGGATAAGCTGTTCAGGGAGAAATTCACGTCGTTTTTGCACCAGTACGAACTCAGGGAGCTGCACTTCCAGAGTCTACTCCGAGCCAAAGATCTGGAGATACAATATCAGATCGCAAAGCACGAGCAGTTGAAGAAAGCGCAGGAGACGGAGCTGTCTAAGAGCCACCAATTGACACGACAAGTGAGCACGTTCAGCCAGACGGAAAACGAGCTTCGAGGTCAGCTCAATGTCTACGTGGAAAAGTTCAAGCAGGTATGTCTTCAGCAACAGCACTGGCAATACCCTTTGCGACACGTTCTATACCGCTGAAACATATGGTTTGCTTGCCTGGTAACTGACTGACCTTCCAGCAGGTAGAAGACACCCTTAACAATAGTAACGATTTGTTCTTGACGTTTAGGAAGGAGATGGAAGAGATGTCCAAGAAGACTAAACGTCTGGAGAAGGAGAATCTGAACCTAACGAGGAAACAAGAAGCGACCAACAAGAACATTTTCCAGATGGCCGAAGAGCGCAGTCAAAGCCAGTCAACCATCGAGCGCCTGACGAGGGAGAACGAGAAGCTGAAGAAGCTTTGTCGAGCGATGCAGACGCAGGGGTATGGCAACGCGCACGCAGCTGCGGCAGGTGCTCAGAGCGCTGCCGTCGATGCGGGCGACTTCGATGAGGGGTTGGAAGGGGAGACTGAGAGCGAGTACGAAGACGAAGAGGAGTACGATGAAGATGAAGAAGGCGAGTACGACGACGACACAGAAGAGGAAGTGCTCGACGTGCAGCCCCGAACGTATGGGCCTCCACCTCCGCCTCCGCCGCAAGAGACGTTACCAAATGGTAAAGCCAAGGCCCCGACACCTCAGCCTTCACCTTCAGCGCAAGCACAAGTCAACGGAGTCAATGGAGCTCGGCATTGAGGAGGGAGCAAAGCTTGTAACTTGTACATTCACTCTTGTTTCGCCGCATACACACGCGATCGTTCTGACAACCGCGACCAACTTATTGATTGTACAGCACCTTGCAAGCCAACGTTCCAAAACCTCATCCCTATCCCTCAACTTTCACTCACCGAACGCACGCTCTTTCCTCGCTAACTCAACCGAAGTCATCATGATGACTCATCACAGTCTTGGCATCGACCACACACCTTCCGCCGTCTTCTCTTTCCTCTTCATACACTTCCAGCGCTCGAACAGATTACACGCCCGCCGCATCGCTCTTTTCCACTGCGGCGAGGTCACTTACATTGCGCGAGATCGATATCACCTTTTGCTTTCTGCTGCACTGAACCTTTCGAGGAGCGGGTGGTGGGGAGTGAAGGGGTGAGGCTCCGGCTTTCAGACCTGCTTATTTACTCCTTGAGATCGATGGGGGGCGGACTAAAGTCGGGAGGACATGCTTGATACGAGAGGGAAGCGGGGGGG